>JAPXFY010000019.1:46770358-46975358 GCA_030674185.1 Monoplex corrugatus
TGTAAGTGTACACTCTTGTCAGTCTGCATAAACATTTTTCAATGTAATTTCTTGCCATCAGTAATGTTTGTTTTGAGAAAAATCTCTTATCAGAAATTTTTTACTATTTGACCAAAATCTACCCCATTTTTGTGATTTTTGAAAAAAATGCTTTTTTTTAAAAGCTATCAAAAATCAAACATATTAAATTCCATGCATTGAAACTTTGCCTGGCATTAGTTTGGTATGTTGTGCACATTATCTGAAAATTTTACAGTTCTATCTATTATAGTTTTTTTTTTACAATTTTGTTTGTAACCTATACAAACGGCCAGTATATAGTGTTTGTGAGGGGAAGAAATTGGCCAGTAAAGGGTGTTTGTAAGGGGAAGAAACTTGCCAGTATGGAATGAGTTAACTCCTGAAACTCTAAGGGGGTCGGTCCACATCCATGTCATGACTCCTGGATGCCTCTCTGCTGTTGCTATTTTGGGGATATGTAATAAGGATAACTGTATGCATGCTATGCAAATCCATTAAAATTTACTTACAAGGTGCTAAAGAAAGAAACAAGAGGCGGCAATCCTAACAGTCATTACGATTAACAGATTTAATCTTCAGGTTTGTCTTCATGAAATGCCACATCTCTCAGACTGTTTCGCTTTCCTCGCCCTGAGTATCATCAAAGGAGAAAGCTTCAGCGAAACTAAGAGTAAGTCTCAAGCCAAAGTCTCCCTCCTCTGATTTGGCTAAAGTCATCACTGAGATCTGGCTGATTTGTTCACATCATCACTTTTTCCATAATATACACTGAAAGCAAAAACTGTCAGGTAATCATCTTTGCTATCCCAAGAACCCATCTTTACCTGGGTTAAAAGACTAGGAACGGTGAAGGTGAAGATAAAAATAATAAACTAAAGACGTCTTTAGTAATACTTTCATGCTGAAGAAAATTAACCCTTTGACTCCTGCACCCTATCCACCAAATAAAAAAACTTAACCCTTTGACTTCCTCACCCCATCCACCAGCTTCCTGCAGGATTAAATTTTTTGCTCTGCTTGCATGGTTGGCAATGCAGGATGCTGGCGGACAGGGTGCGGGAGTCAAAAGGTTAATCAACTTATATGGTTGATGAATTACAATTAAATTCTTTAACATCCTTTCAGCTTTGTCAGTATCACTGAACCTTGTTCAGGTACAGTGTGTATCTTTGTATTGGAAAATCACAAACATTCACACCAGCTTGTGTCTTATGAGCAATGAAGTAGCTGTCACTGTCTATTGGTCTAGGGACCAGATTCCAATACTTCCATAGTATTTTCTCGTTAGTAAAAACAAGAATTTACACAGTGTACCTCTTTCCACCTTCACATTTGGGATTAAAAAATCGCAACAGTTTAAAACAGAGGAATTTCAAGGTCTATCAACAAGTAAGCCAGCTGCCAAAACACACACTAACATCAGTAATACACAATCTCAAATCACTGAGCACAATCTGGAATAACCTACAAATGCATATACATACAAGCAAAATAACCAGTATCTTTTCCCTTCTTTAAAATAAACAACGCATGATGAACTGTTGTTAATATGCAACAAAGGTCACAAAGGTCATCAAATGTTTAAAAAATAAATAAATAAAGATATCAGATAAAAATAAAAAAAATCAACAGTAAATGACACAAGCATCATCAAAAATTCAATAACAACAAACAGACTCAAAGATAATCAGATGTAAAAAAACACACAAACAAATAAACAAATAAATGACACAAAGATCATCAGATGTAAAAACTAATAAATGAATAAATAAACAAACAAACAAATAAACAAATGACATAAACATCATCAGATATTATAAAAGCAACAAACAACACAAAGATCCTCAAATGTTAAAAAAAAAAAAACCCACCAAGTAACACAAAGATCACGTCATGCAAAAAAAACAATAAACAGAACAAAGCAGAAAAGAGAATGAACTCACCCCTTGGTAGTCAGGGTGGGTGGCGATCCTAACAATTCTTGCTCCAGATAAGGAAGCAAAGTCACTGTCATCAAACTGTCAAAGAAAGAAAGCAGACAAAACAATAATAATAATAATAATATCAATAATAATAATTTCACTTACATAATGCAAACGGTCCATGTCAAAAGCAGGCTCGTTACCTTTACAAGTACACAACATTATTAACCCTCTGACTCCTGAACCCTATCCATCAGCTGCGAAAACTTTAACACTTCCTCACTCTATTCGCCAGCTTCCTGCAGGAAGATGATGGACAGGGTGAGGGAGTCAAAGGGTTAATTTTTGCTTTGCTAACAACATGGACAATGAGGTCAAAGGGTTAAGTTCTTGTTTTGCTAGCATGGTTGACAATGCAGGATGCTGGTGGACAGGGTGCGGGAGTCAAAGGGTTGAACTTTTGAGTAAAAACAGACGCTGATAAAACATGAAATGAAAATAAGTGGATAACAGAAATGAATAGAACTACAAGTACTGACAGACACAAACAATGTGCATGTGCGTAACTGTACACACAACACACACACACACACACACACACAACACACACACACACACACACACACACACACATAACACACACAGACACGCAGACAGACAGACATACACACACACACACACACACACATACACACACACACACACACATACACACATAACAGACACACACAGATGCACGCATGCACACACACACACACACACACACCACACACCACACCACACACACACACACACCACACACACACACACACACACACACACACACACACACGCACTCTAAACACACACATACAATAAACACACACCTGTTGTGAAACTGTCCAAGGAATCAGATCCCCAGCTGCTCTCCTTCCTCGTTCCAAACTGTTCTGCACACTGGCTTTAGAGATCTCCCCTTCCAAGCACACCTACATTGGACACACATCAACACACAACTGGTTTACTACACCAGAATTATAGCATGCAAGGTTTACTACACCAGAATTATAACACATATGGCTTACTACATCAAAATTATAACAGGTATGGCTTACTACACCAGAATTATAACGTATGGTTTACCACACCAGAATTAAAACATAATTATGGCTTACTACACCAGAATTATAACACATAATTATGCTTTACTACACCAAATCTATAGCAGGTATGGCTTACTACACCAGAACTGTAGCACGTATGGCTTATTATGCCAGAATTATAACAGATATAGCTTTCTACACCAGAATTATAGCAGGCATGGCTTACTACACCAGAATTATAACAGGTATGGCTTACTACACCAGAATTATAACAGGTACAGCTAACTACACCAGAACTATAACAGGCAAGGCTTACTACACCAGAATTATAACAGGTACACCTTACTACATCAGAACTATAGCAGGCATGGCTTACTACACCAGAATTATAACAGGTATGGCTTACTACACCAGAATTATAACAGGCATGGCTTACTACACCAGAATTATAACAGGTACACTTACTACACTCAGAACTATAGCAGGCATGGCTTACTACACCAGAATTATAACAGGTATGGCTTACTACACCAGAATTATAATCAGGTACAGCTTACTACACCAGAATTATACAGGTATGGCTTACTACACCAGAATTACAACAGGTATGGCTTACTACACCAGAATTATAACAGGTACACTTACTACACCAGATTGTAACAGGTACAGCTTACTACACCAGAACTATAACAGGTATGGCTTACTACACCAGAATTAAACAGGCATGGCTTACTACACCAGAATTATAACAGGTACAGCTTACTACACCAGAACTATAACAGGTATGGCTTACTACACCAGAATTATAACAGGCATGGCTTACTACACCAGAATTATAACGGTACAGCTTACTACACCAGAACTATAACAGGTACAGCTTACTACACCAGAACTATAACAGATATGGCTTACTACACCAGAATTATAACAGGTATGGCTTACTACACCAGAATTACAACAGGTACAGCTTACTACACCAGAACTATAACAGGTATGGCTTACTACACCAGAATTATAAGGTATGGCTTACTACACCAGAATTATAACAGGCATGAGCTTACTACACCAGAATTAAAACAGGTACAGCTTACTACACCAGACCTATAACAGGTATGGCTTACTACACCAGAATTATAACAGGTATGGCTTACTACACCAGAATTATAGCAGGCATGGCTTACTACCACCAGAACTATAGCAGGTATGGCTTACTACACCAGAATTATAACAGGCATGGCTTACTACACCAGAATTATAACAGGTATGGCTTACTACACCAAATTATAACAGGTATGGCTTACTGCATCAGAATCATAACAGGTATGGTTTACTACACCAGAATTATAACAGGCATGGCTTACTACACCAGAATTATAACAGGCATGGTTTACTACACCAGAATTATAACAGGTATGGCTTACTACAACAGAATCATAACAGGTATGGTTTACTACACCAGAATTATAACAGGCATGGCTTACTACACCAGAATTATAACAGGTATGGCTTACTGCACCAGAATTACAGCAGGCATGGCTTACTACACCAGAACTATAACATGTATGGCTTACTATGCCAGAATTATAACAGGTACAGCTTACTTCACCAGAATTATAGCAGGTATGGCTTACTACACCAGAATTATAACACGTAACCGGCTTACTACTACACCAGAATTATAACAGGTACTGGTTACTACAAACCAAGATTATAACAGGTACGGCTTACTACACCAGAATTATAACAGGTACGGTTTACTACACCAGAATTGTAACAGGCATGGCTTACTACACCAGAATTATAACAAGTATGACTTACTACACCAAAACTATAACATTATGGCTTACTACACCAAAATCATAACATGTAACTGTTTTAGTTGATTTGCTGGGATCACTATCACATAAACATAGCTTTTTCTTTGCCTCAGCAATCCCATATCATTCATTCCGGCTCCACAACACACCACCAATCCCAAGTTCATTCAGGTGAATCGCAGTGCAAGTTACACACACTACACACACACACCACACACACACACACAACACAACACAACACAACACAACACAACACACAACACAACACAACACAACACAACACAACACAACACAACACAACACAACACAACACAACACAACACAACACACACCACCACACCACACACCACACCACACACCACACCACACCACACCACACCACACCCCACACACACACACACACACACACACACACACACACACACACACACATACACACACCTACCTGCAAGACACAGAGAACATCAGGAAGCCCAGTGCTCTTGGAGCTGATGGGACCCAGCAAGACAAAGATATGGTGGGCTGGAGCATCTGACAACATCTGCAGGTCATTGGGAGAGTTCTGCAAAACACAAGCATGGCACTTTACATCAGACTTACAGGAACCAGAAAACCAGGAAAACAGAATCAGAACACGTATTTAATACAACACGACAAGAAAGGCACAAATGTTTGGCCAACAGGCTTACACACTCTACATCAGACTTACACACTCTACATCAGACTTACACACTTTACATAAGACTTACACACTTTACATAAGACTTACACACTCTACATCAGACTTACACACTCTACATCAGACTTACACACTTTACATAAGACTTACACACTTTACATAAGACTTACACACTCTACATCAGACTTACACACTCTACATCAGACTTACACACTTTACATAAGACTTACACACTTTACATAAGACTTACACACTCTACATCAGACTTACACACTCTACATCAGACTTACACACTTTACATAAGACTTACACACTTTACATAAGACTTACACACTCTACATCAGACTTACACACTCTACATCAGACTTACACACTTTACATAAGACTTACACACTTTACATAAGACTTACACACTCTACATCAGACTTACACACTCTACATCAGACTTACACACTTTACATAAGACTTACACACTTTACATAAGACTTACACACTCTACATCAGACTTACACACTCTACATCAGACTTACACACTTTACATAAGACGTACACACTTTACATAAGACTTACACACTCTACATCAGACTTACACACTTTAAATCAGACTTACACACTCTACATAAGACTTACACACTTTACATAAGACTTACACACTCTACATCAGACTTAACACACTTTACATAAGACTTACACACTTTACATAAGACTTACACACTCTACATCAGACTTAACACACTTTACATAAGACTTACACACTCTACATCAGACTTACACTTTACACTTTACATAAGACTTACACACTTTACAGACTTACACACTTTACATCAGACTTACACTTTACATCAGACCTATCTTGCAATATTTGCCTCCAGGACTAACTGTGAAATGGATCCAATATAACTTAATGCTACTGTTCTCCAGTAATTAATATTTTCTAGTTTTCTGATGAAACAGGAGTGTTCAGACTGCTGTGTCATGCTACCTGAACAAACCACCTGAGCATGCACCCAAGCTAATAAAAATATGCCTCAGGTAAACATACTGACTACCTGATGTGTGACATGACCAAGATCAAATGTAAAAGAAAAGAAATAAAATGTTTGTCTTATTGTCAATATAATCTGAAAGCTTGACAGGCTTCACACACAAAAAAGAAAGACTGAAAATAAAATCAAACAGTTACAATAATGGTACGATAAAATTAAATAGTTACCATAATGCCAATACAAAAATTAACTCTTACTGTCCGTTAGGGGTTTTAAGTCTGACCGAAGGCTTTGCACTATGGGAATTGTCAAAGAGGGGGTCAGGTCAGTAAAATGATAACTTTTTTTGTATCCAACCTACAGCAAACATTTTGGTATGCCCTTGTTCAGAATAAAATTGTGCATCTTGTGAATAACGTTACACCTATGGTCCACGAGCCTTCTCTGTTTCTGGTCCACTCTCCTGGAACAAACTTCCTCTCTCAGTCCGTCAGCAACCTACTTTTGTCTCCTTCAAGTCCGCTCTCAAAACCCACCTTTTCTCCTCTGCATAAAATCCTAACCTCACTCAACCCCCCCCCCCTCCCCCCTCTGCAGCCTGTCTCCGCTCGGAGGGAATCACATGGTTATAATATATAATTGTATATGCTATGCTCTCTATAATTTTCCATTGCTTTTATTCTTGCTTTTATTGCTTTTATTCTTTCTCCCCACTTATAGCCATGCGTGTGTGTGTGTGTGTGTGTGCGTGTGTGTGCGTGCGTGCGTGCGTGTGTCTGCTTCAGCGCTTAGATTTGATTTTATCAAGATTTTGCGCTATATAAATATTGTAATTATTATTATTATATTGTCATATTGAGATAATTAGGAACGCTAATTACAGACACACATTTTACACGCAGACAAAAAACAGTTGTATGGTTGATACTCATAGCACTAGCTGACCAGGTGGTAATCCTTGTACATCCAAACTCAAAGAAAAAAAGATGTTCCTTGACATTCTAGCAATAAGTTCACCACCACAAAAAATGTCATTGTTGCTATGTTTTGATGCTTTTCACCTCTGATTGACTTCAGGTCACATCCCCGAAAATGACAAAAACCAGACATTTTAGCTGCTACAAATGTCACATCTTGTTCGTGAGTTTTCTTTCCTATAGTGGCTGCACATTTTCTAGCATAGAACTATCATCTGATGCAAAAATAAGTAAAAACCACTTTAAAAAAAAAAGTGTGTGCTCATCTGCGGACTTTTTCACTGATCATATGATGTCAGGTGAGTTTCAGAAAGTCGTCATTTCTTTGACGAAGGCCCTGCTGAAGTGTCACCGCCATCCAAAGAAACAAACTCATCATCTGAGTGTCAGAAAACTCTCATCACTGTCACTGATGATATCATTGCTGTTACTATCATCCAGTGTTTCTTGAAACAATTTTATCGCCTGTTCAGCAGTCAGTCTCATAGAGCGCCACCCATCCGATGCCATGACAAATCAAAACACAACACAAGATGCAAAAAAACAACCAAAAAAAAACAACTTCAAACTACTTCACCAGCACAGAAAAGCGTGAAATGAAAGTGGAAGTATCTATTGCCGTAAAGCAAGCCGTAAACCTGGCTGATGTCGGAAAAGTAGTGACTGTTGCAATCAAGATATCCAGTAACTGAAAAAGCCAACTGAGTCGGCTCGCCATCCATTCAGGTTGGGTGGAAAGCCGACTGAGTCGGTTTGCCAGACAATAAGAGTTAAGTTGTGATAAAACCAGCAAAACAAAGTAAAACAACGAACGCGTACAATCATAAAGTAAATCAATAAACAAACCAAATAAATAAAGAGGTAAATGCATAAATAAACAAATAAAGTCAATATTGTCAAATGATGCAAACTCATGCCACATGCTTGTATTTTTCATAAGCACTCTACAAATTCTATACAAAAACAAAGAACCATCATAGCAAATCTGAACAGAAAATGACAAACATAGAAAACACAAAGAGAAAAAGGAAAACACTAAGAAAGGAAGACAGCAAACCTTGTAGTGAGAGGAAACAAAGAGGGAGATAATCCTCTGCAAGAAACTCTCAGAGGACTTGCTGTAGCTGAAGAGCTGATCACGATTGACGTAGAAGAGCTCACAGCACTGGGGGGCGGGGCAGCCTGTACTGATGCGTGGAACACTAGCATCTAAGCACAGCAAGCTGTTCAGCCAACGTTCCACCGGGTCTTTGTTGGCGTACCGAATGGATTCTTCCAGGGTTATCTCCACCAGCTTCCGACCTGATTCACATACCAGACAGGTGAGTTCCTTAACCCTTTGACTCGCACACTCTATCCTTTAGCTGCCAACTCCCACACCCGATCCATTATCTGCAAAACCTTAACTTCTTCAGTCCTCCACCCTATCCACCAGCTTTCGGCAAGAAGCTGGTGGATAGGGTGGGGACTGACAGGGTTAAGTTTTTGCTTTGCTATCATGGCTGACAAAGCAGAAAGCTAATAGACAGGGTGAGGGAGTCAAAGGGTTAAAATTACTTTGTTGATTCATTTATTTTAAACTGAGAGTAGGTATTCCAAAGTGATTTTCAAATTTGAACTTATCTGTATAAAAATCAGCTGGGAAAATAGAGATTTTCATTCTGAACACATACATACTTTATTTTTTAATGTGGGATAAAAAATAAATTTTTTATGATTTTTTCCTTTCTTTTTGGACTTAGAAAAATTTTGCACATTTTTTTAGGCCACATTCAGACATGCCTTGAACACACATATAAAATCACACAAGTCCAGAAAATCATTTCTGAGGAGGTTTTTACTTGTTAAGTTGATGTGCAAAAAACATATGGACAGAAATGCATATCAATAAAAATACAGACCTATGAAAATGACAAAAAATAGCAAAATTGGACGCCGCCGTTCCAAACAGCTGGGCAAGGGACCCATTTTCATTAATTTCAAACTCCATTATCTTTAAGAAATACAATACAGTGACACTGAAATGAATCATATATGATAAACATATTAAGGAATTTAACCCTAATTTTTTCCAGCTTCATCTGAAAGCTGGTTGAAAAGATATCAGATGTCAAAAATGCGAAATATGCCAATTTGTCACAGTGAAAAAAATGGCGAATTTTACACATATTTGGTGCACCATAACTTTTTTCACTTTAAAGTTACAAAAATGGTTTTGATATCAAATTGCTCAGCATGACAAACTCTTTCAATGTAAAACAACCCCAGACATCTGTATGTTTAAACAAACCATATTTGGGTAAGGATAAAATACTTATTTTGAAAAAAATGTGTATTTTAGCTTTTTGCAAGACTCCGTAACTTCTGTCACATTCATCCTATTGCAAAGTACCATATACCAAAATGATCAGTTTTTTATGATCTGTCAGTATAACAAACAAGACATTAGGTTTCAATCTTTCTGTAAACAAAAATCAGATGACAAAATTATAACAAATGTCAGCTGATAATAGTAACAAATAATGCGTTTTGTTTACATATCGAATCAAACAAGACATGTACATCAACAACATTCATTCAAAGAAGTCATCTTCATAGTTTTTACATGCCAATTTGTTGTTTTTTTTATCTTCATAGTTTTTACATGCCAATTTGTTGTTTTTTTTATCATTAAACAACAATTAAAACATGTCTTGACCTTTAACTGTTCCTTAACTGTGTGTAGAACATTATCAAAAGCTTCCACATCATTGTCTTGACCTTTCACTGTTGCTTAATTACAGTAGATAACTGTCCTGACCTTCAACTTAAACTGGAAGCACAAAAGATAGAAATCATCTCTTTTTACAAAAAACATGTAATGAAATGTAAAAAAATACTTGTCAGTGTCTATGATCAGTGATTCCCCTTCACAAGTGACAGGAAATTAAAACATGTTAAGATGCAGTTCATCATCATTGCTGTCAAAGTTGTCCAAAAGACTAGGTCTCCGCCCTCTGCCAGTCTTAAGAAATCGCTCCTTCATCCTCATGAAGAGATCATCTGTGAGAAAAATAGTGTAGAGGGAAAGTATTAGTACATCTATCTGTTCTATCCTGTAGCGTAATGTGAAAATCCCATTTGTAGGGACAAACAGGCCTATACATACAGAGCAAGAGGCAAATACTGACCAAAACAAAAACAAATCCAAAAAACAAGAACATAAAACATGCAGGAACACAAGGACTTTTGTACCCCTGCTCAATTAACTTCCCTGCCTGTCAAAGAGAGAAAGGATCAAGAGAGAGAGAGATTGGTGTGGAGCTGTAAGAAGCCTACCAGTATTATTGTCAGCTTTGAAAATAAAATTATAATACCTTACCCTAACTCACAAAGCAGTGGGCAAAGTAAAATGTTCCATACATTTAGGCCTACTCAAATCAGCACAACAAAATTTATCTCATAAACACTATAGCCTAGTTAGGAAGGTTCATAGTGTCCAACCCATTAACCTGGTAGGCCTACTTTATTTTGTTTAAATATTATTTTTGATGACAATAATAGTAATGATAATAAATAGTAATGAATGATAGTAAACTAATAATGAAATAATGATAATAATAATAATGATAAATAATAATGAATAATGATAGTAAAATAATAACAACAAAAATATAACAATATTAATAATAATAAACTTTTAAAGCTGTTGAACTAGATCTAGGTGATAATAATATTGGGCCTAAAAATAATAGGATTGATAAACATGCAAATTTGATTCAATGGTACCATTCAGGAAGTTTACACAAAGGCAGAAAAGAAAAAGGTGTAACATTGTGAAATTATTGAACGACACTGAACCAGATCGAGTGAAGTCAAGGGAGGTCACTCGGCCGATTCGACTATCGATCGATCAAAGCGTTGGTCACGTGACCACAATAAATCGCTAATCTCTCATTAACATCATTATAAATAAATATAATAAAGGCATGGATTATTAAAAAAATCTTTTGTAAACATTTTCCTTTAATCATATGCCTGATCTCACTCTCTGTAAAATTAACGCACCCCAAACCGTCACCTACCCCTACCTTCTAACATATTCATGATACTGTGGGTGCTGCAGCTGTGCGCTTTCCAAACAATTATATTCTAAAATCAGGAAAGAAAATGTCGAAAAGTAATAGTAAACAAACTGCAAGATATTTCACTTACCCTCTAGATAAGTTGGATCGCTTGATTCGTCGTGGCTGGAGCGGTCGACGTAAACTTCGACGTCCATGTGCTCGCCCGAACGATCTTCGCGCGTGTCCGCCATTGCGCGTCAGACGCTAAGGGAAAGCGAAAATATGTTGCTTTTTCTCAGTCCTCGCGGAAGACAGCCAGTGGTTGAATCCGTATGCAACTAGCAGAAGTTGAAAGTTGAAACCTTGACCTTTTGCACAGTGGAAAATATGGAGAGATTGGTTTTGAGTAAGGTTGCGAAATCATCGACGGAAGTTTTTAACGCACGAAACGACCGACTAAATGGAAACCTATCAGTTCACTTTTTACATCGGATGAAAGCAAGTTTAGTCGTCTTTTTGACTGTGTAAATGGTTTGTTGATATCTGACCCAGCTGATCTCCGCGAGGCGAGTTTTCAAGGTAGGTGTCAAAACCGCGTTCCGATTTCGTCGTTCCAGTTGCAGCAAAATCGCAATTTAGTACCCATCATCAAAAGCATATTTCAAACGGTAAATGTTACACTTATTGATTTATTTTGACTTTAAACAAAGCTTAAAGGATCACAGATCAACATGATCTATGTTTTTTATTTCTGACACTGCATTTTGTTGAGAACGAGCAAGTTGAAAACCAGTGAAAAATCGCACTTTGCCGTACTTTTCGCCGCCCGCGAAGAGCACTTTGGAATACCTACTGAGAGTATCACACCTGAAAATGTCACTCTCTTTTGCATATACTCCCACGATAAATAAATATATCATAAAACAAGAAAATCACGCCATTCTAACAACCTCCTTTCTTATACAAAAATTGTTACAGAAAATCCAGATTTTTGTACTACTGAAGGTCATTTTGATGTCTAAGAATCATCAAATAAATTGAAACTTGATGTAAAATGAGCACTATAGCAGACTGTTATAACAGCCAGTACAGAATGTGAATACTGTCAGAACTTCTTGAGAAAATGCTGTTCATAAAACTTTCTCAGCAGTGCCGATTTTAAACACTTTTTTGGTTCATGTGACCTTCATTTTGGACCATGACTTCCAAACTTCTGCATTTGCTGATCCTCAACACCCCATCCCTTTGACCCAAATTTGGTAAAGGCCATCCAGAAACAGAAAGTCTTTCTCACACACACACACACACACACACACACATGCAAACACACACACATACACACAAACACACACACGCACGCACACACACACACACACACACACACACACACACACACACACACACACACACACACACACACACACACACACACAAACACATACACATACACACACACATATATACAGCTGATATAAAACAATCTCCCAAAACAGTTAACATTGTGAACAATCCAAAACAAGTGTGACTGCCCGTGTTCAAGCAAATAGGAACCAGAAAAAAACACGAAAGAAGAATATGAACGCGTATTGTCTTTTTCTCAAATTTTTTGTATCTAGTGTTTGTTTGTTTGTAATCTTAGGCTTGACAAAGGCCAGTTGGCCGAAAATTTGTGCCTGTCTTGTCTTTTTGTATTAAATACGCGTTCATATTCTTCTTTCGTGTTTTTTTCTGGTTCCTTATTGTGAACAATCACTATCATCTATAACATTGTGAACAATCACTATCATCTATAACATTGTGAACAATCACTATCATCTATAACATTGTGAGCAATCACTATCATCTATAACATTGCGAACAATCACATCATTTACCTGCTGACAATCCTGCAGCCACATCTGTCAGTTTCTTCCCGTCTCCAGTTAAAACGCCAGAGGCAACAGACTGCTGCCGGAGCTGTTGGATCAGTTTCAGGGTCAGGCTGCGTCCTGTGCCTTCATAGCTGAAACATGACACCAGACGTAATGATACATAATGATAAGTGATGTCAAAACCACCTTGTCACTTGCTTTCAACTATGTTTTCTCCCATCTCTTTCCTTTTTTTCATTCACCTGGGACTGTTCCCCTCTCAACGTTTTGCTCCTCCTACTCACACTGCCAGAAGTGATTTACTGGCAATTGTTCTTCTATCTCTTCATCCTTCCTCTTATTCTTCTCAAATTTGAAATATCACAAAACATTCAGTAGCAACTGTCTTCCCTCACATGCACAGACACATACACAGACACATACACAGACATCTACACACACACAGACACATACACAGACACATACACACACAGACACATACACATACACACACAGACATCTACACACACACAGACACACACACATACACACACACAGACATCTACACACACACAGACACATACACAGACATAGACACATACACAGACACATACACAGACACATACACAGACACAGACATCTACACACACACAGACACATACACAGACACATACACACACACAGACACATACACATACACAGACACAGACCACATGAAATTTCAGTTTCAGTTACACAGACACAGACACAGACACATACACAGACACAAACACAGACACAGACCACATGAAATTTCAGTTTCAAGATTCAAGATTCAAGATTCAAGATCACTTTAATGTCTCTTTAGAGAAATTCAGTACATGTTCAGCGTAAAATTCTGCAATAGACAAA
Source organism: Monoplex corrugatus (assembly GCA_030674185.1). Classification (NCBI taxonomy): domain Eukaryota; kingdom Metazoa; phylum Mollusca; class Gastropoda; order Littorinimorpha; family Ranellidae; genus Monoplex; species Monoplex corrugatus. The sequence goes on from JAPXFY010000019.1 coordinate 46,784,630, forward strand.
CAATTACATAACTCCCGCTCTCTCACACTCCTTTAGTCACTCACACTCCAATCTTGTTCAGATACTCAACTGACCTATTTACAAAAGACATTCTTGCTCTGTTGGTGGAACATTTCAGAGTTCTGTACCTTTTTGATGATGGCAAGAGCTCATAATGCTTAGCTAGCACGTGAGTGGATTCACCTAAGATCATTCTCGCCTTGCTCACAATACGACACTCATATAGTTCATTAATGCTCCTCTGTTGTACTCCCATTACTTTGCCACTCACCTTCACCACCCTGTCCAACACTCTCTTATTCTTCACACTCAGACCAGCAAACCAGCACAAAAATCCAAAAGTTAAGACAGATTAATAAAACAACGATAGAAATTACCAAGAATGGACTCATTCATACGCAGAGACCTAAGTTTTTGAAGACAGAAAAGGCGTGACTGACATTTTTTGTGTATTATTTGCGTGTTTGTATCAAAGGTGAGTTTGCTGTCAAGAATCGTTCCAAGATACTTATACTCATTCACAAGCTCAACTTTCACACCATTGATAAAAAGGTCAGGGATCACACCGGGCTCCCTCCGGAAATCCACGATCATCTCCTTGGTCTTTCTAACATTCAGATCCAAAAAGTTGTCTGTACACCAGGTAGTGAACTTAACCACTTCTTGGTTGAATGTTGTGTCTGAGTTGGAGGTCTTGGATTGCTGTGTCATCTGAATATTTTATAACAGGAGTGAGATCAGTGCCAGAGCAGTCATTGGTGTAGAGAGTAAAGAGGACAGGAGAGAGGACTGTACCCTGAGGAGCGCCCGTTGAGGTGGAACGAGAGTCAGAGAGTGTATGATGAAAAGAGACAGTTTGAGAACGATTAATAAGAAAATCTATTATCCAGAGAATGAGCTTAGGACAAACATTGAGTTTGAGGAGTTTGAGTGCCATGAGATGAGGTTGAATAGTATTGAATGCTGAAGAGAAGTCTACAAATAGAATGCGTACGAAAGAGCCTGGCTTTTCTACATGAGTGTATGCGTTGTGTAAAAGAGTGAGTGTTGCGTCATCAGTGGAAATCTGTTTTGTTTGTATGCAAACTGAAAAGGGTCAAGAGAGCGCTGTGTCTGGGTTTGTACCTGGCGTAAGACTATCCGTTCAAAGCATTTCATTACTATGGAGGTCAAGGCTACAGGTCTAAAGTCATTGAGCAGTTTTGGACCTTTGGATTTTGGAACAGGAGAAATGATCGAGTTTTTCCAGAGAGAAGGCACAGCGCAGACTCTAAGCGACCATGAAAACAGCATGCTAAAAACATATGACAACAGACACATGCACAGACACACACGGTGATCTGTCTGCGACTAGTTTAACATTCTATCCCTGATCCTCTCCCCTTCTTTACCTGAATCTCCCCCAAAAATCTCTCACCTTCTCACCACTTCTCAGCATGTCACAGAGGAAGGAGAAGAATTAAGAGTAAGGGTTAGAGAGTGAGTAGGAAGATAATGAGACGAATGAGCAAGCAAGTGAATGAGCGAGAGAAAGAGGGAGAGAGAGAGAGAGAGAGACATAGGCACAGAGAAAGACATAGAGAGACAGAGAGAGAGAAACTCATAAACACAGAGAAGGGGGGGTCCAGGAGGAGAAAGACAGGGATGTACAAGATAGAGGGGTGGAGGGACAGAAAGACAGCAGGACAAACTCTGAGACAGATAGACCAGAAAAAAGGGACAGAGATGGATTCACCTACTGTCAGTAGAGTGAAAAGACAGACACAGACACAGACACAGAAAGATGTAAAGACAAAGACACACAACCAGACAGACTCACCCACTGACGGTAGAGGAGAGAAAGACAAGATAAGGACCCATCAGATTCTTCACCAGAGGCAGAGGAATGGCTGCCGCTTCATCAATACACACCAGCTCTGCCTGACTCAACTTCACACTGTCACTGGGGTGGATGTACTGAAAATGTGACAAACAACTGTCAGTACTACTTTTTTCCTGTTCAAGGCAACGTTCATTTAAGTACATGTATGCGAGCTGCTCTAGTTGTTTGGCCCACATTGTGCAGCATTATGTTGCTACACAGTCTGCATAATCCCAGCTCTGGTGGGTATGTAGGCAATCATACTTGTAAAGTGCATGCTGGTATTTTCATTTTTCCATATGCTACCAAACATTGTGGCTTACAGCATCTCTAATGCTGCTTACCTGGATGTCCTATATACTGTGTATCACTGTGGTTTACAGCATCTCTAATGCTGCTTACCTGGATGTCCTATATACTGTGTATCACTGTGGCTTACAGCATCTCTAATGCTGCTTACCTGGATGTCTATATACATACTGTGTATCACTGTGCTTACAGCATTTTATGCTGCTATGGATGTCCTATACTGTGGTAACAGCATCTCTTATGCTGCTTACCTGGATGTCCTATATACTGTGTAACAGCATTTCTAATGCTGCTTACCTGGATGTCCTATATACTGTGAATCATGCTGACCTGGGAGATTAAAAAAAATCCTAACCATTCAATTGTTGTATCAAAGCTTGTTCTCTCAAACAATGCTGTCAGGTGGATATTGCTGCTGTTTAAATTGAGCATCTGCGCTCCTTTGTTTCTGTATTCCAGCCAAGCGTACAGAGTAATTATTATTTTTGTATAGCTGTCCAACAAATTAACTATATTCTCTAATGTTTTAAATTTCAAAGCTTAGGCTTTCTTTGAAACTGAGGCAGGAGTATAAACATTCATGATAAAAAATCCACACTGCTTTCCAGCTTTTACACTGTCACTTTGCTAATTCCACATGCCTGTACAGGAAGTCTGCATTTTGAAAGTAGACCCCATGTACAACACATGACCGACAAGTAAGAGAGTGTGTGTGTGTGTGTGTGGTGTTGTGTTGTGTTGTGTTAAGTTGCGATGTGTTGCGGTATGGTGTGGTGTGGTGTGGTGTGGTGTGGTGTGATGTTGTGTTGTGTGATGTTGTGTTGTGTTGTGTTGTGTTGTGTTTGTGTGTTTGTTGTGTTGTGTTGTGTTGTGTTGTGTTGTGTTGTGTTGTGTTGTGTTGTGTTGTGTTGTGTTGTGTTGTGTTGTGTTGTGTTGTGTTTGTGTTGTGTTGTGTTGGTGTTGGTGTTGGTGTTGGTGTTGGTGTTTGTGTTTGTGTTGTGTTGTGTTGTGTTGTGTTGTGTTGTGTTGTGTTGTGTTGTGTTGTGTTGTGTTGTGTTGTGTTGTGTTGTGTTGTGTTGTGGTGTGGTGTGGTGTGGTGTGGTGTGGTGTGGTGTGGTGTGGTGTTGCGTTGCGTGGTGTGTCATGGCATGGTGTGACTTGATGTGGTATGACATGGTGTCTTGTCTGTGTGTGTGACATCAGTACTTCTGTATCATAATGCAGGTCTTGTAAATATGACTGTGCAAACAGCCCAAGTGTGTTTGGAGAAAGGCACAATAACATAATGTTCTTTTTTTTTTAACTATTGTTATTACCAGTACTATTATCACCATTACTATTGTTATAACTACTACTATCACTATTATTATTCTTATTGTTATTGTTGTCGTCATTGTCATTACCATCGTTATTATTATTACTATTATTACTACTCTGGCTATCAGTATTCACTTACACTATTTCTAACACTAACACACCATCATTATTCACTGATACTATTAATAAAACCACAGTAACACACCATCATTATTCACTGACACTATTAATAAAACCACAGTAACACACCATCATTATTCACTGACACTATTAATAAAACCACAGTAACACACTATCATTATTCACTGACACTATTAATAAAACCATAGTAACACACCATCATTATTCATTGACACTATTAATAAAACCACAGTAACACACTATCACTATTCACTGACACTATCTATAACACAACAATAACCCTTTGATTCCCGTACCCTATCTACCAAATGCAAAATCTTAACCCTTTGATTCCCTCACCCATTCCGCCAGTTGCAGGAAGCTGGTGAAAAGGGTGAGGGAATCAAAGGGTTAAGTTTTTGCTTTGCTGATATGGTTGGCAATGCAGGATGCTGGTGGACAGGGTGTGGGAGTCAAAGGGTTAACACACTATCACAATTCACTGATAGTGTCTACAACACATGGCTCAAAAGGCATAGTAGTCAAACTATGATCAGAAGGTCGGGGTCCAATCCGACCAGGGTTCAGTTCAGTTCAGTTCAGTTCAGTTCATATTGCTTACAGCCCAACCAACTACCAGAGCCATATCAGGGCTAACACTACGTCAAAACAAACAAACAAAAAAACAAAAAACAAAACAAAACAAAAAACAACCTATTAACCTCTTCACTGCGCTGTTGACGAGTGACGATCGTCATAGAAACCGTCGTCTGCAATGCTCTGTTGACGATCGCGGATCGTCCCGTATCAAACACTCTTTCTCTTTTCGTCTAGCACATGACAGAATCGTTCTATTTATGATTTGATTAGGTCCCTTGACAATCTTCGCTCTTCGGGTGCCGTTTGTTCAAGTTATTTAGATCATTTGCATAATTTATCACGATCGATTGGCAAGGTGCTACGAAGTTGAGCTTTCAGTTTTTGAAGCGCTATGGCTGCCCCACAACGAACCTACACAGTTGCAGAAGTTATTGAAGCGATTTTTCGAGATCAAGACAGTGGAGATGAAGACTTCAAGCCAGCTGGCTTCGAACTTCGTGAAGTTGATGCCAACACCCAGATTTTGATGTGGAGGAATCTTTGGGTGACTGATCGTCTGAATCAAACTAGGCCTATGGAGATCCGATCGCAGGTAGGTGTATTTGAGAGCTTTATTCATTTTATAACATGATTGTATTGCTTTCTTCTCAGTATATTTATAAATAGAACAGCTAAGTGTGTGTATTGATGGCTGAGCCCTTTGTTTGGGCCTGGTCAGCGAGCGAGCCAGTGACCGAGTGGGCAGTGTGTTCGACCTGTGCCTGTGGGCGTGTCACTCGTCGCTCGCTCGTTGTACGCTGTGTGTGTCTTGTTGATGATTTGTTTTTCTGGTCGGCCTCTGCCCTGTGCTATCTCCCTGGCCTTTGTGTGTTTGTGTGAGGAGTAGGCTACTATCTCCATGGCCTGTGTGTGTTTATGTGAGGAGTAGGGTGGGAGCAGAGGGGTGTGCGTGTGTGTGTGTGTGTGTGTGTGTGTGTGTGAGAGAGAGAAAGAGACACAGAGAGAGAGAGAGACTGTTGGTGTGACTTTTTATAGGAAATTGAAAGCATTCAGTGATAATACTGACAGAAACAATGTTGTAATGAAGTCACTTTGGTAGAAGCAGTACTCACTGGGTTTCTTTGCAGTGTTTGCTTGAGAAAAATGAAAGGGGGCGTGGCATGGGGGAGTAGCAATGTACCTATGTCAGTGTGTGTGTGTGTGTGTGTATGTATGTATGTGTGTGTGTGTGTGTGTGTGTGTGTGTGTGTGTGTGTGTGTGTGTGTGTGTGTGTGTGTGTGTGTGTATGTGTATGTGTGTGTGTGTGTGACTTTTTTTATTTCATAAAATATGTGGAAATTTGAATCCTTGCTTTCACTGTGCTACAGGTATGGTAATGCAGCATGGTGATGATGTTCGGCCTGGACCTGCTGTTGCTGGACCTGCTGTTGCTGGGCCTGCTAGAAGGGGAAGGGGAGCAAGAGGGGAAGGAGAGGACTGTGTTTAGAAGACTGCTTCCAGAACTACCACACTCAGAAGCGTTTTTACTGGGGTACACTGGGAGATAAAACTCTTTCATTTTATGTGTGGCTAGGCTGTGCTTATATTGTGGCTGGACACTGCTTTCTGACCTTTGTACAGTCTATATCTTCTAATCAAAGTGTGCTATAAACTGCTTGTGAGCTCCTGCATCACTTGATTACATCATCATTGACTTTAACATTTTTTTTTATTGCATTTCAAAGAGTACATGTGACACTCTGGTACATTATTTCATTTTGAAATTGTCATAAACACAATCTTCATTCAATTTCCTTTCATTTGATATATACTTTTATGTATCTATCTTCAATGCCTTCTGAATTATAAGCAATTGAAAATAATAAGCGTGATTTTTGTATGTTTCTGAAAAAAATCTTAGCATGTGTCTTAGCAAAACATGATAGCAGCGAAAGGGTTAAGTTAAAAGACAACAGTTAAAAAACCATGCTCGCCGTCAACCTTGCAAATCTAAAATGCAATTAAAGAAACCCAGACGTAAAATCATATCAGGTGAAATCTATTGATCTCTTGTAAAAACTGGAAAATTGCATCAGGAGGGACGTTTCGGAAGACCTTCTTTAAGGAGTCCATCGTAGAGTGCTTTTGTCTCATTGTACAAGTCCCAGCAATCGAGGAGGAGGTGTCTGATGCTCAACGGCTCATCACACGGTATACACCATGGCACTTCTTCATTTTTCAAAAGGTATGAAAGAGTGTAGGATGTGTGATCCACGTGTAACCTACATAACACTGTCTCTTTCTTATGGTTTCCTGCAGCAGATGGGAAAATTTCTTTCAGGCTAAGGCGGATTTGGAAAAGTTTGCTATCTGTCTGTTCATTCCAGTCCTCCTGCCACAGATTTTTTATATAACCGTGTACTTTCGACTTGACATCTGTTTAACGAATCAAGGATTTAGACATCTTTTCCCTTGTGGCGATCTTGGCCCCGACCAGACTGCTCCCTGTTCTAACCAGTAACAGCTGAAAGCGAACACTACCATATCCATTACGAATAAAGATTTCCATAAAGAGGTTCACACCCCACCACTGACCTGAATGGTCTGTCTGTGCTCCCTGGTGATGTTCACCCTGATCACGGCTTTATTGTGATCCTGCTCTGTGGACTGCATGATGCTGTAGTCCATGTGTTCCTGACACACAAAAAAAACATTGAAACACCTCCGCAAGATTTATTATATTACTGTTATTTTTGCTACTTTTGTTTAAAGCGCAGCTGACTGTGTGCAGCCATATCAGGGTTATAATCTGTATCAAAACAGACACAATACTTCGACTGGAAAAAAATGAACAGAATACTAAGCACACATGTCAATGCGCTTGCGCACATATTCTAAAGAGATGCCCCTGGTGTTGACTACTCCATCCAGTTTATCACACAAGGGATTTAAAAAACACACCTGAATGCAAATTCAAACATAACTAAGGACATAAAACATATATAAAAACAAGCCTAAATTACCTGAAATTGCTTCCACATATCTCACTTCCCTTGAGCAAAAATGCACTTAATACATAACGTCATGCACCTAATTATCAATCCTAAGAGAAAGTATGTAAGACTTTATCGAACATATACAGAAGATTGGACCAGCAAGGCAGAAATTGATAGGAAGAAATGAAAAAAAAAGGAGAAAGGCAGAAAAAGAGAGTGACAGGAAAAAGGAAATTTCTAGCACAGAATTTCTAGAAGATGGGGATAGTATTTGCACTAAAAGAGCACCTGCATCCCCACAGGGTGTAAGATTATCAAAGAAACTTCAAAAGGTAACTGCATAGAGCGACATCACTCTATGATGCTGCATGTTCAATTACCTGACAACTATTAATACAAGTATTATGATTTCAAGTTAAAACTCATTGTGTATCTTTTCAATCTTTGAATATCTTCGAGTTGCTTTACAACACTGTTCTCATCAAAAAGTATTTGTGTTGCAAGCAGAAATTCTAACTGAATGCTATCAGTAAACAAATGCCTTTCCCTTCCCACCCAAAAATTTTATCCAGGGTCATCTCTGTAGTTCACTTTTAACTGACTCACCTGATACCCCAGGGCATCAAAACCTTTGAATACAAACTCAAATAGAGTCTTCAAATTTTCTGGTGATGGCGCCGTGACAAATATGTTGCTATACCTGGAATACACACACAAACAAACAAAACTGGTAAAGATGGTACAAACAGTACACACTTTTATGTATATCGTACACTAACCTAACCACACTAAAACTAACATTTTGCCATATTTCTTTCATCACAGTGGAGGTGTTAGGTAGTCAAGTGCATAAACATCACACTTCCAATCAGGGAAGGTCATGGTTTCTGTCATGCCTGTTGGGTAAAGGGTGGAAGATTTTTCTGATCTGCCAGGTTAACATAAGTGCAGATGTGCCAGTGTCTTAACCTCCTTCATAAGCATGCAGAAATATCAAATAAGCAAGTTAAAAATCCTTTAATCATGTCAGTGACAAGTGGCTTATGGAGAAATGAAAACACCCAACTTCCATCCCCACTGAAGATACAGACTTTACAACAACACAGTCAAATGAGAGGTAAAAGATGATGTGTGAAGGAGAGGGAGGTGGGGTGGAGGGAGACACAAACAGATGGTGAGGGTACTAAAAATACATTTCATATAAGTAATTCAATTTACAAAGTAGCAGTTGTTCAGACTTAATTTTTTTTCAAAAGTATCATTATGTAATCCAAATATTTTCAAGTTTTTTTTTCAAAAGTATCATTATGTAATCCAAATATTTTCAAACATACCACAGAAGCACTTTTAGCTGCATGTCATGCTATTAGTTAACCTGTCCTTCTATAACATTTCCCTATGACATGAAGACTGAAAGAGAAATTTTCAGGCTTATGTCAGTTTCCCTGCAGTAAGAGAAATATCTTTACTGTCCACAAAACCGACATTCCACACAACCACTGTCATGGAATCATGCAATTCTCAGCCAATGCGTACTTTTAAATAATTCCCATAAAAAAGTCGATATTTTTTAAAGAGGAACCAGAAAAAACACGAAAAAAGAATAGGAATGCGTATTTAATTCAACAAGACAAGAAAAGGAATCACACTGGACAAAGCAGTCTTTCTCTCCTAATTCTTGTATCTGGTGTTTGTTTGTTTGTGATCTCATGCTTGACAATTTGCGCCTGTCTTGTCTTGTATTAAATACGTGTTCTTCTTCTTTTTTCGTGTATTTTCTGGTTCCTGTTTGCTTGAACGCAGGCAGTCACACTTGTTCTGGATTTTTTAAAGAAATCACATAATGATCAGACAATGTCCAAAACAAATAATTTCCATACAATTCTCACAAATGTCCACACAGCACACACTCACTGGTAAGCCACAGCGGCAGCGATAGCCAATCCCAGAGCAGCCGACTTTCCACGTCCTCTGCTTGCCGTCATGGTAACTGTACTGCGCAGAGACTTCTCCGCAATGACATCGACGAATTTGACCACCGCATCTGCCTACAATGACACTGAATTTAATACAAACTCTATTGCTCATTCTTTTAACATATCATTCGTCCGATGTTAAATCAGTTCACTACATCATGATGTGATGTATGTTTTTTTTGTTATGTTTTTTGTTTTTAGCCGACATGAACATTTAATGAGCCAGTGGGAGGCATGTCAGTAAATGGCAATTCTTTTTAAACCTCCACGGTGTCCATTCCTTGAACATTTGAAATCAATTATTATTCCCCCGTTCATGCTAGTATTCCAACTTTGGATTTTACATATGTCTGCTTTTACATCTCATGCTCTGTGAAGCAGTTAAAGCTCTTGGAAGATGTCACCTTGTACAAGCAGTCATTATTATTATCACTATACATCAAGTGCTCTGTTCAATACATCATGTATCTGATTATAATTTTTGTCATATGCTGTGTGTCTAGCCAGTCAGTATACATAATATTGTGACTTTCAAACAAAAATACAAACACATGCCAACACACACACACACACACACATACACAACACAACACACACACACACACACACACACACACACACACACACACACACACATATCAAAACTTACTTGGTCTCTTGTTTTACATTTGTGAATGAGTGGTTGTGTCAGAGGATTGGAGCCTTCTATGTCCGACAGGTCCACCTTGATGTCCTGACAAAATAAATACAGTAATGACAGTCACTTGACCTGAACAAACACAGATTACAGTAAACAACAGTCACCTGATTCAGATAAAACATATACAGACAAGGGATAATAATGACTGCCTCCTCTGAAGAAATGCAAACAACAGAAATAACAATCAGACAATGTGAACAAAACACAGTGAAACAGAAATGACAATTACATGATCTGAATACAAACACACAGAAATGACAATTACATGATCTGAATACAAACACACAGAAATGACAATTACATGATCTGAATACAAACACACAGAAATGACAATTACATGATCTGAATACAAACACACAGAAATGACAATTACATGATATGAATACAAACACACAGAAATAGAAATGACAATTACATGATCTGAATACAAACACACAGAAATAGAAATGACAATTACATGATCTGAATACAAACACAGAAATGACAATTACATGATCTGAATACAAACACAGAAATAGAAATGACAATTACATGATCTGAATACAAACACAGAAATAGAAATGACAATTACATGATCTGAAATACAAACACAGAAACAGAAATGACAATTACATGATCTGAATACAAACACACAAACAATAGAAATGACAATTACATGATCTGAATACAAACACACAGAAATACAAATGACAATTACATGATCTGAATACAAACACACAAACAGAAATGACAATTACATGATCTGAATACAAACACACAAACAATAGAAATGACAATTACATGATCTGAATACAAACACACAGACAATAGAAATGACAATTACATGATCTGAATACAAACACACAAACAGAAATGACAATTACATGATCTGAATACAAACACACAGACAATAGAAATGACAATTACATGATCTGAATACAAACACACAGACAATAGAAATGACAATTACATGATCTGAATACAAACACAGAAACAGAAATGACAATTACATGATCTGAATACAAACACAGAAACAGAAATGACAATTACATGATCTGAATACAAACACACAGACAATAGAAATGACAATTACATGATCTGAATACAAACACAGAAACAGAAATGACAATTACATGATCTGAATACAAACACACAAACAGAAATGACAATTACATGACCTGAATACAAACACAGAAATAGAAATGACAATTACATGACCTGAATACAAACACAGAAATAGAAATGACAATTACATGATCTGAATACAAACACAGAAACAGAAATGACAATTACATGATCTGAATACAAACACAGAAATAGAAATGACAATTACATGATCTGAATACAAACACACAGACAATAGAAATGACAATTACATGATCTGAATACAAACACAGAAATAGAAATGACAATTACATGATCTGAATACAAACACACAGACAATAGAAATGACAATTACATGATCTGAATACAAACACAGAAACAGAAATGACAATTACATGATCTGAATACAAACACACAAACAGAAATGACAATTACATGATCTGAATACAAACACACAGACAATAGAAATGACAATTACATGATCTGAATACAAACACACACAACAGAAATGACAATTACATGATCTGAATACAAACACACAGACAATAGAAATGACAATTACATGATCTGAATACAAACACAGAAACAGAAATGACAATTACATGATCTGAATACAAAAACACAGACAATAGAAATGACAATTACATGATCTGAATACAAACACAGAAATAGAAATGACAATTACATGATCTGAATACAAACACACAGACAATAGAAATGACAATTACATGATCTGAATACAAACACAGAAACAGAAATGACAATTACATGACCTGAATACAAACACAGAAATAGAAATGACAATTACATGATCTGAATACAAACACACAGACAATAGAAATGACAATTACATGATCTGAATACAAACACACAAACAGAAATGACAATTACATGATCTGAATACAAACACACAGACAATAGAAATGACAATTACATGATCTGAATACAAACACAGAAACAGAAATGACAATTACATGATCTGAATACAAAAACACAGACAATAGAAATGACAATTACATGATCTGAATACAAACACAGAAATAGAAATGACAATTACATGATCTGAATACAAACACACAGACAATAGAAATGACAATTACATGATCTGAATACAAACACAGAAATAGAAATGACAATTACATGATCTGAATACAAACACACAGAAATAGAAATGACAATTACATGATCTGAATACAAACACACAAACAGAAATGACAATTACATGATCTGAATACAAACACAGACAATAGAAATGACAATTACATGATCTGAATACAAACACACAAACAGAAATGACAATTACATGATCTGAATACAAACACACAAACAGAAATGACAATTACATGATCTGAATACAAACACACAGACAATAGAAATGACAACTACATGATCTGAATACAAACACACAGAAACAGAAATGACAATTACATGATCTGAATACAAACACACAAACAGAAATGACAATTACATGATCTGAATACAAACACACAAACAGAAATGACAATTACATGATCTGAATACAAACACACAGAAACAGAAATGACAATTACATGATCTGAATACAAACACACAGAAACAGAAATGACAATTACATGACCTGAGCAGAGACAATAGAAATGACAATTACCTGTTCTGCACACAAACACACAGACAACAGAAATGACAATTACCTGTTCTGAGCACAAACACACAGACAACAGAAATGACACTTATATGGTCTTAACACACACACACAGATGTAAGAATGGGGGAGTTTTCAGGGAAAGGGAGCAGGCCATGGCTAGGATGGGGGGGTGAAGGGCATGCCTTTGACAGTCACTGTCAGCCCTGGCGAGATCTCGCTTTTTGCGAGTATGAAAGGGTGCCAGTCTGGTCTACTGATGTTTGGTGGCCTGAGGCAGGGCAGGTCTCTGGAGAGTTGGTCCACAACCTGGGCCTGGATGGATCTCTCCTGGTAGAGCGGTTCTGGAGGGTCCAGGCATCACAGTCACGCCCTACCTGCGTAGAGTGGCAACTGAAGCTGGGCTGAAGAGGGATCCCAACATGGAGAACTGCGCTCTGAGGGGTGCAGAGACCTGAGGTTCAATGACCACCAAGTTGGAGAGGACAGATTCCTTCCGGAGTAACAGGTGATATTCACATACAAGTGCCAAAGAGCCTTGTGGTACATCAAAACTGTTGGGCCAAACGCCAAAGGCAAAGTATAAGATTCTGGAGGGAAATGTCGTCTATGAGGGTGATGGAGAGGGGGGTCTTCGTTAGGAAGAGGAGGATGGTGAATGGTGTGTCATGTATGAGGACAAAGGCAACGCATCAGATTCTGGAGGGGAATGTCGTCTATGAGGGTGATGGAGAGGGGGGTCTTCGTCAGGAAAAGGAGGATGGTGAATGGTGTGTCATGTATGAGGACATCAAGGCCCGAGAAGATCTTGAGTCCCCTCTGTGAGGTCTCTTCTGTTTGAGAAGCTATGGCCTGTGGAAAATCTGTGTAGGAGAAGAAAGAGCAGGAGAGCTGAGCTCCGGACAAGGACACAACCAAAAAGGAGTCACGGTGCCAGATAACAAGGTGTATGGCTCTGACACAGATGAGGGTAATCCACAAGGCACTGGTGAAAAGAACCACAAAGAAAGAGCAATCCAAGAGCAGGGAGCACTAATCCAGTGAATAGGGCACACATGATGTAAAATCCCCAGAGGGCAGAAAGAGCATACAGCATAATAATGACACACAACACCCAGCTGAGTATTTTGCAGTTACTGTGGTCTACTGCATCAGCTGAGCTAATGCACTTTTAAGATATGGTTAACCCTTTGACTCCCGCACCCTGTCTGCCTGCATCCTGCATTGTCAACCACGCTAACAAAGCAAAAACTTAACCCTTTGACTCCCTCACCCTATCCACCAGCTTCCTGCAGCAAGCTGGTGGACAGAGTGAGGGAGTCAAAGCAGGAAGCTGGTGGATAGGGTGAGGGAGTCAAAGGGTTAAGTAATGTGCTATCAAAATGACAGTTACATGATCTACACATAAACACACAGACAATAGAAATGACAATATGATCTGAACATAATCAAAATATGGTATACTGTCATCATCACATTCTTACACACACTGAAACTAAAGAAACAACAATTACCTGATCTACACAAACACAGTTTATAGAAAATGACAAGCTGCACCTGCTACATTGTGAGTCACACACATACATGTGCAAAAAAATATGAATGCGCTTGCATGTGTGCACACACGCACCATCATCATAAACCATTTTTACTGACAGGCTAACATAAAAGTTGTAGCCTACTGTCACACAGACACACACATCTGTTTCATCTGTCTGTCTTTCACATACACAGACATACAGATACATATACACATGCATACATTTATAAATACACATACACATACATATACACATACATAATATATACACATAACATACAAAATATACACACATACACATACACAGTATATACAGATAACATACAAAATGTACACACATACATATACATATACACATACACAATATATACACATAACATACAAAAATATATACACATACATATACACATTCACAATCTATACACATACACATACATATACACATACACAATATATACACACATACATATACACAATATATACACATAACATACAAAACATATACATATACATATACACATACACAATCTATACACATACACATACATATACACATACACAATATATACACACATACATATACACAATATATACACATAACATACAAAATATATACACATACATATACACATACACAATCTATACACATACACATACATATACACATACACAATATATACATACATACATATACACATATATACACATAACATACAAAACATACATATACATATACACATACACAATATATACTCATAACATACAAAATATATACATAAATATACACATACACATACAGAATGTATACATACACACACACTCACCAGCGAGCCAGGAGGGATGGGATCAATGGTAAAGTTCTGTGAAAGAACTTGCAGTTTGTCATCCAGTACCATACACGCCCCACACATTGACAGAGAACGCAATGAACCTGCAACGTATTTTATAACAGTTTGTATACAGTGGTGCCCCCAAGTCGAATCTAATTGGTTCCTTGGGCCATTCGACTTGAGAATATTCTAATTGGGAGGCAATTTTTCCCATTAAAATTAAAGTAAAAAGCATTAATTCCTTCCAGGCCCGAAATCCCCATATCTATTTTAATTTTTATGGGTTTCTGTTGTGCCCTTTCACCCGTCCCGCTGCTGTGTATAGCGCACTCAGCTTCCTTCTTTATCACTAGGGCTTGAGCACAAAGGTGTGCTACAGAGATAAGACGTTGGTCGACCCTGCCTGGCTAAAAATAGCACTCACAACCGGCTGATGCCGGCTCGCAACTAAAGGGTGTCAGAATGGCTGGGAAAATGCAGCCGTGCTCAGGTCCTGGCTTTGTTGCCAGACGTTCGAGATAGGAGTGAGATTCCACATGGGAGGCGAAATTTTGCCCAAATTTTTGTTCGACATGGGGAAAATTCGACTTGGAATGCATTTGACTTGGGGGGGGGGGGGGGGTGGGGTTACCACTGCACACTAGACACAGACCACAGGAACCTATCAACCTGCAGTATACATTGTCACTCAACACACTTACTACTGTTCTTATCTTGTTTAACCCTTGGACTCCCAGCCCCTGTCCATCAACTGCAAAATCTTAACCCAATGGCTCCCTCACCCTTTCCACCAGCTTCCTGCAGGAAGCTGGTGGAAAGGGTGAGGGAACCAAAAGGTTAAGTTTTTGCTTTGCTAGTTTAGTTGAAAATGCAGGATGCTAGTGGACAAGATGCGGGAGGCAAAGGGTTAAAGCCCAGCCGACTGCATAGAGCCATATCAGGGCTTTAACCACCTCAAAAAGTATGCTATACCTTACTGGAGGGGAAAAAAAACTGGAAAAGAAAAGTAAGTACACACATCAGTGCATTCATGCACATACTCTAAGGATATGCCCCTGGCACTGACGATTTCACTGGAAATATTTTTATTCTCAAGATACTCTGCGGATTATTGTGAGCCATAAACTAAAAAGAAGAACTGCATTTTTATTCAAGAACCACTTATTACTGCTTTATTTTCAATAACAGCGCCTGTTGACTCGCACCACTGAGTGTTACTCGGACATTAAGAACTGGATGACACACAATAAACTTCAGCTTAATGACGACAAGACAGAAGCTATCCTCATTGGCACCCGTCAGAAACTTTCTCAGCTGCCTCCTCTTTCTCTCCCATTATGTAACACATCAGTCCCAATTTCTGATTCAGCTAAAAACCTTGGTGTCTGCATTGACTCTACCCTCTCCATGAACAACTTTGTTTCTCAAGCTGCCAGATCTTGCTACTATCATCTCCATCGTATAAGGCTGATCAGGAAGTATCTCTCTGTCGAAACAACTGCAAAACTCGTTCTCTCCTTCATAATGTCTCGCATTGACTATTGCAATTCACTCCTGTCTGGTCTTCCTGCCTCCACCATTCACATCCTACAGCGCATTCAAAACAATGCTGTACGCCTTGTACTCAAAAAGAAAAAAGCTGACCACATATCTCCTCTCCTGGCACAACTTCACTGGCTCCCTGTATCAAAGCGCATACAATACAAACTAGACACCATGTGCTACAAAAGCCTCAATAACGCAGCCCCCGATTACCTGTCAAGCCTACTTGAGATCTATGTTCCCTCACGTACCCTCCGCTCTGCCTCCGATCCTCTGACTTTTCGCTTTCCACGCACTAAGCTCAATACCTATGGTCCACGAGCCTTCTCTGTTTCTGGTCCACTCTCCTGGAACAAACTTCCTCTCTCAGTCCGTCAGCAACCTACTTTTGTCTCCTTCAAGTCCGCTCTCAAAACCCACCTTTTCTCCTCTGCATAAAATCCTAACCTCACTCAACCCCCCCTCCCCCCTCTGCAGCCTGTCTCCGCTCGGAGGGGAATCACATGGTTATAATATATAATTGTATATGCTATGCTCTCTATAATTTTCCATTGCTTTTATTCTTGCTTTTATTGCTTTTATTCTTTCTCCCCATTTATAGCCATGCGTGTGTGTGTGTGTGTGTGTGTGTGTGTGTGTGTGTGTGTGTGGTGCGTGTGTGTGCGTGCGTGCGTGCGTGCGTGCGTGCGTGTGTGTCTGCTTCAGCGCTTAGATTTGATTTTATCAAGATTTTGCGCTATATAAATATTGTAATTAATTATTATTATTATAGTTGCTCCACATTTTCAAGAGGATATCGGTGGAAGCAGCATGAATGGGTTATTGTTATTGTTATTTTCGTTTAAAGCCCAGCCGCCTGCGTAGTTATATCCGTGTTATAACCGTTTAAAAACATACACAACACTTCAACAGGAAAAAAAACTAACGTAACTAAGGGCACTAAAACATACATAAAAACAGGCCTAATTACCTAAAAATTGCTTCCATATATCTCATTTCCCTAGAGCCAAAATATGCACTTAGTACATGTACCCAATTATCAATCCTAAGAGAACGTATTAAGATTTTACCGAAAACATACATGTGAATGACCAGCAAGGCAGAAAATGATAGAAAGGAATAACAGAAAGCAAAGGAACAAGGCAGAAACAAAGAGAAAGACAGAGAAGAGGAAATTTCTAGCACAGAAGGTGGGGATACTATTTATACTGAATGAGCCTCCGGCATCCCCATGGGGGTGCATCATGAGTGGGTGTATTCTGAGGAAAGAGTGTAATGGTCATAACAACAGTGGCATACAACCAAAGGCCCAGGAAGCAAACACGTTTGTGCAGTCAAAAAGGACAAACTTTTATTCAGTTTTCCACCATTTCTGAGTGACTCTGACACAGTCACATGTGGACTATATCTTTTCAAATAGCCAGGCAGACTTTATGTGTTATCTTTGTGAATATCTTACTGGATATGTTTTTAGAGACATATCCAACTACATACCAGGTGCTGCCTTCCTATTATTTCAACTATATTCTGCACAGTCTTTACTTTCCAAAAATGCATCTATAGGTTTACCTATCAAGCATAACTAGTAAGCATAGAAAAGCCCCAAAACTGAGTGTAGATAGCGGACCCCACCTGTCCTTTAAGTCTGATTTCTGTAAGCATATTCCATGTCATTAAGCTCTCTAAGGGGTAAAGCTTAACTCATACAAAGCACACTAAAATGACCTCCTGTGGTTACACAAAAGTGCAGTATTTTGGCAGTTTAAAAAAAATTCTACCAACAAGTCATTTCAACCACAGGAACAAAGTGATGTATTTTTAGAAAGATCAGAGTTTCAACAATCCAAATAACACAATAAAAAAGCATGCACACAATTTGCTCGATGAAAACAGCATTCAGTATCATGCTAAAAATGAAACCACAAAAACTTTCAAGAGTCCAAGTGAGTGTAAGTGTAGCAAAATCTGTCACTCGCACTTTCCTCACCAGTTTCACCACCAAAATCATCATTTGCAGGCAAACAATTCTTGATCTGATTCAAGGAAAGATTCTTCAACTGATCTTTATGCACTGCCATGGTCTGTTCCTTCTTGCATGATAAGTTTTATGAATATTTCATTCGCAGCTTATCGTTGTCACTTCAACGGATACATATTTATGCTTAAAATTTTCTGACTTCCTGTTCAAGTTATTTTGAAAAACTTGAAGTACCCTCAGTCTATAACTGAGCTACAGAGTAGGGGAGACGACAAACATATACAGAAATGATTCTCAGTACGCATTTAGTTAATTCCCATTATCTGAGAGACCATAAAGGTCACATACAGGAGATGCGCATCATCATGAACAGTGATGCCAGTATGTGCATTGGGTGATGCATTTTGCTGCAAGTCTTTCTTAAAGTTATTGAAATACAGGGGAAGTATGTTCTATAAGTGATTTGTAGTTCCCAACATACATACATTAGCTTTATACCAAATTTCCTACGAACTGGCCTTTTCTTAAGATATAACAAACTCAACACAATGTACTTCCATCACATGATTCATGTTTATCCAGGAAGCATGACCGGTCTCCTGCAATACTCTGATGCTATGTGAGCAGTCTTGAGATTCTGAGAGTGGTTCAGGAAAGTATACTTGGTGAACAAAACTAAAGAAAACATGAAATCAACAAATGCAAGCCCAACACTCACCTCTCATTGAATCGAGCACGGACATCCTGGTGTGCTTCTGTCTTGTAATGAGCATGTACATCCTGTTCAAAACAACTGAACACATTATTTGAAAAAAAACAAGCACCACACTGAAAAGTGCATGAAAATTTGCATGAGTGCTTTAGAAATCTATCTTTTGGCTGTGTCTACCATGACCTAATTATAGATCATCCTCATAAACTCCTTCAAACTGAAACAGAACAACTGTTTAAATCACAAGTTTCATTCTTTCAAATTTTGTATCCTTACCATGCAAGACATCATGCATAACTTCAACAAAGAAAGCACAAACTATTTTCTGTGAAGTCTTTAAAGTTTATTAGAGTGACTTTACGACAAACCAAAAAAGCCAGAATTATACTGACTTGAGGATTTTTGCGGGCTGGTTGGTTCTTCTGATAGAGCAGTGGACTCAGGATCTGATATCGTGAGTTCAGTCCCAGCCCACATTAAACAGCGGCCTGTTCGCTGCCCATCTTAATGTTTCCATCATTCTGGTAGTGTCAGCTTAGTGTTACAAATGTCTCCCCCCCCCCCCCCCACCTCATCTGCCTTTCCACTCCTCAGATCAAGAGCTTGCCAGTGCATAGGTTTTGCGCAGGTTCAGGGTGTCTGCCAGACGAGTGCTGGTAGATTTGGGTAGAGCGCATATAGAACAGTCTGAGTGCCATAAATCCCTCTTGAACAAACTCCAAATTCCAACATGCATAACACGGCAGCCATGGACAATAAATCTGTTTAGTGTGCTGACAGTTTAGAGTTGTATTTGAGAAAATGTAACGGGTAATTCAGGACATTCTGAAATGTTATGAACATTATTTTTCTTTCCACATGCATCCCTGACAATGACATTTCCATTAACATTCAACACATGCAACCATGCATCACACACACACACACAACACACACACACACACACACACACACACACACACACACACACACACATACAGACTATAAAAGAACACTCACAAAAATACAAATACATACATTCAACATTCAACAAACACACACACCACACACACACACACACACACACACACACACACACACACACACACACACACACACACACACACACACCCCACACCACACAACACACTCTCTCTCTCTCTTTGAAAGAACGTATCATCTTTCTTTACACTGAAAACAAACTGACCATGCACAGTGTCTTGAGCTGTTTAGGAGGCAGCAAAATGATGACAAGTCCTCCTCCTTCCACTGTTTCAATAGATCTGGCAAGAAGGTTGGGCGTCAGAGCTTCAAAATCCTATGCACAAAAACACCACAACGATCCATTGCACCTAGTTATAGTATCAATGCAACTGCTGGAAAAGATGTCAAAGCCAAAAGACAGTGCATCTTGAAATGAAAAGAAACAGCTTCAGTCTTCCAAAGGAGGTGTTGCAACCCTCAAATGATTCTATATGCATGAAAACCACAAATGCCATCTAAGGCAAGGTTCTAAATTAAATGTGGTATTTGCTATAAACCTGCACATAAGTACACAATGTGCCAGCGAGGTCTTTAGTTACAGTTTTACCTCACTAATGGATTCCATGTTTTCCCCCCTCTGTGTTGTGTTGTTGTGTGTGTGTGGGGTGTGTGTGTGTGTGTTGTGTGTGTGTGTGTGTGTGTGTGTGTGGTGTGTGTGTGTGTGTGTTGTGTGTGTGTGTGTGTGTGTGTGTGGTGTGTTGGTGTGTGTGTGGTGTGTGTGTGTGTGTGTGTGTGTGTGTGTGTGTGTGTGTGTGTGTGTGTGTGTGTGTGTGTGTGTGTGTGGTGTGTGTGTGTGTGTGTGTGTGTGGTGTGTGTGTGTGTGTGTGTGTGTGTGTGTGTGTGTGTGTGTGTGTGTGTGTGTGTGTGTGTGTGTGTGTGTGTGTGTGTGTGTGTGTGTGTGTGTGTGTGTGTGGTGTGTGTTTGGTGTGTGTGTGTGTGTGTGTGTGTGTGTGTGTGTGTGTGTGTGTGTGTGTGTGTGTGTGTGTGTGTGTGTGTGTGTGTGTGTGTGTGTGTGTGTGTGTGTGTGGTGTGTGTGTGTGTGTGTGTGTGTGTGTGTGTGTGTGTGTGTGTGTGTGTGTGTGTGTGTGTGTGTGTGTGTGTGTGTGTGTGTGTGGTGTGTGTGTGTGTGTGTGTGTGTGTGTGTGGTGGTGTGTGTGTGTGTGTGTGTTGTGTGTGTGTGTGTGTGGTGTGGTTGTGTGGTGTTGTGTGTGTGTGTGTGTGTGTTTGTGTGTGTGTGTGGTGTGTGGTTGTGTGTGTGTGTGGTGTGTGTGTGTGTGTGTTGTGTGTGTGTGTGTGTGTGTGTGTGTGTGTGTGTGTGTGTGTGTGTGTGTGTGTGTGTGTGTGTGTGTGTGTTGTGTGTGTGTGTGTGTGTGTGTGTGTGTGTGTGTGTGTGTGTGTGTGTGTGTGTGTGTGTGTGTGTGTGTGTGTGTGTGTGTGTGTTCGTTCGTTGCTTGATTTAACTCTTTTCACTATAAGTGATATTAGACGGTGTGTGTGTGTGTGTGTGTGTGTGTGTGTGTGTGTGTGTGTGTGGTGTGTGTGTGTGTGTGTGTGTGTGTGTGTGTGTGTGTGTGTGAGAGTGCACCTGCGTGCGTTGTATGCTTGCATGTGTGCGTGTGTGTGGTATTTCAATCTTCATAGGAAACTGTATTTTCCACAGTACTTTGCTAAGAACAATTCTCTTGCTGTAGTGGGGATCTTTAATGTGTGCTAAATGCATGCTGCACATGGGACCTTGGTTTATCACATCATTCGAAAGAACAGCAACTGGATCACTGTTTGACATCCAGGGGAGGAGACAAGAAAGTCCCCATCTGACAAAAGATCAACCTGGGAACACTCGTTTCTCAGATAACTACTTTAACTAGCTAGCTACTACTCCAGTTTAGTTGGACAAAACGGACCTCTCATTTCTCAAATAAGTACTTTAACCAAACTAGCCACTACACTCAGTTGGACATAAGCATCCGTCAGTAAGACACTACAATTAAAAAGTCAGCTGACTGTCTGCAATAAAAAAAAAAAATGATTCAAACTTCAGACAAATACCAGCTTTATTCATTTCTAGCTTTTTCTGTGGCTGTTTATTTGATATCTAAGATATTCTATGAACACTGAAAGCGATACCAATGATACTGACGCACCATACAATTACTGGATTCAAACTATGCAAACACATATTTGTTTGAGGGGCGCCATAAAAAACATTTACAGAAAACACATAATGCTCATTCCAAAAGACAATGAAAAGTCTTGTATGGCTTTGCTTCAGTTTGTGTAAATGTGCATGCATGCACAGGGGTAAATGTGCATACAGATATGTATGTATGTGCATGCATGCTTACAATAATACAAGTACAAATTACATGAACATATTTGTACTATTTCTGTATTAAAGATAAGCGTGTGGTATGTAAATAAACTTGCACTAACCACCACAGGGCAGCAAGTAACATTTCATGCATGCGCCCATGTATTCTTACTTTGTATTACTATAATGGGAATCACATTCAAACACATAAGACACAAACACATTAAACTATTTGAGGATTTCAGTCTTGCCATTACCAACATCTGAGATGAATCACACACACACACAAAGCTTTCAAATACAGAAAGACATAAACTTTATAAACAATACTGGAAGACATTATAAACAACAGCTTCTATATCCACTTTCAGAATGGATGATAAAACAATCCAATAGAAAAGAAAATCCCCCTGGGGCATTTACTTTTAATCAATTACAAAACAATGGAATGAAAAGGAAATTTTCCTTCTAAAATTACGTTTAATCTAACATACTTACCGTGGCTCACTGATGCAATAAGCGGCAGCGATTTGCCATTTCTGCCTCATAAACAATAAAGTCCAAAGGGACCATAACTCTGAGAGTATCCATGTCTTGCGCATGCGCATGTGCTCTTCCTCTTTTCGAGGAAACCAAGACCCTGACTGTGAATGGAAGGAACCAGGAAGGCGGGGAGGACGGGAGGGACTCTGCGTGAGCCACGGTAAGTATGTTAGATTAAACGTAATTTTAGAAGGAAAATTTCCTTTTAATTACACATACTGTACCGTGGCTCACTGATGCAGAATAGCGCTACCCGGAAGGAGGGCTTACCTGGTTAACGCCAGGAGGAATGAGACAAGTCAGGGCGTGCAGCAGAGATGGGGTGTTGAGCCACCACAGTGGAAGCGATACCCCTAGATCCATCGTCGCGCAGACGGTAGACATCGTGCCGGTAGGATGGAATGAATGTGCCCGGAGAACGCCAGTGCGTGGCGTCCAGGACACTCAGGGGGCTGGCACTGAGTGAACGCCAGTGACAAGGCCCATGCTGTAATCTCATGGGGCCTCAGGGAGAAGACAGCCGAATCTGAGCCCGGCCTGGCATACGCATCCTTGATGACTGTTCACAGCCATCAAGAGGTGGATGCGTGGCTAATGGCCTTCTTATAACTTTTGTTGTAAGAGAGAAACAGGTGGTGCTGCTTCTGGCGAGAAGATTTCGTCATCCGGAGCAAGGATAGACGTCAGGGGATGAATGGAGATAGACAGAGTAGGAGAACCTGGCGACTGGTTCTTGGCCAAGAAGTCCAGAAGTAGGCGGAGAGACATTGAGCCCTCTGGTTCAAAAGCAACATCCCCGGGGAGTCCGCCAAGAGCGTGCACTTCGCTACAGTGCCTCCCCGACGCTAGAGTGAGTAGAAAGGCCGTCCGAAATGAGAGGAAGTTGGGAGAACACTCCCTGATGGGCTCGTTAAGGCGAAAGTCCCAGGGAGGAGAGGACGAGAAGGAGATCCCCGGCCAGGTGCCGCGGGGGGTCAGGCTTCCCAAAGGAAGCCCTACGGACAATATCCAGCAGGACAGTGTTGTCGACGAATGAAGGACTACCCGACTGGCTGATGGTATTGCAGATGGCTGCCCTGCGTCCCTTCACTGAGGAGGGCACCACAGGGCCGATCACTGCCGGGGACAAGCCTAATGGAGACATTGAGGCCTGCACAGCAGCCAAGCAGGAAGGTTTAGAGCCTCCGGGTTGCTGTGCAGAATGCGTGACCTTGGTTGAAGCAAGGACCAGCCTGTGACAGTGTGTTTTATTGGAGGCACATGGGACAGGTGCAGCAGTTCCGGAAACCATGTTTGGGCAGGCCATCGAGGCGCCACGAGAACCATCGTGGCAGAGTCTGCCCGCACCTTCCGCAGAACTTTCCCAGTTAGGGGAACGGAGGGAAGGCGTAGCCCGACAGGACTGACCGTGGGATGGACGGAGCATCCATGGGCCAAGCCGAAGGATCCGAGACTGGAAAGACATACAGATGAAGGCGGCGGTGGAATCTGGTGGCAAACAGGTCCACTTGTGATGTGGACCACGCTGCCCACACTGGCTTCAGAACTGCACAGACCAGTGCCTGTTCTGAGGGAAGAATCCTGTGGGAGCTGCGGACGGAGGCCGCAAGTATGTTCATCTTTCCCGGGACATGCATCGCTGAGATCCGAAAGGATTGTTCTACATACCAGAGTGGAAGCTGTTCCGCTCTCCGAGACAAGGAGTGGGAGTGGGCGCCTTTTGCTTGTTGATGTAACAAGCCATAGTAGTGTTGTCCGTGTCGATGCGAACATGTTTTCCCTTAAGAAAGGGGAGAAAGTCTCTGGGGGCTTGAAAAACTGCCTCCAGTTCCAGCATGTTGATGTGACAGGAAAGGAGGTCTTGTGACCATTGACCTGCTGCTGTTAGCAGGCCCACGTAGGCCCCCCACCCGGATTAGGACGCATCCATGAACAAGTCCGCTGAGGAGGGGGGGGGGGGGGTGTGATATGGACTCCCTGGGCTAACCGGGATCGGGAGTGCCATTTGCTCACTGATGATTGGTCCCAAGCAACCCTGGGGAAAAGCCCTGAACTGGAAGAATTGGTTCCTCGAAACGAATTGGAGGTACGTCCTGTCCCTTGGGTGAATAAAGAGATGGGAATACGCATCTCTGAGATCAATGGAAATCCCCCAGTCGTCCGGGAGCAAGGCATCACAGATCGACCTAGGGGTTTCCATCTGAAAGTGTCTATGTGTCGGGACAGACTGCCCACAGGATCGCCTGTGGGGGGGTGCTTGCCCTAGCCCCTTTGGGGCTGAAGGAGGCGCAAAACGTCTCCCGTGGAGGCCCCTGGAAGGTGGGCGAGCCGCCGGAGCAGGGCGCATTGCCGGGGCAAGCGGGACCAGAGTGAAGGGCGAGGTCCCTCCTGATTTCGTCCTGACTCTTGATAGTGGCCTGCACGTGGGTCCCGAAGAGGGAACCAGACCTAAATGGCACAGCTCTCAAGGAAGCTCTGGCAGATGAAGAGCGGATGACCAAAGATGGTAAGAGTACCGCATTTGGCCTTGACAGGACTGAATTGAGGTACAATCTGGCGAAGGGCATTGGCCGAGTGCTTGAGGTCTTTCCGCCATGGAGTAAATGGAAGCAACCATTGCGGGAGAGACAGGTGACTGACGGAGAGAAGCGGGCTCATAGTCTGGGTCGTGAAGAGCGGACACCAGACCACACCCAAGAAGGAATTCACCACTGGATCCACTTCCAGACCTCTCCTGGCAGTCTCCTCCCAGTTTGCCAGGCAGCGCTGCGAGAGGGAGATATGCCGCTGCTGGGCCTGAGACCTCTCTTGCGCTAAGACGAGGTTATCCTGTGTGAGGGAGAGTGGCGACTCTGGAATGGCCTCATGGGCCGTGAGGACCACTCTGTGGAAAGGGAGTTTCTCTGGCCTCAGGAATTTCCCGTAAGCCAGAGCTCCAAGGAAGTCGGGCACAGAACCTGGAAGGATGTCCTGTGCCTCAGTGCCCCTCACCTTGCTATGAGCCCTCCTCACCGAGTCAGCCACCAAGCCTGACTCTTTTAGGAAAGGGGAGGCTGGGGCTGTGAGAGGAAGGGCACCAAGGCGAGCTCTGCCATGGCAGGGCAGGGAGCCTTGGCCTCTTGGGAAGCGGGGTAGAGCCCTCATCATCCGATTTCGAGTCAGTGTACCCCCGGCCCGCCTACAGAGGAGGCGATGGACTGTGGAGTGCCCGAGTGTGGGCAAACTCCAAACGGACTGGGGAGGCCCCCTTGGGGAGGAATCCGACCTGGGGGGATCCAGAGGGGTGGTCAAGGCAGACGCCTGCGTGGGTGGGGCGCCGGGCATAAAGCGGGGCCACCAAGTATACCCTGCGAACGAGGCAAGGGGAAATCCCATAGATGGGAAGTGCTGCCATGGCGCCATGTACGGTGCCATGGGAGGCGTCATGGGCTGAGCCGATGGAGTCCCCGGATCCCCAGTGCCCAAGGGGCCAGCCTGCTGGGGGTCGGTTGTCATTTGCCAAGACGACTAAGCGCTCTGTCCACAATGGGACAGAGATGTGCCAGCCTGCAGAGGGTCGCTTGGCATTTGCCAAGGCGACCAAGCACTCTGTTCGGATGGGACAAAGAGGTTGGAGCGGGGGCACAGCAGGCTGCAGGGGAGGAAAGGAGACATCCTGGGCGGATCTACGATCTGACGCCCGTAATAGGGGGTTGTCTCCCTTGGCCCGCCTGGCGAACCAGGGGGTGAGCCATTTTCTGCCCAGTGCTGGCCTTCCTGCCTCCCGAAGGAGACCCATACCCGTGTAGCCCTTCAGCCACAGGGGCTGAAGCAGTAGCAGCTGAACCGGGGTTGAGCTGTACGGAGGGGGCGAGTACGGAATCGACAGAACCGCAGCTGAGTCGATTACCGTGAGGGGCATTGTGAAGGCCGCAAAATAACAAAAAGTCAACAGAGCCGAAGCTGAGTTGAGGGCTCGTGGTCATGGCAACAGAACTGTAGTTGAGTTGTGATGACCAAGCCGGGGCGGACCTATGGTCTGACGCCCGCGACCCATCTGGCTAAGCAGGGGGTGAGCCTTTTTCAGAGCTGCAGCTGCGTTGAGGGCACAAGCAGGCTGCAGGGAGGGAGACAACCTGGGCGGATCTATGATCTGACGCCCGTAATAGGGGGGTTGTCTCCCTTGGCCCGCCTGGCGAACCAGGGGGCGTCCCGCCTGGCGAACCAGGGGGTGAGCCATTTTCTGTCAAGGTGCTGGCCTTCCTGCCTCCCAAAGGAGACCCATACCCGTGTCGCCCTTCAGCCATAGGGGCTGAAACAGTAGCAGCTGAACCGGGGTTGAGCTGTACTCAGAGGGCGAGTACGGAATCGACAGATCCGCAGCCGAGTCAATTACCGTGAGGGGCAGTGTGAAGGCCGCAAAATGACAAGAAGTCAACAGAGCCGCAGCTGAGTTGAGGGCTCGTGGTCATGGCAACAGAACCGTAGTTGAGTTGTGATGACCAAGCCGGGGCAGACCTATGGTCTGACGCCCGCGGGTAATGGTCCCCGTGGGTCGGGGGTTCCCCAGTGCCCAAAGGGCCAGCCTGCTGGGAGCCGCTTGGCATTTACCAAGGTGGCCAAGTGCTCTGTCCGGAATGGGACAGAGAGATGCCAGCCCGCCGTGGGTCGCTTGGTATTTGCCAAGGCGCCCAAGTGCTCTGTCCGGAATGGGACAGAGATGTTGGGGCGGGGGCAGCAGCAGCAGGCTGCGGGGGAGGAAGGGAGGCAACCAGGGCGGATCGACGATCTGACGCCTGTAAAGGGGGGTTGTCTCCCTTGGCCCACCTGGTGAACCAGGGGGTGTCCCGCCTGGCGAACCAGGGGGTGAGCCAGTTTCAGTCAAAGTGCTGGCCTTCCTGCCTCCCGAAGGAGACCCATACCCAAGTCGCCCTTCAGCCATAGGGGCTGAAACTATATCAGCAGAACCGGAGTTGAGCTGTACGAAGGGGGCGAGCACAGGATCGACAGAACCGCAGTTAAGTCGATAACCGTGATGGGCAGTGTGAAGGCCGCAAAATGATGAAAAGTCAACTGAGCCGGAGCTGAGTTGAGGGCTCATGGTCACCGCAACAGAACCGTAGCTGAGTTGCGATGACTTGTCGAGAGAGTGAGAGAGAGAAGACGTAGAAGGGAGAGACAAAGATGAAGAGAGAGCAGGTTTTGGTGCGCCGGTCGAACCACCGGTCTGTGGGTTTGGAGAATTCGGCGGACGAAATCTTCTTAACCCTCGCTTTGCCACCCAATCGCTTCACATAAGTTTCTTCCTTAAACGAAAAAATAGGCAAGACACAAAAACAGCAACGAGAATCGATCGATCGCGTAGCGAAATCGAAAAATACTTAGCTGCTCAGAGAGTACGAGGCGAGCTGGAAGATGGCTGCCGAGAAAAGAGGAAGAGCACATGCGCATGTACAAGACATGGATACTCTCAGAGTTATGGTCCCTTCGGACTTTATTGTTTATGAGGCAGAAATGGCAAATCGCTGCCGCTTATTGCATCAGTGAGCCACGGTACAGTATGTGTAATTAAAAGCAAGACAAACAGTTATACACAAACTTTAATAAAATCAGCACAAAACTGACCTGCAGTACTGCCATACCATACGTGTTGCCCAGGATCTTGTGGGTCTCTTTGTAGTAACAGTAGCGGATATTTGTACCAGCAATGAACAGTTCAAACTGGTCATCAGTATTCACGTTCAACCGCCCACTCTTGATCTTCTTGTCCAACTTCTTCATTCGCTTTTTGCGATGACTGAAAATCAAAAGTAAAACTGAAATCAAAATGAAATACAAAATTCCACTGGAAATAAAAAATCATGAATAAATATGAATAAGTTGTGCAAGAAAGATCAAGTACACATCATAAGAATACAACCACTACCTAGCGTTATAGATATACAGATAGCATTTCTGAGATTCCAGCAGCACAGCAGTTGCCTTTAGTAAAAAGCAGCAATAGATCATAGACACAGAATATTAGCACTTGTGAGTAATGTGATTAAAAACAAGACATATGCTGATCAATCCATGCTAAAATCTTTATGTCTCCAGTTTCAGTTCCATATTCAATATTTTCAAGACAGTATTTCTATTTATCATTTTTATGTACTAATGCCAGAAATGCCACTTGGCACAAAAAGATGAAAACAAAAGATAAATGTAACAATTACATCATAAACCTACACCGTCTTACGAGCCTTTGATACTAAACTGAATTCAGCCAAATCTGTATAAGCTAAATAAATTGTTAGGATACCAATTTCAATAATATGGAGTCAATATCTCATTACTACTCTGAAAAATCCTTACTGGAAATTTGTTACAATTCTGATCTCAATAAAACTAAAGTAAAGACTGAAAATCACACCACTTAAACTATGTGGTCCAAACTGATCTAGACTAGAGCTGTCCACAAACAGCTCAGAAATCACAATTTGCTTGATTCTGACCATTATAAGAAATCTGTTGTATGCATGTTATAAGAATATTCACACTGTAGGCCTTTACAAATTGAATGATAAATGATAGATATAAATATATTAAACATATGCAATCCTCTCATGTTTATTTCTCTCGTTCTTTGAAAACATTGATATGCCACACAACGACACATATAACTGCAAAAATATTACCTACCTGCTAAAACCCAACTCTTTCTTGTAGCACCAGAGAACACTGGGTCTGGCCTTGATCATGGCTTTGGAAAGCATGTGATGGAAAAACACCACCTGGACAGTCAATACACAAAATATACTGCTATGACGGAATCAGTGAAAAAGCGTGATAAGAAGAGTAAATTCAATATAACATAAAGATTTAAACTGTTAAAATCTTTCCTGTTCAACTTCAGCTGGACTTTCACCATTTCTTCCTTGAAAAACACTTTTCTTTTCTAAGTGTTGGTAAACTATTTGTTGTAATAATCGCATACATGCATGGTGCTCATTTTGTACCAAACAGATTTCAAGATTGC
Organism: Monoplex corrugatus; assembly: GCA_030674185.1. NCBI lineage: Eukaryota > Metazoa > Mollusca > Gastropoda > Littorinimorpha > Ranellidae > Monoplex > Monoplex corrugatus. The sequence continues at coordinate 46,814,669 of JAPXFY010000019.1, forward strand.
TTGACTGATGAATGCTATCATATACTTTATTATCAAAAAAACAAACTATAACCAGTATAAGCAATGGGCACACACACACACACACACACACACACACACAACATACACAAACACAAACACATATTATATACATACACACACCCAAATACACACACACTCACACACCTCAGATACACACACTGTATGAAAAACAAACCTTTCTCTCTCTGTAATTCTGCATATCGTTGTGTGTGTGTGTGTGTGTGTGTGTGTGTGTGTGTGTGTGTGTGTGTGTGTGTGTGCGTGCGTGCGTGCGTGGTGCGTGCGTGCGTGCGTGCGTGCGTGCGTGCGTGCGTGCGTGCGTGCGTGCGTGGTGTGCATGTGTACATGTGTGTGTGCATGCGTGTGTGTGCATGCGTGTGTGTGTGTGTGTGCATGCATGTGTGTGCACGAATGCATGCGTTCATGCGTATGTACATGGATGCATGTCTGCATGAATGTGTGCAGTGTGTGTGTGTGTGTGTGTGTGTGTGTGTGTGTGTGTGTGTGTGTGTGTGTGTGTGTGTGTGTGTGTGTGCGCGCGCGCGCACAGACACCATACATGCACTGATGCAGTATTTTCATCGCTAAGTAAGTACTAATTACTATGGATTACAAACAAAACATTAGGCCCTATATAAAACCAGAAAAATGTTTCAAAACACATTTTCACTAATTCCAGCATTTCCACACAGCAACGGCCAGCTTGTATTGTAAATTAGCAGACAGTATAGTCTTTGAATATTTTCAGATTCTCACTCTGTCCTGTAGGAGAAATCTTTAACCTTCAATGAATATTATAAAGAAAACCAGTAAAGTACATTTTCAACGAAAAACAAAAACAAACAAAAAAAACTGTGCTTTTCTCTTTACTATGGTTTTGGGTCTGATACTATAGAGCGTAGTATCAAGTATGCAAGTTATATTACTATAGTACGACTCGACATGTATGCAGGCACACACATGAGAATATAATGCCTCATGGAAACTTGAAAATACCCAACATGTACACTCCTGAAAATAAAGTCTTGTCTATGGCAATGTACAGACAGCCACTCATGTTACATAAAAGCTCACTCATACATTATAATTATATTAGTGGGGTTCTAACCCAAGAACATAAAACAAAAAAAGAAAATGATAAACTAGTTACTAGAAGATACACACATAAACAAATAAATAAAATAAATCTAAAGCTCACCTGGTCCTTGCCATGGTCACCCACAACAACTAACATGGAGCGGTGCTGCTTAGCCACCCCATTTTCAATCAACACTCGGATTCTGTTGTCAATTTTCCTGAGATTGTTCTTTTTTCCTTTCTTGTCCTCTTCTTCCATGTTGAATGAAGCTGGATATGTCAGTCACCTGTTTATCAGCAATGAAAACTTCAAGTTACATCTAAATCATAAAAATAAAAACAGGAACTTGAACTGCAAAATGGCAGATACTGTCCAATGGATAGGCTAATCCACACACATAGGCCTACACTACAGTAAATGATACACAGGACTGCATGAGTAATTTTGAATCCTTGGTTGCCATATGACTTGGTGGAGATAAGCCTAACGGTTCTATCAGTCTATGTCAGGAAAACCACTTTTTGTTTCTTTGTTTGTGTTAAGTTTGCGTTTGTTCAAATTTTTTGTCACACTCACAGTCACCTTCACTTTGCTTTTGCCTCAGATCTCAGTACTATTCATGCTAGACCTTAAAACAGAGGCTTAGGCTTGGAGGTCTAATTAAATCTTCATTCTTAAACATTCTATGTGGCAGATAACAAGCCAGAATTCCATCAACTGTTGAAGTTATAAAGCTTTTAGTACACTCAGTTTTTTTTTTTATATGGTTCATTTAGGTAGGCCTAATCAATCAGATTTTGACAAATTAGAGCAAAGTTTTGTCATCTTATGAATAATTTCGCTGTCTTGACTGAATAGTGAATAAAATCTTTCTGTGATATTCAGTTTCCCTTATTAGTTCATTCTTTACAAAATAATGTTGCTTAATATACACAAAACAGAGGCACATTATCACAGTTTCTGCTATGCAGACCTATGTTAAAAAAATCAGGCCTAGGCCTACAATTTTCATTAGGCCTACTTCAAAAATTCGTAACTTCTGTCACAGTCAACCGACAGCAAATCATTTTGTACCATTAATTTTTTCTCTTTATTTAAAGTGATGTTAATTAGATATTTCATTTTAAAACTTAAACTTTTTTTGTTGTTGTCACAAACCTATTAAAAATATTAAATTAAGTTCTGATTCTACTTTTATGTTTCGTCAGATATTCAATGGATGATGGTCAAAAAGTGGAAAACAGTCTAAAACCAAACTCTTTATCATTTAGTAATATAATCATTCATATTTCAAGACTTTAAAGGCCTGAGTGATACCTAAAATGAGCCATTTTCTCCATTATCCAATGAATGGATCATGGGGAAGCGACAAAGAATAAAACTGTGACAATACTTGAATACGATTACGGTAACAGGATAACTGAAACTTCTCACTCATTCTGCGACGTTGCTAGACTACGTTCAGAGCACAACTAAAGAAATTTGCCAACAGTAAGCCACTTAAGATCACTGATAGCCACAATAAAACGATACAAAGACATCTGTGATCTTACCCACCACAATTGAATAAGCAACTTCTATCCTAATGTCTGCACCACGTGTGGGTCGACTAACAGGAAGTGGGGTGAGCGGCAACATCCGCTTTCCCTCTTCTGTGCTGAAGACAAAAACGGTGCAATTGTAATTATGCTAGGCCTGGTATTCCACTATTAAGTTTGAGAATCCTCCGATTCTGGGTTTAGCATAATATTTTTACCTTTTGTGCATTATTAAAAGAAGAAAAAATAAGCATGAATGGATGAAAATGTACGGTATATGTAGGTATCTCGGAGTGAAATACACCATCATCATTTTTTGGATATTCTACTTTTTTTGCCCCTCGTACATGACATAAGAAAACAACACACACATAGAAAAAAAAAGTACACTATGTAAAGGTATTTCAGTCTAAACTGGGGACTCCCTGATCTTCTCGGATAGTTAGGTGCTCTCAGAAGGAATGCATTTTGGGGGGTAATTCTCCACCAGGTAAGGGACTTGGCATAAATGGGATACGTAACATAGCCTAATGATAAATGATCAACTCTTCACTCTTCAGTTTGGAAGGTCAGCCGTCATCATTGACTATTGTTGACCTGTGTGCACAGAGGCGTAAGATAAAATACAAAAATATGTCTATTTCGGACAACAAAAGGATAGAGAGGGATCTAAGGTGGCCTCAAAACCCCAACCGCTGACCCCTGAGTTCAGCTCCGGGGCAGCGTGTTGCGGCAGGAAAAAAAAAAACAACAACAACAAAAGCGAAACACGGGGTTATAATTTTATCCTCCAGTGTAGATAGTTTTGTATTCTTTCGGCTGACCAGCATTTTCCAGAAAGGATACGATGGTGGTTTCCCGTTGTCTTCTATCGGTTTTTAAACGGACTCTCCACTAACCTTTGTTGTTCCCACGACTACATACAACGTAGTGGTGGTGATTTTCTGTCAGAGTTTACTTCCCTTGCCCTTGGTCTCTCCCGAGACAGAAGAAAATGGACGTGGATAAATCCAGGAGACAGCGCAAAAAATCAAACTGATTACATCCTGATAAATAAAAGGTTTTGAAATTCTTTACTGACAGCAAAAACATTACCAGGGGCAGACTGCAACAGTGACCACAATCCTGTAATGGGAAGATTTAGGCTGAAATTAAAGAGAAGAAAACCAAAAGTAACATCAAACTAAATATTGGACTATTAAAGACAGATGAATCAATTCGTGCAAAATTTAACATACATGTTCAAAACAAATTCAGTGCTGTGGGGGACGTTGGTAATAGTGAGAAATAATTCCCAAATTTGAGAAACCCGATAAATGATTCTTGTGAAGAAATCCCTAGAGTTGAAAGAAAAGCAAAAATGACAACAGAAATTTTAGGCTTGATGGAAGAACAGAGGAGGACAAAAGGAAAAGAGGAAAATACAAAAAAAGATACCTGAGGAAATCAGGAATAGGTGCAATGAAGATAAGAAAGCTTGGCTGGAAGCAAATAAATAGAAAGAAATAAAAAAAGACACAAAACATATCCTAATTTTATGTACAGAAACATTAAAGAATCTGCCCACAGGAAAAAAGATGTTCACATCAACTGGTTGCATAAAATTTAAAGATGGTATGATTATTATGGAAAAAGACCAAGCATTAGGCTGATGGGGAGAGTATATTAAACACTTTTTTGACGATGATAGAAAGGAAGAATACATCATAACAGAGAACACTGAAGAACCACCAATAATGAAAGGTGAAGTTAGAGCAACGTTGAAAGGTATGAAAACGGGAAAAGCCCCAGGATCAGACAATATTACCACAGAAATAATTGAGGCTGTAGACGAATTTGGTATTGAGGAAATAACTGTCTTCCTAAATAAAATGTATGACACTGGAAGTGGAAAGATCTCTAAAGATGTGTCAAAATTAATTTCATTGCAAAGAAAGAAGGGGCTATAGAATAAGAACTCCATTGTACGATCAACTTGATAAGTCATGTGACAAAGATTCTGTTAAGAATTATCATGATGAGGACAAGGAACAGAATTTAAAAAAAAAAAGCAGAAGAACTCCATTGTACGATCAACTTAATGAGTCATGTGACAAAGATTCTATTAAGAATGATCATGATGAGGACAAGGAACAGAATAAAAAGAATAGCAGAACAATGTGGATTTGTTGAAGAGAAAGGAACTATTAATGCCATATACATCATAGGAACTCTCATAGAAAGATCAGTTGAGTTGAACAAGGATTTATATATTGTTGATTAGTGGTCAGTCAGCCAGTCTACAGCATCACTCCTTCCCTTGGGTTGTTGGCTGCCCGCACTGCTCTCCAGGTTTCCGTCCTCCACATTTGTCTTTCCTCAACCAGGTTGAAAATCTCTGGGGTGTTACGACCTGTCCTCTCCTTGATGTTCCCAGGTAATTATTACAAGCAAGACAAACACAAACGCTCAGTCCCATGGAAACGACGGAGGCGAAGGGATCAGGAAACTCAGTATCGTGTATGGTGGGAGAGGAAGAATGTGTGTGTGTGTGTGTGTGTGTGTGTGTGTGTGTGTGTGTGTGTGTGTGTGTGTGTGTGTGTGTGTGTGTGTGTGTGTGTGTGACAGAGACAGAAAAAAAAAGAGAGAGAGAAAGAGTATTTGACAGTGTATGTGTGTGTCTGCGTGTTGGCAGACTGATGAACCTGTAGCTGCTTGTCGGCACTTAACCAGTGCATCGATGTCCTAAAAATCATGCTCATAATGTGAAGTGCGTATATTGTGTGCTTTGTGGGCCAAGATGGTGGAGGATCATAGTTTCCAGTATTTCCCATAGAGTTGGAGGATACAGATGGTGGAAAGAGGGAGAAAGAAAGAGAGTCAGACAGACAGACAGACAGACAGACAGACAGAGGTAAGGCTTGAATCTCTCTCTCTCTCTCTCTCTCTCTCTCTCTCTCTCTCTCTCTCTCTCTCTCTTCTCCCTCCTTTTCTTTCCTTCAGTAGAGTGTCTGTAATTTCTTTTCACGTCTGATTGCGTCTTTCAGCTTCTTTGGGGGGTTTGATTTGGGCAAATGGTTCTGGATTCATTTGCAGGTGGATCTCTCGTGTGTTTCCACTGTTCACGGGTCATACCTCTTGGAGTACAAGTTGCTGGTGATGTTGTCCACTGGTGTGTCTGGTCTTTTTTCCCCCCTTTAAGAGTTAAAAAAAAAAGTATGTGTATTTATCATTGAAGCTTATCTAACATTCATTCAGTCTTTTGGTTGTTCAGTAGACACTTATCACTAAGTCTAGTTGTCATTCTTTCTTTTTCTGATTACGTAGCTAGATTCCCATTCTCATCGTGTCTCTCTTGTATCTCTTTTCTTGTTATTTTCATATCCCATTAGCTTGCTCATTTTAATATCAGGTACAGGTATTAAAAGTAGTAATGATGGTTACAGTAATTATGACAGAAACAATCATCATTTCTGCTATCAGCATCAGCATCGATGTAATCATCATGCTTTTCATTTTATCATCAAAGTGTTAAAGGCTTTGCTTCTCAGTGAGAGCTCTTTCTCAAAAGATAAAGCTGAGATTAAATTTGTCATCATAATGATGACGTTGTGCGATTTGGAAAAAAAACAAACCCTGTGATGAATGTATCAGTTCTCTTCCTTTCACTCTTCTTTGTATAGTCTTGTGCAAAATTTGAACTGTTCATCCAGCACGTGTTGTTAATCTGGTATCGTGTTTCCATTCTCGTTTGTGATTTTGTTTTAATTGCACTGCTTTTTTTCTTTTCCAATTTCAGGGAATAAACAGTGTTTCATGCTCCTTTCGTCTACAACTTTCATTCTGGATCTTGTTTCTGCACCTTGAGCTTTCATGAACATATTTAATTCTAGTTTGGTTTTTAATTCATTTGCTTATGGCATAAGTGTCTGATCATTTTCGCGTTTTGCAACGTGTTTTGCAAATTCTTTCTTGATTTTATTTAGCGTAAATAGTTTATCTTGTATTTCTCGGAACTTCTCTCTTTTCTGTTGTTCTTTGTTTTGACAATACAGCACTGAAATTGATCTGATATTATTAATCTTGCATAATTCCCATTTGCTCTGGTGGTTGAGGTCGGTGTGCTTTTGGATAAACATGTCAAACTTGTCAGTAAGATTACTGACATTTATTATATCGTAGCTCTTAGTAGGCACTTGTTCAATGTTCAGTTTGCTGAGCCTTTTTTGTTGTTGCTGTTGTTGTTGTATTTATGAAATACAAATGGGATTAAAACAGTGCTATGGTCAGTGTGCGAATGAGACTAGTTTACTTCGTTCTATGCATCGTAGGATAGTGTTGGATGTGAAAATGTAACCTAGGCGGCGTCTGATGATGGGATGACTGCGGCTCCATGAATAGGCCTACGTTTATTCTTTTTCAACTCTGTGTGTGTGGTGTGCGTATGTGTGCGTGTGTGTGTGTGCTGTGTGTGTGTGTGTGTGTGTGTGTGTGAGATAGAGAGATAGAGATGTGTGTGTTGTGTGTGTGTGAGAGAGAGAGAGAGAGAGAGAGACGTGTGTGTGTGTGTGTGTGTGTGTGTGAGAGAGAGAGAGAAGAGAGAGAGAGAGAGAGAGAGAGAGAGATAGAGATGTGTGTGTGTGTTCACGTGCATGAATGTGTGCGTGTGTATGTGAATATGTATTTGTGTGTGCATTCATGCTTCGCGTGATTGTATGCGAATGATTAAGGGAAGTGAGACGAAGTCTGCAATGTAAATGTGATCATATCATTTTATTGTCATTTTACCCTGAGGAAGCCAAGAGCCGAAATATAGAAGTAAATCAGTCCATGTACTTGTTGAATGTCTTTTCTGGAACGAGTGTGTAGTGTGTGTGTGTGTGTGTGTGTGTGTGTGTGTGTGTGTGTGTGTGTGTGTGTGTGTGTGTGTGTGTGTGTGTGTGTGTGTGTGCACATGCGTGTGTGTGTGTTTATGGTAATGTGAGACATGAGATGTTTTCAAGGTTCTTTGTTTGTTAGCTTACACACACGTACCAACTTTTCCGGAAGTGTATAAATTTTAGTCCATTACCGATACTAGAGCTCTTTGGTTTGACTGCACATGTTTACTACCGGTATCCATTTTTTATGACTTGGAGAACATGCAACTTCTTTAATGTGACCTGAATATGGGCCATGCAACTTCTTTAATGTCACCTTTGTACTTGGGTACAAGAGCACAACCTGTAGATCCACTGTTCAAAGAGAGATACTACATATGCACTTTCCTTGTCTTTCTCCTTTTCTGCCTGTCCTCCAGTTTGCTATGAATATGAACTACATACTTTTCTGGCTGGACGTTACCAAATTTGGTACTTGTGAAAATGTCAAACTGATCCTTTCTAGGAACGAAAACTGATAGTTTCAGTTACTGAAGTTTTTTTTTTTTTTTAAGTAATCGAGACTAGCAAATGGATGCTTCTGCCCCCTGCAGCTTCAGCATACTGACTCCACAAATCAGAAAGAAAACTTTGTCTTTGTAAACAGACATATTTCGACAATAATAATGGGATGTGATTATTGGAAGTTTTGTGGGAGTGTGGTCGTGTGTTAATGAGGTGATCACACACACATTCCACAGAAGAGTTCGTAATACAATAATGTTGTTTGAATGTAGTAGAATGTATACAAAGCATTCAAGATCAAACATGATGATAGCAGTCCCTACAGTAATGGTGTAAGCTTAATATGGAATCTGTGAGCTCCTTATGTGAACAACAGTACTGTAAGTGGACAGCAATACACACTCCCTCGCCGGATCAGACCAAGTTCCAGCCAGCAAGCGCTGTAGCCAATTCTCACCACTGCCCTTTATCCAAAGCTCAGTGATGTGTGTCAGATGTTCGATTTTATTATACTTACCCGCGTGTGGGCTAAGGTTCCTGATCAATGCAGAAAAATGCCTTGACCCAGTTCTCAGGGTGTAGCTTAAGCAGACGATGCCATGGTATACATTCATTCATCCCACGGGGAAAGGGTGCATTATTGTTTCATTACAACAATAGTAATTTCTTTTTAAATAGCCTATTTCTGTGGCGGATTTTATACTCAGTGCGAATGGAATTTACAATTGCATGCTTGAGGAGTTGGCAGAGCCACTTTCTATTATTTTCACTAAGTCAGAAGAAGGAAAGTTGCCAGAAGAATGGAAGGAGGCGAATGTCACTCCCTTGTTCAAAAAAGGAGATCGGAGCCAGCCCTGCAACTACAGACCAGTGAGTTTGACAAGCACAGTCTGCGAAGTTATGGAGTCCATCATTAGGGACAAAGTGATAACCCACATGGAAATCAACAACTTTCTCACAGACAAAGAGATCCTGTGTTACGAACCTTCTGGGTGTACTGGATGCATGGACTGAATCATTAGATGAGGGAAACCTGTAGATGTAGTCTACTTGGATTTCGCTAAGGCATTTGATTCTGTGCCCCACCAACGGTTAATTTCCAAGCTTGAATCCTATGGAGCCACCTCACATGTGTTATCCTGGATTACAGACTATCTGACAGGCAGAAGACAAAGAGTTGGGATCACTGGGAGTTTCTCCAGTTGGGAGCCGGTGTTAAGTGGAGTCCCTCAAGGTAGTGTCTTGGGGCCAATGCTGTTTGTTGTGTTCATCAATGACATGCCAGAGGTGGTGAACTGCATCTGTCAGATGTACGCAGATGATACAAAAATGTTTGACACAGTAGAGGAGCAAAACAAGAGGGGCAGGATTCAACAGGACTTAGATAAACTCGTTGACTGGGCTGATTGTTGGCAGCTGCGGTTCAATGCGACAAAATGTAAGGTTCTACACCTCAGACGCAAGAACCCCAAGGCAGTGTATAGCATGAGACTACACAACAGCGAAGAGAGAGTGATGCTGGAGTCATCAAGGGGAGAGAAAGATCTGGGAGTATTGGTAGATCAGGAGCTGAAATTCAGCTGGCATGTCGAGACACAGGTCAACAAAGCTAATAGAATTCTAGGGCTGATCAGGCGCCCTTACCAGTATCTCGACACCGAGACCATGCGGCAGCTGTTCATCGCACTGATACGTCCTTCATCTGGAGTTTGCCAACAGTGTGTGGTCACCAAGGTATCAGAAAGATAAGGACATCATTGAGGGCGTTCTCAGGCGAGCAACAAAGTTGGTTCCTGGTTTGGTTGACTATCCCTATGAAGAGCGACTTGCAAGAATGAAGATACCCAGCATGCAGTACAGAAGGGACAGGGGCGACATGATTGAAACCTACAAGTTCACACACGAGTTGTACAACGTGAAGAGTCCTCTTGTCCTGGAAAACAGTGCTAAGCAGACCCGTGGGCACAGTCTAAAGCTCAAGAAAGGGAGTTGCAATAGTTCACTGCGCCAGTACTTTTTCTTCTATCGAGTGGTGAATCCCTGGAACGCGCTCCCAGAAAAAGTGGTCAACCCACCATCTCTTGATAGCTTCAAGGCCAGTCTGGATCGCCATTGGGCAGACCGCATGTATCTGATTAGGTAGACTTTCAGACGGTTGCGCCATCAATACCCACGCAAGAAGTTTTTCAACTGTATGAATGACCAAGTTTTTTTTTTCATGAAAAAGACCAGACTAAAGGCTGAATAGCCTAAATCAGTCTGCAGCGGTATGGTATGGTATGGCAAACAGGAAGAGGGACCAAAAAGAAACACAAAATGCTCCATTTGGACTGTTGTATATTTACAGTGCTGCTGTTCATTTAAGGGGCCCATAGACGTCATTCTGGTAGTATTCTGGTACATGAGTACCAATACTGTTGGCGCCTAGGTCAAACTCGCAACACCTCTTTTCCACAAACAGCTGTATAGGCCTACATGTACAGCTTACTATTTCGAACACAGTATTCCCGATAGAAATAAAAGTAATTTGCTAATAGGTACATTTTTAAGCATCTTTAATGCACCCATGACGGAAACATTGCGTATGATTACAGTCCATACACAACATATCTTCTGTTAAATTCATTTCTTCTTACGTATAATACACAAACCTATCCATTTAACAATGGCTTTGTGGCAAGTGTCTGTGTGCACGGAATGGGATGGATATGGTGCTGTCTTTGTCTTCAGCCCTATTGCAATAAGTCATCAGTTAATGGCGCCAAGTAACGCTCTTTGTGACTTGATAGATTACGCTTGTGGTTTCCATGTCATCAAATTCTTCTTTGACTGTCTTTCAGGGCTCCTTTTTTATGGGAATGTTGACGTGGGGTGGGAAATCAGGGTAAGTTACCAGGTTTGCAGATCAGGCAGCGTGCTAGTTCTGTTGAACTGGCAGGGTAGTGGTGTCTGAGTTTGCCGACCATTTTGATGGATGCCACCTGGGTCTGGACTCCACCCGCAGGTTGTGTGGACTTGACATTGTAGCTCATCGTGACGAGTGTGAGTGATGCATGAATTTTAACCCAAGTGACTTGGAGTTTGTGACAATACGGACGATACCTAAGCCTAGCACCATGTGAATGTCCTAATTATCACTACTGTAAAGTACTCTTTGTCTTGTACTGAGTGTCTGAATCATCATCTCCACCACTGAACACATACACCATGCATGACATTCACAATCTATCACAAAGGTTTGGTTTGTCAAGATTTATTAGTAGAAAGACGCACTCCAGTGATTACAGTTCTACATGCTCTCCCAAATGCATCTATATTGCACAACTAGGAATGAAACTAGCACATCTAACTGAAGACAAAGGAGAATGAAAGTGTAAACTTCAAATAAAACTGGTTATCAACAAGGCAAAACTATCTGACAAGGAGCAGAATCTAAATCTACACCCATGCTCAGTATCCAGGGAACAGGTCGGTATCTACAGCTGATACATATCCAAGCATGTCTATGGGTTGCTAGCAGACTGCTTCGCTTCACCCACGGCTTTACAGTCAATGATCTCTACCACTACCTGCAGAAGCAACCATTATCCAACATTCAGTCCAGTTGCTTCAACACAATACAAATGAAAGATAAGGATGTAAAGTTTAATCTACTCCAATCTGTCTACAGAACTACACTGTAAAGGGAAAGAATTAAAGGAGGAAATCAGGTGAAAATTATGTGAGAGACCGATGAGAGTGAAATGATGTGGGTTGGAAGTATAGGGCGGTTGACTTTCTGTACATAAATGTATCAGTCACAGTACAGGAAAACTGAAGTAATTTCTCACAGGTAATACAAGAGGAAAAAATCCACACACACACACACACACACACACGCAAGATAATTTCTGCAACGTCTAATTCCATCGGTGAAAGCCTAATTCCATGGCCTGAACACATTTTTCCTTCTGTCCTACAGATTTTATTCCACAATCTCTTAACAACGTATTGTCAGTGGGGTTTTGAAAATGTACTCTCCCCCCACCCCCCTCAAATACTTGTAAATGGCTTTACTAGTATAACCCCAATGAATTCATGAACAAAACTCTAAAGTCAAAATCTAAAATCCTCCCCTTTTTTGACTAATCAAAAGACATCATATGAAGACAAGTAATTAGTGTTGAATTGCAATATTCTGTGCTGGAGTGCCCTCAAATTGACCTATTCCATTCAAACTTATGCACTTGCTATTCAAAATTTTAAAGGCATTTCACCCCCTCACTTAAAAAAAATGTAATGGCAATATTTTCCTGTTCCTCTTGCACTTTCAGGATCTATATTTAAAGTGTTCTTTCTAAATTCTTCCGATTTATCACGACTTCCTTCCAGTATATAAAACGCAGACTAAAAACACAAAACATTTTTCAAGCAGGTCCTTTGTTCCATTCCATAAATAATGTGGCCTTCAATTCATATCATACAAAACAGTCTGCTAGCAATTCATGTCAATAAAACATTTCACTGAAAAGTACTACGGTTTGTATGAGTTACACATAAATGAGGTTATACTGCAGATGGGTAGGAATGAAAGGCAGGTAAAGGAAAACATGTATGTACATTGTCAATGACTGGTCAAACGCTGTCAAGGGAAATGGGATTTGGGGTGTTTGGAGAAAAATGAAAACAAAAAGATCAACAAGTCAGGCAATCCTTCAGTGTGGCGAGTACCAACACTGATGGGCTTGAGCATTTCTGTTTTCTTAGCTGTTATGTATTGTGATGTTTAAAAAGTAGGCTTGTGTCTGTCTGTGTGTGTGTGTGTGTGTGTGTGTGTGTGTGTGTGTGTGTGTGTGTGTGTGTGTGTGTGTGTGTGTGTGTGTGTTGTGTGTGTGTGTTTGCACTGATTTGCAGCAAATTACATATGTATAACTGTAAGAATTATTCACATCAACCCATTTGAGAGTTCATGTGGAGTCAACAGTACGGTGGGATGGGGAGGGAAGGGGGAGGGTACCGATTCTATAAACAAATCTAAGTTAATTAGAGAAAAAGAAATTCTTACAAAGTACCATTTTGGTCATAATACTATTCCCGTGTGTGGTCATAATTATGCCAAAGTTATCATACTGCCCATTTTTTTAAAAGATATTTCTCCATAGTATCACATTACCCTTTTTTTTTTAAGGGCATTCGTTCCCCCCCCCCCCCCCATTTTTTTGAAATGTTAATAACAAATTCTCTGTTCTTCCTAGACAGATGTTAACAAAACTTTTGGCAGAGACTGAAAACAAGAGGCAGTCAGCATTAAGCAACTTTGACTTAGCCCATCATTCGGGATATTTAAGCTGGGAAACTATAAATGGGATTTCCTGGACTATTTGTGGATGGATCTTTAACAAATCTGGTGCATATACTTACCTTAGTAAGTCATCACAGTTCATTTATAATACGGAGGACGAGTTTCAAATATCACAAAAATTGTAGACATAGTCTAATGAATCCAGAAATGCGTGTGTGCATACAGGAGATAGGCATGGCACTACTTCACTTTGTTAAGATTTTCCTGGTAGTTGTTAGTGTGTGTGTTATAGCCAACATTTTTGAAGAGTAGAAATACAAACTTTCTTAACTCTTGTTAAGGAAGCAGTCTGGATTCTTTTTGAAATGTTTATTTCTAGAGAAAGATATACTGTACTGGCTCCTTTAAACAGTACTAGGCCTCTTAAAACTGACCCCATCATGGCACTGGTCTAAGTACAAATGAAGATCCTAACAAAACAAACATCCTAACAAAACAAAGAAAAACACAAACAAAAAAATGCAAAAGACTGTTTAGGAAACCAAATCAAGCAAGAACAGAATAAACAGTTCTTATAGCTGAAAAAGGGTATCACAATGATCAGACTATAGTGTAGCCAGAGTTTATTTGGTACACCTTGGTAGACAATGATAAAAACTTGCAGTATCACTTCAAATAAACTAATCAATATATATATACACACACACACATGCACGCACACACATACATATATATGTATGTGTATATATATATTATATAATATATATATATATATATATATATATATATATATATATAATTATGTGTGTGTGTGTGTGTTTGTGTGTGTGTGCACGCGCATGTGCATGCTGTGTGTGTGTATGTATGTATGTGCATATATATACACATGCACACCTACATACATAAATGTATACACACAAGCCCCCTACACATACTGTGCAGGAGTATGCTACAAAAAAGAATGTCATTCCTGTTTTACCATAAAAGGCTACTTCATTTTGAGCACATTTTTCTGATTAACATTATCAGCTTTTCTTTTACTGACTATTTGTGGTAACGGTACATAAGAGTTTGAACACTGACATTTCTTTCTCAAAGAAAAGAGTCATTTAAATTTTATCATTATAGGTTATTCATAACATTGAACAGATTCTTTTTCTTGCCTACATCTAAGTTAAAGATTATCATACCCTGAGTATAGTTTAAATGGTTCAAGTGGTTTTGAGTTGCTACACCAGAAGTGTAAGCCAGCAAAAGTAGTATTGCGCCGACAGACAGAAAATATTATCTGTTAAAGTTACCTGATCAATCACCAAATGCAAAAGCAAATAAAATTCCAATCGTATAGAATCAAATGTAAAACTTGCGGTGAGTGTTAGGAATATGCTGTAAACTTGTCGACCTTTTTCTCAAGCCTGCGAACTTATTTCAGTCATGCACAAAAACAGTCCTACAGTGTATGTTCCAACTGTATACATAAGTCCTAAAAATAAAAATCAGAACTGCTCTAACACTAATCATAAATCATTGCCATGAGCTTTTCCATCCCATGCATCCCTCTCTCTCTCTAATTCCAATCCAATCTCAAGCTTTTTTACTTCCAAACAAATCCAAGTACTGTCTGGCTTGGCAAAAAGGAAGAAAGGCAGACCTCCAATCACATACATCGAAAACAAACATAACCAACATCAGTGGCCTAAATATTTAAGAAAGTGTCCACAAAAGTCAAGACAGAGCGGTCTGGAGGAAGATGGTGGCATCCAGATGTGCATTGGCCAACACTGAACCCGGTGACGATGACAGTGAGACTGTGGCTTATGTAACAATGTCAACAATAAAAAGTAACCTTTAACATGCTGGATCCTAAAACATATTGAAATGCTTCATCGCCAAATGATAAGGTGATGAAAAAGGAGGTTCCAGACTTTTCCCAGGCTGGAAATCAACACTTCAATATACAGTTCTGGACTATTCATGAATCAAACTTCACTGTTCAGTCCCAGATAACAGGCTTTCTTGAAAAGTTTAGCTGTCAACTTCAGTTCTATGTTCTGTATCTCCTGTCACCAACACAAACATCCATGTAAGATCATTTGAAGCTGGACGATATGGCAAAAGCTGGACGATATGGCAGAAACTAACTTCTGACAAATCTATAGTGGAAAGAATAACAGAAGCCCAAACAATTTTTGCAGAAATGCTCATTTAACAAGGTCCAGGGAAATCTGTAGAAAGAAAAGGACAGTGCAAGTAAAAAAAAAAAACCAAACAAAACAAAAATAATAGAACCATTAATCTGGGAAGATGAAGCTACATTACCCAGTACAGGCTGATTTTAGATCTGAAGAAGTTAAAATCAACTGTTGTTGTGAATGGACAAGCCTCTTCTTGGTTTCCTATAGAGAAAGGATGTCATCAAAGTGATCCTATTTTGATCCTATTTCGCTTGATCAGTTCCTGTTGTGCATCAAAATATTTGGCACAATGATTCGAAAGAATCAGTTAATCAGAGGATTAACAATTAACAAAGCAGAACATAAACTGCACAATTTGCCAACGACATGTAAATTTTGAAAAGAGGAAGATCATGGTTCATTCGAAGAAGCTGTAATAATACAATCTTCTGGTATGAAATCGGGCTTATTCATGAACACAGCTAAGACTGAAGCAATATGGCTGGAAACTAGGAAATCTTGCAACATATCTACCTCATCTAATAAGGATCAGAATCCATCCAAATTCTCAGAATCCACCCAAATTCAAACTCCTAGGGACATAGCTAACAGCAAATTTAACTGTGAGAAAAAAGATAAATTCTCAGAAATAAAAATACTGTTTGAATACAGACCAAGAGATCAATAACCCCTTTGGGAAAGATAGCAGTTTTAAAATAAACCAATTTTACCCTGAAGCAACCAGCCAACTTTAAAATCTAACAGACTATGTGGTTTTGGTAAAGTATGAAAAATAAAACTTGAAACTTAAACAAGTACCCTAAGAAGTCAAAGTTTGTGTAGAATTCCAAGTAGTTTACCGAAACAAACAGATATGTTCCTTCCTTCTGTATACACCTCCCATAAATAAGAAAAGAAAAAAAAAAGAATGTACAACTGTATTGCAATTGTTGAATATGCCAGCTATGTGATAGTTTGTTTATCGGAAGGCTGTAATTCTCATAAACTGAAACATGACACACTGAACGCTGGCAGACACAAAGGACAGATACCAACACTATATATAAAGGGTTACAGTGGCTAGTATTCCGGGTTGATAGCCTAGCCTGTGAAATACGAGGGCTGATCCATATGCTATGTCACTTACTTTGCAAAACAAAAATGGGGTAAAGTGTATGATGTTAAATAGCACGTCCAACGTACATGAAAATTTCAGTCCTTCAAAGTACTCTCCTCCTCCTCCAACACAGAGCTTCGGCCTCTTCAGTCAGAAGCTTTTTACAAAGTCTGACTGAAATATGGCAGCAACTGTAATTTCACAGCTTTTATCAGTCCTGGATTCTTGAAAACCTTTTGTAGCCAAGTATTACTTCAGAAGTGGAAACAACCAGAAGTCTCATGAGGCTCAGTCAGGTCTACAGGATGGGTGGACGAGAACCTGAATGGATTGCTCTTGTAGATAGGTCACAGTGACACCGGCTTTATGGACACCTGCTTTGCAGTGTAGGAGCATTTTTGTTGTACCCACATTTGGACGCTGTTCAAGGAAGAACTGCAAACATGGGGCAAAATAGCTAGCAGTAAGAGTAGATTTTTCAGGCATAATATCCATTAACACCGAAGTCTTTTCTAGCTACGAAAACCATGTCTCAGTACGACTAGTCTGTCGTCATTAACACCCACCAACATTTGACTGGACCATTCATTAATGATGCACAGAAGTTGATTCACATTTCACCATCTGTTATCACATCACACAGCGGTTTTGCTGGCCCCATGACTCTCACATTTTAAGCAATCACTTAGAACTCCTTGATTTCTTTTGGTGGCTCTATGACTCTCACATTTTAAGCAATCACTTAGAACTCCTTGAGTTCTTTTGGTGGCTCTTTGACTCTCACATTTTAAGCAATCTCTTAGAACTCCTTGAGTTCTTTGGTGGCCACATGACTCTCACATTTTAAGCAATCTCTTAGAACTCCTTGAGTTCTTTGGTGGCCACATGACTCTCACATTTTAAGCAATCTCTTAACTCTTTTGGTGACAATCCACATTAAGCAATCTCTAGAACTCCTTGAGTTCTTTGGTGGCCACATGACTCTCACATTTTAAGCAATCACTTAGAACTCCTTGTGTTCTTTTGGTGGCCCCAGACTTTCACATTTTTAAGCAATGGCTTTTGAGTTTTTTCTTTTCTTTTTTGCTCCTCTGTCAAAAGATGAATATCTTGGAAGCCATCTTCCTCCTCTCTTATAGCAGGATCTGTACAACAGCGCCATGTAAAAAAACATATAAGTTTCACTTATTTCAAGAAGTGTAATATGCCAATCCTCTTCAACTATTTCATTTTAAGCTTAACATCCTGCCTGTTCCCAACCTCTCTTGGACATCCACACTAGTGCTTGTCTTTCAAATCAATTCTTCCTCATTTGAAATGATCAATTCAGCAGCAAACTGTCCTATACAACACACACATGTCTCCATATACGATGTCAAATCAGCAAGAATCTTGACTGAATTGTCTCCATGTGTCAGCCTTGAGAAGACAAAGCACCTAAGTTGCTCTAGGCTAGGATCCATTTTTCCAATGCACAGTTAGTTACAGTACATTTTCCATGATGTCATACAACTAACAAGATAAGGTGTCATTTTAATTTTGCGCATATCAATAGTTCAAAGGCTGTATCATATTTCAATACAAGATAAGAGTATTTACTGCAAACAGGTCAATAACGTCTAACTGACAAGACTCTTGGATCAGTCTTCATACGGCTATCCATGCTTGTAGGTTCTAAACATATCTCTTCAATCCAGTGAACTACATCTTGAAATTCTACACAATTTTGATTTCCCAGGCAAGTACTTGTTTAAGTTTCAAATTAGAAGGAATAGGCACAGGTTGAAAAAGCCCACTTGGACAATGATTGGGATAAATCTGTTCAGCTCAAAACAAAATTTCTGATCAGTTCTTAGCAAAATACTCAACATTTTAAAGAATTGATAAAAAAAAACCAACCTTTCATCTATGAAAATTCAAAGACAGTTTAGCAACTGAAACCAAAGAAACCTTTGTTCTGAACTCAGGAAATATGAAACTGCCAACATACCATTCAAAAAAACATTCATTAACAAATGTAACGCAAAATAATAAACAAGTAACCATTCAAAAAAATATTCATTAATTAACAAATGTAACACAAAATAATAAACAAGTAATCAAACAGCATAAAAAGAAACAAAACAAGAAAACACACACAACCTCCCACCCTTTCAAAACAAAGACTAAAACAAAAAAGGAGAGAGGAAATAACAAAGGAAAGCAGATACTAATGAACAGCGCAACTAAAAGGAAACTATTCACAATGTTTTAAACTGGATGATAACTAATGTCGTGTGTTGGGGTGAAAGGCAACAAGTTGACAACATTATTGCTGGACTATAGGAAGTTTCCCAAGTGAATGAGCTTGCCCATAACCTTGTGGAGGACCTACCTGTGTCTACCTCACTGTACATAGGGAAGGCAACATGTAAAAAAGAGGGCAGTGCTTCAGCACAAACACACGCACAGTTGCTACATGGACTGGAATAGCGGTAGGTAAAAACTGCATAAACAGGATGTTTGTCCATTCAACACACATCGGGCGTATGATACAGTGCTGATAGCACTCACTGTCTCTGTGCATGTGATGAGCATCACAAATACTGATTGCCATAGAAGCAGTCCCCATCTACTGCAACGACACAATCATGATAAAAACATTCTTTGCAAGGATTCAATTCAATGTATTATAGTGTGTGGCAAAATTTCAAATCCAGAATGGCCGACGGGGAGCAAGATTATGCATCCACTTTTGCTTTACATGGAAGCAACACCATTAGGCTCCAAGATTCAAATGCAGTGACAGGAATATTCTCGTTCATAGACACAACCAACCTCGCACACATACAATTCAAGCAGCGCATGCAACGCACACAAAGGGACATTTTCAAGCGTACGAACAAAGCATACCTCAAGAACCAAACACAACAGGAGCAACGTCAAGATTTTTGCAATAGGATCTTGACAATATAAGAATAGAATTTTTTGATAAATAAGTGTAAATAAGTTTCATCTCATCAGCAGTAAATAAAATAAATAATATATCTTAGCTTTGGGGTTTTTACTGTACAACTCTTTACATTGGGCTGATGCATTTATGATTTCAAAATTCCATTTCAAATGCACCAATATGTAGGAATGAACAATCACATCTATTTCACCAAAGAGCCAAGTCACTTGAAACTCTTTCTCTTGACATACAAATCAAGATTATGGAAGACCCACTTCCCACACTTTATTTTCTGACCAGGCAAAAATAGACTTCACATGTAAAATGAGAACAGAAGAAAAAGCACCATGGTATCTTTCATTTTATAGCTGATCTATCTAAACCCCAGGGCAAGGAGGACCAGAAAACTCCAGCTTGTCATAAACCATCTTTGCTCTACATCACACTCCTAACTAACTCACATTTACTGGCTCTACTCTAATATAGAGATTATTTGTTAACCCTTTTTCTGTGCACTAAAAACAGGAGAAAAGAAGGTCAAATAACAAGCAGAAAAATTTCCCTTTTGTCAAACTGTCCTTGGACTCTTTTATGTCATGCTGACCTTGAAAACACAAAACTCCATTAAACCTACAATAAACCAATCTCAGTCCCTGGTGAATCTCTCTCTGGCGACAGTGAATCAGAATGTTTTGCCCAAAGAATTGTAGATAATGCAGAAATTTAGCTATAACAAAAACAAAAACATGGTCAACAATACAATCAACTACAGAGCAGAAGTTTATATGAATGGCCAGACAATGGAAGAAGTTAAGCATTTTAAAATATCTCAGAACTACTTTCAAAGATGGCAGCAGCATAGCAGAAACCCACATCAGGATCTCAACAGTAATGGTCAGAATAAACAGGACAAGGAGAAGCAGCACCATCAGCTTCACCAGCAAAGTACATACTGTAGAAGTCACTCGTAGTCTTATCTACGAAGTATCTTTACCAATGGATTTAAGGTTGGACAGTGTTTGCCAACTCAGGGAAAAGACCAAGTGCCTGAGAAAACTGCCTCACACATCCTATCTCAAACATAAGACTAGTCATTATATACAAACAAGACAAACACCTCAGTGAGTCCACAAGAACTTCTGGCAATAGTGAAGTGGTGCGATCTTGTCTGATTTGGTCTTATTATCCACTGCATAGCAGGAATACACTTTTCAAGGAAACCAGTTTAAGTTTCACATGGTGAAAATCTGTTGTGGTGAAAAAAGAAATAACAAACAAAAAAAATGCCCAAAAAACAACGCTCTCCCAGTTCATCCTGCAGGGTATTATGAATGAAGATGTCACCAAGACTAACAAACAAAGAACTGGACAGAACTGACCATCCTCAGCATTTCTGATAAGCTTGTTGCCACACTTGAGACACAGAGAGGAAGGATCCTATTTACTGCTGTGTCCATCAGCCCATCTGATGACTACAACAAGCATAGAATTGGATTATCATGCTATGCGGCTATACACCCCCTCCCCCCCCAAGATATTTTAAATCCACTTATAAACATTTTCTTACTATACCAAAAAACTAAAATCTGAATACTTGGTTAAACCCATCAAATTCAGGCCTCTGTGACTTCCTGATCAACCAGTCTAGATAGTGACACCCTAATCAGCCAATATAATCCAAATCTGGCAAAAATCTATCCATGAACACAAAAACAATCCTTGCTTAACTATATTCATATTAATGTAATCTCTGGCAAACAAACACCAATACACATATATTCAGCAAGACAATATCAGCTCAATCAAGCACACCATTTTCAGGATGAGTCATGAGATGGCTTGCTGTGAAATTAATTTATTTTATTTGAGGAAAATATCACACACAATTACTTCAACAGCTCATGTTGCTGGTTTTTCTGATCTCTATGCCCTGGGGACTATGAAGTGAGCAAGATCCAATTAGCACTTAAGGTCAGATATAACAACTCCTGTCTCTGATGAGAGGAAATGCTGAATCAAACGTTTAAAGACAGACTTAAAGAATGACAGAGCAGAGGTATGCAGGAATGCCCATAGAGAGGAAACTGACACAGATGATCAAGACGGCGACCTTCACTTCAGACCAAGGTCAACTTTAGCTGTTGTCCAGCGACCTTCAGATGTGACCAAGGTCAGAATCATGAGAAGGTCTTCCATGTAATCTGACGACTGCAAGCAACTTCAGCATGTGGTGTTTCGTCATCATATGACACTAGTTTCACAGATGTTGAGGCTGCTCAGTGATCCTGATCACATGGCCAAACTATGCCATCCATTGTCCCAGGGAAGCGTTATCATGACTGCTTGCGTTGCTCCATTCCAGCAGCTATGTAGGAGAAGAGACACAGAACTGCGTAGCATATCTGGTCAGCCTATGGACAGAACATACCAACAATTAAAGTGTATTACAATGATTACACAAAAACTTGTAATATTTGAATCCTGGTTAATTTTGTACAGAGCATTTGATTGCTTTCAATATGTGTGTGTGTGTGTGTGTGTGTGTGTGTGTGTGTGTGTGTGTGTGTTGTGTTGTGTGTGTGTGTGTGTATGTGTGTGTGTGTGTGTGTGTGTGTGTGTGGTGTGTGTGTGTGTGTGTGTGTGCGTGCGTGCGTGTGTTTGTATGGATGCTTGAACGTTTTTCATACATGCTGTTCATGCCTGCTGAAAGTTTGATTTCAACAATAAAACAAAGCAAAAGAAACAAAACTGTTAACAAGAAAACAATAGATAAAAACTGAAGTTGTACAAAAACAAAAAAAAGGGTAAACTTCAAAACTGAAAAAAAGGTATAACAATAAACAGAAGAAAAACTGATCTACATTCTCAATACATTGTCACTCTAATCTTTCAAATAATTTTCAACAAGGAAATGAATAAAAATGTTCTTCAAAAACCATAACAGTTTGTTTCCGAGATCTGACTACCTCTACAATGTTAATCCCAAGATGTTCTATAAAAACCAGGATATTAATTATATTCCAAAGATTTGACTACCACTAGTTCTATAGGAAGGAAATCACTTCTTTCAACTAATAACCACAGTAACAACAACGAACTATAAACTAACAGAGTTAAAATTCGAATATTTAAAAATGTTTTCACTACACATTAAAAAAATCCTTACGCTTAACGAAAAAAATGATGCCTAGCAATAAGAATTAAAACAAAGTAGACAAAACCAAGAAAAATTGTAACTGAAGGAGTTTGAAGCAAAAAGGGAATGGCAGAGGTATTCAGTGACAGCTACAGAAGAAAAACTACAGGATATATCTGAACAAACTGAAGACTATAAGCAAAGCAAACATTGTTATTCACAAAGCAATGTCAGTGAAAAGACAGCCGCATGAACTTAAAATGTGCCATGCACAAAGTATTCCATATCTTGTTTGAGTCTATGAAGTGTACAAACACATAAGATACAAATACATTTGTATACAGCGCAAATATAAAATTAAAATTGTACATTAGATTTTCATACACACAAAAAAAAAAGGAAAGAAAGAAAAAAGATTCCCCCCCCCCCTTAAAAAAAAGTCCCACTTCTATACAAATCTCTCATCAATGTTACACAAAATCAGATTTAAAGGGTTTCTGCATGATACTCAGCTTTTCCATTACCTATGTCATACTACATTACCCAGCAGTTATTACTGGTACTTGTTTCCAAAGAACTTAATCTTCTTTGTAGCATACAGCCATCATTTCATGACAATGTGCTGAGCATAATTATCAAAATCATGTTGAAATGGAGTGAGTTTCAGCTGAAAGAACAAACTGCACACATGCCAATATCTCCAAGCTGCACACAACTGCTTACTACACACAGTACTATATAACACTGAAAGGAAAAATATAAAAGCATCATCAACACATTTCATATCAGAACAATTTAACATATGAATGTCTAGAAAGCAAACAAATTTTGTAACACTACAGCAAAGTGTTCCACCTTCAGTGACACCATGAGTACCTCTGACCTGCTTTCGAAAAATGCTGGATATATTAAAATAGTCTGATGCGACACAACAATTCAATGCCAATATGTATAATGAATGCATTTACTGAAATCACATCTAAAACCAAATCCAACTGAACTGAAGTTTTTGCAATACACAATCTAACAAATGAAATGCCAGTGAACCTTCTAATGTAATAACACAGTGATTAAAATGGCAGGCTACTCTCATACAATAGCAGGCAATCTAGATACAATGTCACTTTGCTTCAAACTTTTGTGCTGTAAGACCATATGCTTTGCAGATTAAACCCTCAAATGTTTCATAATACATTAGCCTTCTAATCCTGGGGCAGATGCAAAGACATACCCATAAAATGTTCCTAACGATCTGTGCCTGAAAACACCAGGTGTATTGCAAAGCTAAGATCACCGCACTAAAACTAAAAGATAATTCTTCAGGTTTATTCATTTCTTTTCTGCAAAATAAAATATTCTGAAGCATGGGGGTAACTTTCTCCCCAACTAATACAAGTAGTGAACCAATGACAGAAAAGGAGGAGAAGCTGGTGGGACCGATGATAAAAAAAAAAAAAAAAAAAAAAAAAAGTCAAGCTGTGCAAATTATCTCCCTTTTCTGGTGATCAACTGATATTTTGCAAAGGTGTGACTAAATGAATACCACATCTACACTTCAGCTTCACAGACTTAACATATGATGTCAACTAAGAAAAGACCTAGAATATTCAGTCATTTGATCTCTTCCATTCCCATTTTTCACTGACAGGAACAAAATCTATAATTGTCTGTTTAAGCCATTTTGCCTGTCACACACATCACTGCTCTTAGAACCACTAAACATCAGCCCTAAGAATCACATTATATGGCATTCAGGGTTATGCTTATGAAAAGTAGATCATCTTTCCCAATAATCAGAGGTCAAATTAATAACTTCTTTGGTCAATCCTGAATTTATCTTACTATCTTAGAATGTGAATGCAGTTTTTTACACCATACATCTACAAGGACTTTGGACCTTACAAGGAAAATAATTTTGGATGTAGGTGAAACTCTCTGCATCAGAGTAAATGCTCAACAAGAACCAACACAGACTCACGGGCTTCAAAAGAGAACAGCACACTAATAGTAGTAATATGTGACTGACCAATGCTTATGTACATGTAGCCATTTTGTACTTCTATTAACATGTAAAATGTAATAATCATCTATTACTAGGTAAAGTGCAACCTGCAGTCTATGACACTGACTATTTGCACTATATTAATGGAGTATTATTAACCAATGTCTAAAATCTACACCCTATATTATCCTAATTACATTTACCAGTAACAACTTTCTGTGGAGGGCCTGAGATGGGGGTGAATACATACACAAGAAACGGGATATAACATGAGCATAACAAGGCCAAAGACTGCCAGAAATGCCAAATAACCGTACACTTTCACACAATCTGTGATGATAACTTGTGTTGTTCTCTGCTTTCTTCTCCTTCCTGGAAATGGACAGGCTTCATATTCATAAGATTTTCCCTCTTCTAAAATTTGTTTTCGAGCTACAACTGGGGACTCTATTTCCATTTGTTCAATCACTGCAAACCCACACAGGACACTATTCCTACGAACCAACCATTCATAATTCATTTGTGGTCAGGCTAAGCATCACTAAAAGGTAAAATCTATCCCAGATCCTCATATAAACTCCTGCAAGTACACAGCATTTTGGCCACATTAATGCAAACTGTTACTTGCCACCAGTAGTCATCATGACTGATAAGTCTGACCAATTAGTTTTCCAGTCTATATTTGTGTGCAACAACTAACTTAGATATCCTAGCTGACACATTTCTGTCCACAAACACACAAGATTCCATGTTCAATAGAGAGAGAGAGAGAGAGAGAGAGAGAGAGAGAGAGAGAGAGAGAGAGAGGAGAGAGAGAGAGTGAGAGAGAGAGAGAGATGGATGAGGTGGAGACAGGGGGAAGTGCAAAATGAAAATGATGAAGCAAGTTGTCTTTGCTGTGGAAATATGCAGTTACAACCAAAGGTGTTATTTCTTTATTTTCACCATGGAAATATGCGGTTACAATCAAAGGAGTTACTTCTTTATTTTCAAAATGTTTCATTATTGGTTAACAGAAACCCTAGAAAGAATAAAGAGCCCATCTGACTTTTACATAAAAAAGACTGGTTCCCAAACCCAAGTGGTCAGACCCTGCAGGTTGAAAGCTAGCAGCTGTAATGGTGCTACTGTTGGTGGTCAAAAGGTTAGAACATGGTACAAAGTGAAGGGCAAGAAAAGCAGCAGTTGTGAATCATAAGCTTTTAAGACTGGTACATCATACAAAGCAATTGTTTTGAGTTTTTTAATAGTAAAAGCTGCTCAGTTATTTTCAATATTCATGTGAAATTATTAATTTGAATGTTCTTACAGCGTTATAAAATATGTAAACTGTTTGATAGTTTACAGCCAAAGTAATGACACAATCTTTAACAGACCACAGTAGTATGGTCAGTCAAAAGCTAATGTCAGACAGGGTCCTTTAACAGTAAACATTTTTCACTTTACTCATTGCTCTTTCTACATATGTCTTCAATTCAAACAAACAAAGCCATAATTATTTTTATGTTTCTTCTTCTTCCACTTTTTAACCCTTTGACTCCCGCATCCTGTCCACCGGCATCCTGCATTGTCTGCCATGCTAGCAAAGCAAAAACTTAACCCTTTGACTCCCTCACCCTTTCCACCAGCTTCCTGCAGGAAGCTGGTGGAAAGGGTGAGGGAGTCAAGGGGTTAAGTTTTTGCATTTGGTAGATTGGGTGCGGGAGTCAAAGGGTTAAATATGTTCTTCTTTTTTTTTTTTTTTTACCAGAAGTTGATATTTCAAAATCCACTGTAAAACAATTACTTTTGAAGAAACTGTGCAAACCAATGCCTCACTGCTAAATTTACACCATAAAACCAACAATTACATAAGCATCACACTCTACTCCAGTACCCTCAAACTCATTTCTCACTGAAGAACATTCTATTCTGATACTGACTAAACTGACTGCAGCCACTGAAAAACATTTGTCTGAATATGATCAATTCGACAGGAAGTAATTCTATCTGGATTTTTGTGTCCAATAGATGACCCGATTTTTTACTTGTCAAAACTATATTTCATCAAAACTTAAATGAACAGAAAGCCCGCATAGAATTAAGAATAAACAGTGCTTGAAACAAATTTTTGCAGAAAAGATCAGTCTATATCACACCGAGAGTGCATTATACCAATGCCATACACCACCCTTTACCGAAAGGTCAGATACTTGTTCTCTAAGACATTATGCAGCAGCATATGGACTGAAGTCAGTCTAATGCAACAGTATGCCATGTTATAAGGCAATGGTTAGTTTCTTTTCAAAACTACAATAAGCCATGTTTTTAGTAACTGCAGCTACTACAAAGCCAAAACTGAAAGCTTTCCCTGTGTCCCCATAACATTCTCACTCTTGTTTTAGAAGGGGACACCGGAAATCTTTCCTACAATTCAAACACAACTGTGGCATCATCTATTCAAAGATGACTGTGATTAAACTTCATAAGGGACAGTCATCATTTTCTTCCTTTTTTCCCTCTGTGCATGAGTGTGAGTGTGTGTGTGTGAGAGAGAGAGAGAGAGAGAGAGAGAGAGAGAGAGAGAGAGAGAGAGAGGTGTGTGTGTGTGTGTGTGTGTGTGTGTGTGTGTGTGTGTGTGTGTGTGTGTGTGTGTGTGTGTGTGTGTGTGTGTGTGTGTGTCCCCGTGTGCGTGTGTTGTGTACGCATGCGTCTGTGCTTTACTTGGACCACCATGATAAAATGCAAACCTCCTCTACAGAAGTTACTTATCATTGTATGGACTTCCTTCATTCTGCATCCATGACCACACAATTTATGATACCCAACAAAGACTGTGCTGCTAATAAATACCAAGATTTGGACTACCAATATTACAGCTACAATATTGTATTTATTACTGTAATGAGCAAGTGCACAAGTGACACCTCAAACATTTTATTGAACCATATTTAGACAGTTGAGAAATAACTCGTATCAAAAGAACTATGATAAATATCTGGACATTAATGCCACAAAATGGACACTGTGTTCCTTCAAAATTTATGCAGATGAATTGTACCTTTACAGTCAGTGTACCAGTCTGCCCAAGGACGGTAAAAACTTCAATCATAGAAGTGCCTGCACATTCCAAATCCTACTCCAACAGCATACAGTGGAGTCCGCTACAATGAAATCCAAGGGAGAGGAATATGACTGTGTTCGTACAGCAGTAGTTCATAGTAGGTATGGGAAAGAAAAGTCAATGACCTTACATAGTGCTACTGTTTGCTGCCTTGCTGATGGAGTTCAGATTTGTTCAGAACATTCCTTATTTCATACGTCATCATGACATTCATCATTGAAACATGCGTATGCGTGCACATGCACGCACACACACACACACAGCATACCCATATCATTGATGGCAATAGTTGCCATACAGGCCAAGTAGCTGACAGTTTTTAATGGCACTTGAAAAAATCTAGCACATGTGCACAGTACACTATCGCTGTGCTACACATATAGTATAGATTTATGATGCTGAGCAGTTGTACTATTCTTCAACACTTATTTGCTATAAGGCAAGACTGTATATAGCAAGTCTGACCTTAGGGAAAAACCACTCATTTGTACAAAGTGGAATTTTCTCATGAACAATAGCAGATAAAGACAGTATTTTACTAGAAGGAAAGAGAAGGAAGTGGGCATGGAAAATAAGTTTCATTATTACCAGAAAATCATTGCAGGCAGGTTCCTTACAAATGGACTCCATTGTAATATGCACTTTTTCACAACATCAACTGCTGCCTAACTGCTGATAATACTTCATGGCTGCAGATTCGAAAGTTAGGAGACAAGGGCCTCAATATCTATCATGCTGCTTTTTTGTGAGGGCCCTAATCCTCATGAGGTGGTTTTGTGAGGGCCTCAATCCTTATCAGGTGGGTCCTTTGTCCCTACTGATCAGTCTGTGTTTTTATCTTAATTTTAACCTGAAATATAAATAATATCATCCTGACACAGTTGTGAACTTGCTCATGTAGGCTAACATAGGTCAGACCTGGATAATGCAAAGAAATTTGCACGAAAAGTGTATGAGTAATTTCATTTAGCATAGCTAGCAGCTCTATCAAACAGTCTCAAAACATGTATTTTGCTTTACACTGCCTTCTACACGTCAAAAAATGTTCCTAAGTCTATGCTTGCATTAAACAATTCAAACTTAACTCTCATGATATCCCATCCCTTCTGATTTGTGGGAATGGACAGGCACAGTAGTCAAGGGGGTAAGCTGTCAGACTTCCACTTGGAAGGTCTGGGGTTCGAATCTGGTTGGGCACCATCCCTCTGGCGGGTTAAAGGTGGATATTTTTTCCTATCTATCAGGTCAACACATGTGCAGACCTGATAGTGGCTAAACCCCTAGCGGAAAACCTTTTTTTGAGTAAACTCACACAGAACATCAAATACAAGTATGATTTTATAAGTTATGTCAGCATCTGGTGGCCATTATCCACTAAATATGGGCAGACTGTGCAGCAGCGTACCACCTGCATAGTGGCAGCCAAATCATAGGCAAACACGCATCTGAGAAAAATCAAAACACTAAAAAGAAATAAAAATCTTTGGAGATAAAACGTCTTAATCTGGACATGAGACTTTATTAGTGTTTCCAATTATCAAGACAAAATTTTTTTTTTAAAATCATGGGCAATAAGCTGAAACATTGGTCCAATATCTACAGTCTAAAAATGTTGGTTGTTTTTTTTTATGCAAAGGGTATTGGAATTATAGCTGAAAATTACCGATTCATACTTTTTTTTTTATGCCAGTCAAAACTTCAGTAAACAGGTATATTTTTGAGTCCAAAAGAAAAACGAACAGAAACAAAACAAAAATAAAAACCTATAATCATCAAATTTCAACCCTTGAAATGGATTCAGAAGCATGTAACATGTAAGAATGATTCATTTCTGAAGTCCCTACTTAGACATTTCCTCAAAATAGCTGCCCCAACATCCAACAGTTCCAAACTTTGAATGACTATAAATGTTTGGGAAAAAGCTACAGCTGTAAACTGTGTATCAAACAGAACCAAAGGAAGTATAGCTTTAGTGATGTCAACATCTCCACACAGCTAAGTCATGACTACCTGATCCCTTTGTCAATCGGGCCCATTTTCATACCTGAGGTCACAGTGATCCTCAAAATAATGTCCCATCATTGAAACATATGCCTTCATTATTTACAGTGGGACCAGACTTGAGCTCTGAGTTTGTTCAATATCTATTTATGAACAGCTGAACATCTTCCCTGGCAATGTTTACTCACAGACAAATATATAACCAGGCAGATTTTCATAGATAAAAAACCCAACTAAAACAAAATAAACTTGCAATCTTATGACAACTGTTCATACACAAA
Source organism: Monoplex corrugatus (assembly GCA_030674185.1). NCBI lineage: Eukaryota > Metazoa > Mollusca > Gastropoda > Littorinimorpha > Ranellidae > Monoplex > Monoplex corrugatus. The sequence continues at coordinate 46,844,696 of JAPXFY010000019.1, forward strand.
TGACAAGAATGCATTTCTAATACCTGTGGTGTGTGTGTGTGTGTGTGTGTGTGTGTGTGGTGTGTGTGTGTGTGTGTGTGTGTGTGTGTGTGGTGTGTGTGTGTGTGTGTGTGCGCGCGCTAAAAATAGCATTTGCTTTTTCTCTCCCTTCTAAGACATTGTTGGCAAATTTAGGGTTAACAGAATTATTGTATTAAGAGACCAAAACATTAATTCCAAATCAACGAGACCTTCATGAATGAGTGTTTGACAACTTACTTGCCTAAAAAAAATGCAAACTGTTGCTGTCTTGCCTTGTTCCGTTATATTGAATACGCATTCTACTTCTATGTTTGTGTTTTCCTAGCTTGTACTTGCTTGAATGCTGGCACTAACTATGATTCAGATTCTTGTTCCATTTTTTATTTTCAAATCATTTAATATCACTCTTTTTCTTATATAAAAAAAATCAGTATGGTACAAGAAATCAGAAATAAGCAACAAATTAACTGTTTTGAATACATTGGTTTCATTAAATAGTTTCAGCAAAATAGACAATTTTACACATAATTGTGATGACCATCCCTCGGAAGTAGTGTGAACTGTTAGGGCAGACAAACTAAACAAGGATACCAATCAAATGGGGGTTAAAGAAAAAAAAAAAAAAAGGAACCAACAGCACAACACAACTAGCACAGCCTGCAATGGCAGAGTGAAATAATTAATTGAATAAAGTAAAGGGAGGGAGCACACAGTATTTACTTTCACATCCGTCGTCTGGTTTCGCCCACTGAACACTAACGATTCTGTGGAACATTACTGCCGTTTCGTTAGCCTGCCAGGAGAGAGAGAGAAACAGAAAAAAAAGAAAAGTCCACAGTAAGCCACAAAGTACCTGAACATTCTAACCTGTCACCCAAGTCAGTTAATTATATTGGAAAAAAAATCAAAGAAAATTAACAGACTGATTAAACAAAATAACCAAAATGCATTAACAAAATAAAAATAAAAATGAAAAGGAATTCTAACATGACAAAGATAATGTACTATTTTTTACATGACAAAAACACTAACAAAAATATATGAAAATCTGCAGCAAAATAAAATCAAAGAAAACCACTCAAGCATTTACACAAAGCAGAATCACTCACACACTTGCACACTGAATACAAATCAACACACAATAACAATGAATTCCAACTATGTGCACAATTTGCAGGAATAACAAAGATGATGAAGACACACCAATAGCTTGTGCAACTGCAGTGTGTACCACAAACAACAATGATGTCCGTACCAAGGGGTATGACAAAAACTGTACAAACTAAAAATAACACTTAAATCAAATTCAGATGTTCCCTTTTAAATCAGTATTTTATCTCTGATAAATAGAACGGCTTTTTTTTTTTGGTAACAATTTTCAAGTTGTACAGCATCACAATACTTTGTGCTAACTAAAAAGCAACAAAATGCCTCTAATAATCCCAGCCTTTTCTAGAGCAAAACAAATAAAAGGTTGCAATCTAAAGGGGGAAAAAATCAAGCCCTAAAATAGAACAATTCACTACCATATGTATTGGTAATGCAAAAGATAAGTATTATTTTGTTCAAAATTACATTTCTCCATTTCCCACTGGATGCAAAATTAATGTTTAAAGTACAGTCCATTTCCCACTGGATGCAAAATTAATGTTTAAAGCAACATTTCTCCATTTCCCATTTGATGCAAAATTAACACAGATATGCTGACTGGTCAGGTTATATATGGCTGATTTGGTGAATACGAAGTTAAACAGCTTTACCTACATACCACATAACAACATTTCATAAAAGATAACTTGTCTGTCACCGCAATCTTATACAACCAGGCACTCTAATGACAACCGATGACACATATGACCAAGATCACACACACAAATGCACACGCTACTGAGTATCTACATGAAAAATGACAGATGGTGTGATCTGTTCTAGTTTCAGTTAAAAAAATTAATATTTTGTTAAAAATCCTTATGTCTATTTTGAACATAAGTATTAACAATAACTGATCAAATCAGATTGTATTTTATAAAATCCCAACACTCACGCAGGACATTACTGGTAAAGCGCACCTTCCACTGATCACTAACATGTAACACACACAACTCTGATTCTAGCTGTGAAACTGGTGCACGAGTATGTGATGTCATTACCGGCATGAGTATGCATGCACATACCTTATTGCATGCCTGCAAACATGCTTGTGCAGTGTGTGTGACCGAGTATCTGCTACTCTGTGTGTGAGCACATGTGCACACTATGCATGTGTGTCTAGGTCAAGTGGATGGAACTCATTATGAAAATGAAACACGTGTAAGTGCAAACATAAAGAGGCTTTTTCAAATAAAAAATCTAAGAGTGCCTCTGGTGACTGAGTCCATTACATGATCCTGATCCTGTTACAGAACGTACTTAATCCTTGTAGACATATTTCGTCATATTAAATACACATCCTGATTCTAGTTTGTGTTTTTCGGGTTACACATACAGACATATGAAATAGCTGCTCTAACCCTTGTAGACATAAACACACAGTCTATACCCCTCTCTCTCTCACACACACACAACCCCCATTTAACCCTAGCTGATCCAGCGTTAAACCTGCAATTTAAAAAAAAAAGAAAGAAATGAGGCAGGGATCCGGGGGGCTGACCAGGTCCTGGTGAGATATAGGAGTTGTGCCCCTATTAGGCATAGGGGGCTTTAAATGAAAACAGTTTAGGGGTATACTTTGTACCCTTACACAACTATAGTTACACCTGTTTCAGGGCTTTTTGAAAAATACACTATACTTATAGATCTGTAGTTTCAGGAACTACAGTACATGTTGAAGCTAATGGAGCTCTGTGAATGTTGAAAACTGATTGAACTCTTGCTAACAGCCAAACTATGTTGAAAGAACCAGTTCTCATCCAATCACCAAGTTACATAGTGTCGGGCTTGGATGGTGACAGCCTGGGAACACTACATGCTCTTGGCATTTCTTGCTTCAAGGTCTGACTAGCCCACTAGGTCACGCTCTGGGCAGGAACTTGCCTAGCAGATGTGGCGTACATATATGGATATGTCCGAATGCAGAGATGCCTCCTTGAGAACTGAAACTGATGAAGCTCTAACCACACAATAGAACAATCTATTGGTTTTCATAAGTGGAAATACAATTCTACAAACTTGCCACTTTTCTTTCAATATGAAACAAGAGAGAGAGAGAGAGAGAGAGAGAGAGAGAGAGAGAGAGAGAGAGAGAGAGAGAGAGAGAAGAGAGAGAGAGAGAGAGAGAGAGAGAGAGAGAGAGAGTTTTCACCTGATTCAGTACTAGGCAGGCTACAAAGTGATTTCAGATCCACTGAGAAACTGACACACCACTACCAAGTTTGCTCCACAAGATTCCAAACACAAACGATGACAACATGGAGTGTCACTGCTTTGAAACACCAAGTCTTGGGTGGGTACATTTTGTGAATAAATACTGACACACACTGCTGCTGCAATACAATGTAACTTTTTTTTCCCTTCTCAAATGGATTTCCATCTAGACCAATTAAAAAACAAACAAACACCACCCCCAGACTTCCATCTACAGACAGAACAAGTTTATCTCTTGGATACATAATAATTATGCAAACACATCCACAACACACACACGCACACACACACACACACAGACACATTTTCTGTTCTTACATTTGCTGATATATTTTGACCACTTACACATGCACAAGCATAAATGCGTGCACGCACACACACATACAAATGCACAAGCACGCATATACACACAAAGACAAAGACGTCCAATATATCCTAATCCTTGTAGTAGACACATTCATAGACACAGATACAACTTGATTTCTCATCAATTAGGTCTCATCATCCTTCTGGTATTTCATCTAGCTTCTTATTTTAACCAAATTGAAGAAAGAATTACAGAAAAAAAAAAAGGGGGGGGGGGTAGAGGGGCACTGGGGGAGGGGGGCTGAAATGAAGAAGAACAAGAGACACAGACCAATGTTAGTCTACTGATTACAAAAACAAGACAGACCAAACAATGAGATAGGTTACTGATAATAACAAAAATGTTATTGTCATTTCAGTTAGATATTCAATAAAAAAAGAATGTAAAAAATCAACAGACACTAACAATGTCCAAATGCTTTACTGCATATGAATCAAGCAATGAAAAGCAATGATGACAAAACATTTTTTAATCAAAGAAGAAAACACCTACAAGATAAAGTAAGTCAAACCATAAGCATGGAGGAAAAGCATTCAAACTTAAAGTCATACAGCATGAACAAACAGAACAGGAATTCCTAACTACATGTTAAAAACAAAAACAAAAAAAGGGAAAAAAGAAACATAATCAAACAGAAAAACAAACAAAACAAAAAATCAAAATGAAAATGATATTAAACAAAAACAAAACAAAACAAACAAAATCCAGAAAATGGCAGACACTGAAAAAGGCACAATTGAAATTTCTACTTGAAACATACACTAAATCAAATTATTTTTTTTTAAAAATCCAAAATATTTCAAGATCTCTTCAGTCCATCAAATGAGCTTCATCTGATGTTTAATTTGTGTGTTTTCAGCATTTTATTAAGATCATAACTAAATTCACACTTGCAGGGAAACTAAAGAATGAAAAGAGCATGGAAACTCTCAATCTGTAATGAAGTATATTAAAAAAACAACAACAACAACAAAAAAACAATCTACAGAATTATTGTTTTGCATCTCCCTTGACTTTTGAAACAGCCTTGCGCCATTCAGTTATTTTTTCCCTTGGATCCTGTTCCCATAGTATTCTGAACGTCAAGGTTGCATCATACAAACAGACAGCTTCTTACAACAACACAACTTGGCCTGTAAGTTGACTGACCAGTTATAAATATACTTCTTTGGCCTTGCCCCAATGAAAAAAACTGTACCAGACTTTGTCATTTCATGCAAAGACAATATTATTACCATTCAGATTTACACACACGCACAGACACACAGAAAACACATTCTGAAAGAAGTTACAAACTTTCTTTGATATTATATGCAGTATTGATGAATTCAGATGAATAAAACAAAGAAATGTTTATGCATGTACACAAATATGAATTATTATTTAACTTTTACAAAGCTTTCCCCCCTTATGTTGCTGGCAAACAAGTTTTTGTTTGAACAAAGTCAAACTTGAAGAAACAAATTACTTCAATCAGTTAAGTGACCTTGAAGAAAAAGTCAAACTAATGAAACTAGACTGAACATAGAGGACTACTGTTTCGACAGTGATTATTTTCAAAAAGGGAGTAGAAGCAATGGGAAGAGGGAAGGAAAATGGGGGAGGGGGTGGGGGTGGGGTGGTAAGCATCATAGGGTTTGGTTACATAGAGGCATAAAAGAAAAAAAGTAATCAAACAAATATGTACTCACCATACTGGATTTGAATTTGTGCTGAATTACTTGCTTGGTTTTGGAATCTGAAACACCAAACAAAACTGTGCAGTAATACTGCATGAATTGTAATAAAAACTACTACAATCAATACAATTACATCAAAAGAGAGAGAGAGAGAGAGAGAGAGAACAGAGAGAGAGAGAGAGAGAGAGAGAGAGAGAGAGAGAGAGAGAGAGAGAGAGAGAGAGAGAGAGGAGCGAGCGACAGAGAGATAGAGACAGAGACATGCACAGAGTAACATACAAAGAAAGCCACATGTGTATTTTAATATGATTATAAATAAGATGCTAAAAACATTCTGAATTACAAGATTTTCATTTCAAAGAACAATCATTTATATCTTACGGTAAATGTCATCAACTGGCAATAAAATGCAGCATACATATACGTATACCTAAAATGCTTCAGAGACATAACCAGATCAGAATTTGACAGATAACTGTTTATAAAATATACAGTTAGATATCGGCAAAAGAAAAAAAAAGGCATAAAGCCAAAACTGGTCCCTTTTTCTATACTAATTCTGCTAGGATGGTACAAAACAGCAGCTTACAAAATATTTTTTCAAGACCATGTTAACAGTTCTCCATTGTCTGATAATAAAGACTGTAAATTATGCTATAAAAATAAAATTTTCCTGCAAAACATTTCATACTTTATTTTTGGTCATTTTCCTTTTTCTTTAGTTTCAATTTGTCAAATGGATAAAACTATTTCAACTTTCAGAAATACAGGCGCAAGCAAGAACTAATACTGACCTACAAAACTTAAATCACATGTGGTAAATCATGAGAATGATTTGATGCAAATCTCTTTTATGCTATCTGATGCCCCCCTTTCACACTATCTAAAATCATCCAGAAAGAAGCATGCTTTAATAGGCAGATGTTTCATACAAAAGCTGGTTATAAGGAAAATGCAAAATTTAACATTCATTCCACCTGTGCGATTCCCATAAAACATGAAATAAAGTAAAATAAAAATAAAATACAATAACATAAAACAAAATAACATAAAATTAAATTAACATAAAACAATACATAAATAAATATTACACATAAATAAAATAGCAAGAGAATTCAATTGAACAAACAAGTAAAACACCAGCCCCAAATCATATTTGGAAGGCAAACAATATCCCAACATTGTACACTAAATAAATAATTGAAAAAAAAAGGGAAAAAGAAAAAATATGACAAACTGTCTTCCCCAAATATGCCACTTCATAAACTATACTGTGCAGCTGGCTGAACTGTTTGTACGTAATCTACAACTGACCAACAAGTATGGAGATGATGGGCAAACCAGACAATGATAAATACAGCAGGCATAACAATACAATGCAACAATCAATTGGGATGAGTAAACAAGAAGCAACATACAAAAAACAGAAAGTTAATAAAAAATGTGGACATCTTCAATAAACAGTTACACAAACAAACTGAACGGGGGACAATTTAAGTACAGTCAAGTCAAATCAAAATGTAAAAGTATTGGAAAGTATTTCAATTATATGAAGTTTTCTGTCCAGAACAGGTCCATTATGTGTTTTTGTGAGGGCGACCATTGTAAGCACTGCCTGTATGCAGTCTGACTCAACAGTTTTTGAATGTAGAACATGTAATAAGCTGATCTGACACTCTTCAGCCTGCACTTCTACTGTAATTTAGTATCTTCAATTTACTTACCTTTTTTCTAATAAAAAAAAAAATCAAGCTACTCATTGCAAACTTTGCGACAGGACTTACAATACGCTCTGTGTTAAAAAATATTGTTTAAATAATTCAACTATTGAAGGCTGTTACACAAGGTCAAGTTTTATGTAGCAGCTATTACACATGCATCTATTTTTAAGTTCAAAGAATATTCCCCCCCCCCCCCCCCCCCCCCCCTGAGTGCATATGTTAGTCAATGAAACAAACAAAATAATATAGTTTGTTCACAAATGCAGTTACCCTAATGATCAAGCCATTCTTAGAAACAAGAGCAATATTACAGAATCAGTGACCATGACAAATATGTAAGAGAACAACTATCTCTTGCTTTCCAATATGAATTTAGCCAATTTCGTTTGAGTTTACACAATTCTGATAGCCTCTCTCTTTCTGACACTCTAACAATATCTACTCCCCTTCACCCCTCCTTCCCCCCGCTTCCCACTCCCACAAAAGGAGACTGGAAGCGGAATTTTCAAAAGGACTGTTCTGTAAAGCTTCAGTTAAAGAATTTCTACTAATATAATTATAAACATGCATCTGTGACATGCTAAGATATTATTTCTGCAAACAACCGAAAAAACTTTTATTCTGTTGAAAGCTCCCTGAATTGGAATTATAATTTGAAATCCATCTTCCAAAATGTACCTGATTTAGTTAACACATTTGATTTTCTGTATTAAAAATCTGAAAACCAAACAAACAAAAAAGTAAGTACAGCAATCAAAACCAAACAAAACAAACCACAACAAATACACACTCTTCATTCTGTGACTTCCTAACAACTCACAAAAAGAAACCTGTTTTAAGGTTAAAATTTTGAGAGAGAAAAACTTTAACCCTTTAACATTCATGATGTCTGTGTGACAATACAATAGAAACATCTGTTCATGCATGCTGCCTTGTCCAAACTAATCTAGTTATATTTCTATCATAGACTGTCCTTTCCTGTATTACCATGTACGCTTAGGTCTCTGTCAGTTTTGGTCAGCCAACTTAAGACAGGATCTTGAAATATTACAGTATTAAGGAATGTGATATACATCTGTACCACAAGCTGTGTAGAAAACATCAAATGACCCATGATGTGCTCTTCATGTCGTGTTGTGAAATAGTGTGTGCTGTTTACTAGTAATCATCATAGATAAACAATGGCTGTATTGGTGTGTTAACAAAATCTTAAGTTATGTTTGTCAGCACGACTTTATCTGTATTAAAGTATATGCACAAAAACTGCTTGAAAATATGAATACTACGGGGCATTTTACATTTGACAGTGCAAACACAAAAGGGTTAAAACACGCTAACATACGAACACATAAATAAGGCAAACTTGTATCATTCATATGTTACATATGTATGAAATATTCTGCTGTCTGACAGCTGCTTTTCAGAGAAAGATCCAGCCCATGGAGATGAGATGTTAGTGCTGACTACAAGGCATCTCCTACACTGATCATGTCACCAATGAAGATGTCCACAAAACAATTCAATAGCCCACAGGCCCCTACAGTGCTAAATACCAGTCTTTATGTCAACAGTACTGGTATAAATTTGGCCACAAAAAACTGCTAAAAACAGGGAAACTTGAATAAGTCTGTTCCTTGTGATAAGCAGATCAGCAAAAGATGGCTTGCACCAGGTGACAAGTAACAGCTATTATCATGAAATAGATACACCTGCAACACTTAACTTCCACTGATGTCACTGAATGGTAATGAAAAAGAAATACATGGACTACATGACTGCCCAGACAAGTATATCCTTGGCTGACAGATCATGCTTATGCTGCATTTGCTCCACTGGCATAATGATAACTGCTATCACAGATGTCGTTTTATTCCCTTATTTTCTAATCAGTAGTAAGAAACAGTCTCGCAAACAGCACCAGCATGCATACAGGAAACATAGCAAGCCTTTGTTTTCCTCATTCCTTTAGTCTTCCTTTCAAAAACAAAGTAAAACTGATTCAACTCAACATGTCACACTTGTCCGTTGCATGTTTATCATTGTATCAACTGGTATAGATCAGTTAGTGGTTTATGGACAGATATTTACAAAATCTGGGTCAAATGGATAGAGGCACTCCATCCCCTCTCCCCCAGAAAGAATGAGGAAAGATGGGAATTATTCAGCACTCAGCAAGCACAGAGACCACTGACTGGTCAAAGGAAATCACACGCAGGGAGCCATGGACAGCTATGTGAATTCCGGCCAAAAACAGTGCTAAGATGGTCAAGTTTGCTACAGTTTCTGATTTGGCATATTCAAAGTTAAACAGTATTTCGTGAGCTGATCTTTACCAAATCTGTGATATGCAGAGCTCAGTAGCACAAATAAAGTGTAAATCAGTAAGAACATGAATCATGCTGCTGATCAGAGCAAAAGAAAAAAAAACATGTAAAGTTCAGTAGATGAGTTATGAAATGTGGAAACTTCAAACTTCAAAACATTTCATTACTGAGGATAGTAACATGTAAGTCCCACTGGACCTGGAATGGCAACACCAGCCTTGAGGAACACTTTTGTAATGCAATTCTTTGTGTTATGTATATAATTCACAAGACAGAAGTTTCTCTGTGTCAGGATTTTGTCTATTTTGTTTAAAGTCTGTTCAACTTCATCGAAGAAACAATCATCAGTGTGACTTGGTCAACTGTGGAAAAAAAATCTGTTATCCAATTACCAGTTTATGGCATCTTATTTTTTCTGATTAAATAGAAGTAATAGTGGAGTCTGAAGAATGGAAGAACAGCACTTCTGCAAGTGACAATGATCAAGAATGGTCCCGTTGTCTTTCTTTGGATAAGATGGGGGGGGGGGGGGGGGGGGGGGGAAGATTTCAATTTATGTAATGCTAAGTAATAATGGGTGGTTTGCTTGTCTGATTATCAAATTGCAAGGCCAAAACAAATAAACACAGACATACAAATAAAACAGACACAAAAAGGACAGTGAAGTATTAATGACTGGAGAACAGAAGGGAATTGATACAGGCAACAGCATGCACAAAACACCACAGCATTTGATTAGAACCTAACCCTTTATGCAGACTGAACAACAAGTGTGATGATCCAAATGATATCTTAAAAGCTATAAACAGGACAAGAATACACACCTAGAAAAACTGGCTGGTGGATAAAAGATGAAACAATACCTCATACTATAGTCAGTCAAAGACCAAAATCAAATGTAAAGGGGCCTTTGTAATGATACCTAAGCCAGACATTACACAATTCTCTTATTCTAGCAAGTATCTAGTGTTCAGATTTATGAAAATGTGCACCAAGCATTGCACCCAAGACAGGTGAACAACATTCCTAACCCATCACAAAAGTAAGAAAATTTTGGAACATGCATGAAAATCAGACATGAAAGAATTAAAGAAACAGTTAATTTGATGACTGGATCCAGAAGTGAACATCCATACACAGCAATTCAAGAGAAGCAGTATGCAAGAGCATTTTTATATAGAAAAGAAAGAAGTGTGTAAATGCATTTTGCAAAAATACATACTGAAAATAGCACCTGGCAAAAAAGAATGCCAGTAAACCGGAACTGTTCTTACATAAGCAATCACAAAAATTAATAGGTGCTCCTATGCTCCTCACATAAATCAACATTCACATGTAAAGAAATACTCAGGTTCTACAGTGCATGTAAAGACTTCAGATGTAAAGGTTCTACAGTGCACATGAAAACCAACTGCATAGTGTTGTATGAAGCAACACTTGTAACCAGACCTAGAGCTAAAGTTATCATTCCCTGAAGAATTACAAATGAGCCCTAATAGTATGTATGATAAAACTTGCCATGTATGTATGAAACAATATTTGTAACCAGACCTGGAATGAAAACTATCATTCACCAATGAAAATACATGTGCCCTATAACTACGCATAACAAAACTTGTCATGTGTTTTAACCATTTGGATTTACAAAGTTGATATTCATCTGTTCAGAGCATAGGGCTGTTACACAAGTTTCATACTGTCATTTCCAAGCTGTGTTTGACTTAACAATTCAATATTCTACCACATGCTAATATCATACAATATCCCTGCATCCCTCATTACCTATGCTAAATAACCAATCAATTAAAATCCTCAATAACTGCAAATATGGCAGAAAACAGGGACATCTAATACATATGTTTGCAAGAACGCTGCTGACATGAACTGTAAATTAAGGTAATCCTTCAAGACAACTGGATGACAACTGGTTGTTTTCCAGGGTCTACTTCTTGCAACTCTGAACAAAAGCATGAATTCTATGAAAACAAATATGCACAATTTACAGAGTACAAGTGAACGGATTACTGATGATCATAGTTTCTATCTGTACTTAAGAACTTTTACTCATTTTATTCCAAAAACTTCAAGCTTAAATCTGACACAATCAATCACCCCCATAAAACAAATCAATAATCTATAAACCAAAGCAAACCCAACACTAATTTCTGGTATGTAGTACTGAAACAAGACAACCATGACCAAACTGTAAAATCAAGAAAATGGCAAGCAATAGTAAAAAACACATCCAGTTTTTGTAGCCAGCTGCACAGTCAGGTTTTTGCAGAATATGTTGAGACATGAAAGCATAATCATTATTACCGAGAGACAGTGATATTATTCAAAGTACCCCCACATATGTAATGGCCATCTCACCAACAGATAAAAGAAAGGGACAATCACAACATGGTTACACAGCACAGGGTGAAGAGGCTGTTGGGCAGTGACCTTGCTGTTGCTTATGTTTTGTTTGACCCTAACATACCACTTGACAACCAGAGCTTCTGTTGACATCATACACTTTCTCTGACAACATAATCAGCTCTCCTTTACTCTTCTTATGGGAAGTGGGTGGGTGGGTGGGTTTAAAACAAAACACATGCATGTACAAACACAATCATAGTTTCCACATTTCACTGTATTTCCCATTTTTCTTCAAAAGGCTGTCAGTGTACTTTCAAGCTCAAATGTCTTTCTTTTTTAAAATGTTTGCAATATTTCTCTAGGCAAGCAAAAGCAGAAATATGACCCTGAAATCCACATGCAAGAAAACTCAAACTATTGCCCCCTTCCGATATATACTTCCTCTATTCCAAACACAATGTTACAGTTATTCATATCTGGTGTTACTTTTTAAACAAACAATGGGATTTTTGACTTGCATTCCTCTAAATTATACATTTCTAAACAAAAAGAAAATGAAGACAATCACTGCCCAACAAGATTAGTAAAGTGGATACAAACAGCAAGTGGGTTGTCACAGCTATACAACAATGCATGCAGGAGAAAAAGAGAAACTGTCTAAAATAAACCAAACAAGAAACAAAATCAAAGGTACAAGGCACAGACTGTGTGAAAATAAACAAATGGTGGGGAGGTTAACGCAATACATGACCACCAGAGGAAGAAATATGGAGAGGTAAGGTAGTAAAAAATAGGTAAAATCATGGTAGCTCTTACCAAATTCTTCTAGCACAAATATTCCTCCCTTCAGTGTGAAACATTTCCTGATACGACTTAGCTCAATAAATGACTGAAACGAAAATGTGGAGAAAAACATAACTCTAACATAAATAATAAAATGTGACAGCCACTCGTGAGTGGGAATGATAATAAAAAAGAAAAAAAAAACAAGTCAACATAAAAGATCACTATGCAAGTAATTTCAATGAGACAAGATTAATTATCTATAAAAGCAACAAACTGCATAAATTTTTCAAACAAAACCAGACTAAAACATATTTTCAAAATTTAAAGCAAGTTTAGTTATTATTTTTCCAATGTAAAAATATACGTTTTCATTTCACACATTTTTTAATTTTTGCAATTTTGTCATGAAAACTGGTGGGTATAAAGGGAGGAAAATGCAAGATAAAATTAGTATGCATGGAATCATACAAACATAGATACAGAGAAATTGAGTGATTCAAATGCAATTTCTAAACGTAAGTAACAAGGGTATAAAATCTCAAACTACAACTTGAATAACAAAGATTTAAAATGATAATAAATATCACTGAACAGGCAGATTCTTACACAAAAATAAACAAAAACTGAAAAACAAAAACAAGAGATAAAACAACATCAACACAATCTACTCTACGAATTTCAACCACAAGCACTCATCACATATTTAGACACAAAGGGGAGCATTCCATATATATTTAATCTCTCTCTTTCTCACACAGTCTCTCTCTCTCTCTCTCTCCTCACACACACACACACACACACACACACACACACACAGAGACACACACACACACACACACACACACCACTGAAATCCAATGATACAAGAACAAACAGAATCTTTGCACTCATCACTGGTACTCAAAAGCACATCAAGCCATCTAAACATCAAAAGCACACTTGTCATAAGTTACAAAGAAACAAATGGAACTGAAAAATCAAAACAAACCAAATCATGTGACAGAAAACAATTCTCCTAACACATACTACAGTATCAATTTAGCTTGATTCTACTGTTGGCAGTGTACTGTAATGAAACAGAAGATTGACAACAGTAACAGGAGAACTGAACAGTTACATCAGCAAAAATAAGAAATCAAAGAGAATGACCACAGAACAAAAAGAACTTGAGAGATGGCCGCTACTGCCGGGCAGTGTTACCACAGAATAGACAAATGGTCTATAACTTAGCGCCAAGCTACACTGCCCGTCAGCTACGGCTGACAGGGCAGTCAAACGTACAGTTAACGGACAGTCACTCTGTTTCTTTACCTCAAAATCCTGATGGGGCACACGCACGCAAGCACAGAAGGAGAGAGAAAAGAAAAAAGCCTGTTAGGATGATGGTTCCTTAGTAAATAAAGACAACAAATGAACCAAAATGATAGGCATAAATGATATCCCAAAACAAATGAGATTAAAAAAAAAGTAATAACAAAGGAAGAAAATGGAAAATAAGAAAGAAAAATAGATTATCCTATTAACAGATGAGCTGAACCAAAAAAATACTGGCGGCTTTACAAGTAAAGGGCTGGCTGTATGTAGATAATGAGCAATGACCATTACTTGCCAAGACTGGGGATGACTAAAACATAGATGGAACATGAACAGCGAAGGTAATATGTCAGAGAGGCCAGAGAGAGAACAGAACACAACATAAAGTCAGGCAGACCATCTCCGAAGTTCCACAAGCAAATGAAAATTGTTGAACAAGGAACAGACACAACACAAAGAAGAAAATCCCTTGGCAATGAGATGGTTTGTTCTTCAGTAAATGTGACAATGGTCATATAGATTACAATTGTAAGGGGAGGGGGGGAGCATAAAACCTTCAAACTTTTCATCTTCTTAAATAATAATTTTCTCATGCACAATCAAAGTTGTTTTTTTCTTTTTTTCAATTTAAACCACACTGTTTTTCTCCATTTTTCCCCTTTATTAATTTCAACATTGAGAAACCAAATGGTGATTCATTTCCATCAGTACTGGTGAACAGCTTTCTGTTAAGACTTAATATGATGGCAAGTTCAAGAAGACAAACTTATCTTTTATTTTTTCAGTATCAATTATAATTCACTGAAGAGATACAAAATACTAATTATTCAACAGTACAATGTGTTTCATTTAATAAACAAATGTTATTTTTCTATCTCTGGCACCATGTGCTCTGACAAAAGTGTATTTTGGCTTTCATGTAAAGTGTATTTCTGTTTTCTCTGTCTCTGTGTGAAGAATCAAATAGAAGTGATGAGGGTGGTGGTGTGCAAGGAATGGGGAGCAGAGGAAAGCAACTGCATACTGATACAACTAGGCAAACTACAACCTCTACCATGTCCAAGCACTTAAAAAAATCAATGAATCAATCTGAAAGCACAGCTATGCTAACATGGGATATCGACTTGAACTCTACCGAGTCCCCACCATTAGAAGTATATGTTTAGTACAAGGTATACAATGATTTTATTATGAGGAACTGAAGGTATACGAAAGTGCTGTTAAAATGACTGTTACAACGCTATTACTTCCTCAAATCAGAGATGTAATAGTTTTATTTGACTGTGCAGTAAGATCTCAGCTTCTTGTCCTTTTTTTAAATTTTTTTATTAAACTGTATTCATACAGAACTCCTGTGCACAGTAAGATCTCAGCCTTGTCCATTTTAATAGGCTGTATTCATACAAACCATACAACATTAGGTCTACACATGAATCAAATTCTGTATCTGTTGTCATCTTTCTAATCTTTTTTTTTTTTAGCACATCTTCTGCTTGTATTCATATTCTTTATGTTCATTTTTTTTTCATTAACTGTTCTAGTAATTATTCTATGTGTGTGTGCATGATTGTGATTGTAACGTGTGTGTGTGTGTGTGTGTGTGTGTGTGTGTGTGTGTGTGTGTGTGTGTGTGTGTGTGTGTCTGTGTGTGTGTGTCTGTGTGTGTGTGTGCACACTGCATTGCATTGTGCAAGTATTAAATTGTCCATCTACGTTTTGCTTGTTTTCATGTGTGCAGCAAATTATCTACCTTTTAAGAAAGGTAAAAACCAACTCCTACTTAATTTTTGATACATCTGGGTGAGCATCATCATTCACAAACATGTTTTTGAAAAGAGATGTACACACAAACTTTCCTATACTCACAGCTTTTTATTAACTAGTTCTGTTCCTCAGTTAATCGGTACATTATAATCAATGCCCATTTGTATTCTGACAAAAGCTGTTACTCAGAAAAAACACCCATTGTGGTTTTCTTAGGTCCAAAAAAAATTCATTTCCATCTAGAATGTTTCTATTTTAAACCTTTCTTGTGTATCTGTCTTCTTATCCAAACTTAACTCTTCAGGAAGCAATCAATTGGTTCAGGAAACAATTAGACAAACCTTAAGAAAAGAAACTGTTTGTTGTTTCTTCTTTTTAAAAGAATAAAAGATATCCTGAGGCAGTAGGCTGTAATGCAGCACAACCTTGTACCAACTATGAATAGTACCACAGCTCATGATGTCATCATCATCAATTTCACATCCTCATGAACCTTATGAACAGTAAGATCTTACTGGTTTTTGAGGTAATTTTGGACAATGCTGTTGGGGGTGGGACAAACAAATGAACACATCCTCCATCCCCTATTATCTCCCCCCAAACATTCAAACTTTTCCCTATTCATGTATAAATGACAGTAACCAATCCTCCATACAAAGCTGAATTACCATGGGACAAAGAAAACAAACACAAAAACAAAAAATCCCCCCCCCCCCACAACAGAAGACAAATATGGACATAGCTACATACAAAATGAACTTTAAAAAAAAAAAAAAAGGGGGCATTAAAAAGGTTCCTCTTTAGGGAAGGATACAGTAAAGCAGCAAAGGTGAGGAAATTGCGATCATCCTCTTAATTCTGACCCTTAGAGAAGATTAGGTCTCAACATTTTAACTGTCCTGTAAACCCCAATCATTAAGTATCCAGATGATTCTGCATTAGAAGATCTATTTGATTCTGATTTAAAACATATTTCGGGTATGTTGCAAAGTTCTGCGATTTGATGCCAATCTAAATGTCAGAAAATCAAAACAATACTTTCAAGATTTTAGGAAACAAGCAAGCTACTAATGAATTTTATGAAAAAAGGAAACATTAGCCCCAGTATTTTTACTGATTCGCAGAAGGTACATATGTGAAAGAACACAAATATTTTGGAATTATCTTAGTAAGCTAAACTGGCTAGACTAAAGCTGTGAATATGTGTAGTACAATTGTAAGTGAGAAGCAAGAAAGTCTGTACCAGATATGAAATGCAAGTGGTACAAATGGTGAGAGTGACCGTTTTGACAGTAGTCACCTAACATTAGTCACATTGTTGCATGGTATGACAAACTTTTTCCATCAGGCTGCTAACTTCATGAACTCCATGTAAAGCTGAACTTAAAACAAAGTAGCTTTAAGCATATCAGTCATGCTGCTTAACAACTGAGTCGGTCACACTAGGATGCACTGTAGATGTGGAAGAGTCCTTTTTGACTGTGACTGGCACTTTGGCAGCAATTATATTTAATTTCTGTTTTAGAGATAAATCAGTATACTGAACTGATTTGAACTGAACTGAATTTGCTCTCAAATGACCGATCAAGTCATCCAAAAAATATATTTCATACATTTTTTAAATCTTACCATTTATCTAGGTAAACACACATTTTACAAAACTGTGGACCAGAAAATGAGCTACTCAGTCAAGCCTGTTTAACAGACTCCTTCTCTTGATTTGTATCAACAAGGGCAGCAATCAATCAAATGACAAAACTGACTGCACTAGTGAAAAAAGTCATCATCACTTAATCAACGTATCACTGAACTAGAAAGCAATTTCTTTTCAGCTTTATTTCTTATGAGGCGTTTCTGAAGGTGTATTCTTGGCAGAACTTATTTTGCATTTATTCACCAGTCCAGCTAAGGTCAACAAGACAGGGTTAGAAAATTTCACACTTTTTCCATGACTATTTGCAATACTGTTTGGAAGCAAAAAAGACATTTCTTCACCAAACTATGTTAACTCTTCTGCCCTTTAAACATCCAGAACCAGCCAGCAAATTAAATGGTCAATGGAATTCAAACAAGTCAGAACCAACCACATGTGCTGCAAACATTTTCTGTGTCATAGTCTACTACTGACATTGAACTTGTTTGGGAAGTCTCAAGCCTAATTAAACTCTGTGTGTGTGTGTGTGTGTGTGTGTGTGTGTGTGTGTGTGTGTGTGTGTGTGTGTGTGTGTGTGTGTGTGTGTGTGTGTGAGTGTGTGTGTCTCTGTGTGTGTGTGAGTGTGTCTCTGTGTGTGTGTGTGTGTGTGTGTGTGTGTGTGTGTGTGTGTGTGTGTGTGTGTGTGTGTGTGTGTGTGTGTGTGTGTGTGTGTGTGTGTGTGTGTGTGGTGTGTCTGTGTAAACATACTGTAATCTTAAGTTTATAAATCACAACACAGCTGCAATTTCTGCATCAAGGTCGAAATTACCTAATGCAACAAAACGTTCAGCAATTCTGAATTCAAATCTGAAAAGGTTAATGCAGCTTCAGTGAGGAGGCATTAAACATGGCAAATGTCTTGAAAGTGTTTGCATAAAAGATCTGACATTTGACACAATAATTCAATTTCATTGTAACTATATGTGAGGAGACTTTATTTTCAAACTTCAATGGTATCCTTTTAACATCAACTCTCATCTGCACTGATTCCCCTTTCCCTTATCAGTTATTTGCTGTGTAGCAGCGGTCTGTGATGTATGGTCATAAATTGTAGCAAGCAGGTGAAAGAAAGGATGAGACTGGGACAAGGAGCTTCACAGCACAAGACAAGACAGCAAGACATGTACAGCATTCACAGCACAATGCTAGGGAGATACAGCACAGTATAACACAGCAGTTAGGCAAAAACAGTACAGGTCAATCTAAATGCCAAGAGTCAGTGACATTCTAAAATACACAGATCTTTTAGACAAAAATAATGTACTAAATTTAATCTGCAGGAGAAAGGGAAAGGGTTGGGGATTATCGAACTGTAGAAAGGAAGGAGTATGACAAATGTGCACACACTAAGCATAGCAATAACCAGTGGAAATTATTACATCCACCTAAACTACAGACCTTTATTTGCAAATTTCTTACTTTTAAAACAAATGGTTCCTTTATTTACACTTGGTCAAATGTCACATTTCTAAAACAAACAGTTATCAGTTCCCAATGAATTAATAATCAAGTCTGAAGATTGACTGTCCTTTCTGTATTCTGAAGTTCATTTCCATTCAACATACATCTTTGACTGTACACTTTCATTTTCAGTGTGCACTATGGTAGTTAAGTAAATCTTAGTCATTTCCCTCCTATCATAATGACCTTTTTTTAAAAAAAAATTTTTTTTTTTTTTTTTTTTTTGCTGTTGTTATTTGATTTTAAATTTCTTGTTTATTACAATTTAACACATCACGGCCAATCTGAGACTACAGCACAGCATGATCTTAGAACAACTCTGAACAGTCTAGAATAAAGAAAGTCAACAATGACGACATTTTACTCAATAGTGCCCATTTAGTGATTTGGTCTGTGCTTTTAAACCTGAAAAACAAATAATTCTGTCAGTTTAAAGATCTTACTCCAATACAACATGAATATCTCAGTTACACATTAGGTGAAACTGTGTTGGCATCATTCAGCACTTCTACCACTCACTGCATGCCTTCTTCCTCTCCTCAACTCTCTTATCTTGTCTATCTCTGGTTTTAAACTTTTCTGCTCCAATATTTTCCCACCAAAAAGTAAGTGGTATCACTAATCCCTGCCACCCCCCACTGCCCATTTCCATTCTGTAGGAGTGGAAAAGCCTGCAGACTTTGGAATCTTGGGCAAATATTTCTGACAAGTAATGACTCACTAATCATCCACAATGGCAGAGGAAAAAGGCAGAGACAAAACTGCAGTTGGGCTAATCTGAAGCCATCACATGACATTTATCAGCCTAGGTTTAATGATTCAAATTTCTGAGGATGAATGCTTACAGATATGAAAAAACAATTCATGTGCAAAATATTCCTAAAGCATGTGTCATACTGGTGATACCAAAACGTTTTTCAAATGTTGATCATTACACCAATGACATTAAAAATGTAATGGATTTCAGTATTGCATGTGAATGTTACATTAAAAGTGGCTGCAGTTTTCTATTGTTCCAAAGATACCTCTTTCAAGCATCTGGTGTGTGTGTGTGTGTGTGTGTGTGTGTGTGTGTGTGTGTGTGTGAGTGTGAGTGTGGTGTGTGTGTGTGTGTGTGTGTGTGTGTGTGTGTGTGTGTGTGTGTGTTTTCTATGTTGCTTTTCATAATTATAGTAGAATCACCATTACAAACGGATGATTATTTTGTACTTCTGCAGTGTTAAAAAAAAAAAATCTTTTAAAAACCCACATGATTTCTTTCCACTGAAAGCTTTTCCTTTCCTTCTTTACCTTCTTGTAATTAAAATGATCTTAAAAAGAGTTATCTTGTAATGACTCCCCTCCCCCATCCCTTCCTCCAGATCTTCTATCTTATATTGGACACTGGACTTGCGATTCATTATATCAATTCACCCACCATGAAATCATGCACTTCGATCTTGTCAAATTTACTGAGTGCAAATGACAGATATGAGTTTTTTTTAAAACATTCAAGAATATGGTAAGGCCTAAGACTGGTAGAGCTGAAACTGATATATAAAGGAAAAAAATGAATAAATGAATAAAAGTGTAAGTGAAAAGGCCTAGTTCCCAACGAAGATGTCAACTTGTGTCCATAATAGAAATACTGATGGCACAACAGACCAGGCAAAAGACAGCACAACACAAATCCAAACACAGACCTTTAGAAAAAAGATAGGGGCCAAGGAAATAAAAAGAGACAGAAATCATAACAGTATAGACAGTCGCCATGACCACACCAAAAGGAAGAAAAGAGAAAATGTAACATGTCGCATAAGTAACAGGAGACAGACGGTCCATGTCGTCTCCGAGTGATTTCAAAAATAGCCACAGAATGAAAGATAATTTCACAGCTAATTCATACTAAAGCAATACAATTACAACTAAAAACAACCTTCACATACCAAAAGCATAAAGGCAATAATGAAAATAATAAATTAAAGAAAAAAAGACTAATCACTTAAACAACAAATCTAGTATGTTTTCTTTCAACATTTCCAAAACTACTTCAAGAAGACATGAACTTGTCTGTAAATACAAAAGACATTCTGGATAATGTTATTAATTGCTTAACTTAAAAAAAGAATAATATCATTAAAATAAATTATCAAAATTGAAAATACACACACACATACATATATATATATACATATACACACATTTCCACTGAATAGAAACTACAGTAAAATCGAACTCAGTATACATCAGTTATACCAAAAGTGTTGCAAATGCATTTCACCACCAAGGTTAACAAGTCACATCATTTATCAGTTACTTCAAAAGTGTTGCAAATACATTTCACTAACAAGATTAACAAGACACATCGTTTATGTCTACATCTTTTTCTTTTCATCATTCAAGGTGGCACAGTTATAACGAAAACAAACAAAAGATAACATCCACTCACAGACAAACAGTTATACAGACAATGTTAACATGTATTACTGATATGCACCTACTCTGCAAGAAAAGAAGAGTTATGTTCAATCTGTTTACAGTGAAACTGAAACATTTCACCAATCATTTTTGAAAAATCAAAACTACACACACACATATTCCTCTCCCCTTTCTCCTCTGCCGAACATACCCACAAAAACAAATACTTTAACAAGCACACACCACACACATACACACACAATAACATACAGAAACACACAGAGAAACAAATGGCATACACATAACTACAATAGTTAAAAACAAAAGTACTTGCCTTGCTGTTTGCCAGGAGAAGACCGATGCCCTCCATGCAAACTTGGAGTAGTCCTCCTTGACCACTCTTCAAGTCTTGAACAGGGAACTCCCCACCCAACTCTGGGCCTGCAACGCATAGCCTGCTATTATAGACTGTTTGAAGTTTTTCAAACACTACATCTCTCTCTGTAAACTTTGCAAGCCAGCAAGTTTTCAAGCTTTTTTCACCACAAGTTTCTTTTTTTTTCTTTTTTTTCCCTGGTCTGTATTGAATAACAATCCATTCTGATTAGCTGTGTGCATGTGGCCAAAGAATAAGACATTCTTATTAACGACTCATTTTTAAACTGAACATACTATCATCAAAGACCACATAAATATCTTGCTATTTTGTTCACTTTTACATTTTCTGTTGAGTCATTTTATCCTGAATCTGGTGATCTTATTCCTACCTTCTGCTTCATTTGTGGTTAACAAAGGGCCCCAAAATCTGCACTTGTCCTGTACTGTCCACTAAACATGTTTTCTTGCTCATTTTCATATGCATTTCAGGACTAAGGACAGGAAAGGGTTCTGAAAATGAGCAGTCATCAAAACTGTTTAAAAAAAAAAAAGTGTGCACATAAATCTCCAAACAAGCAAAATATCTATAAACATCTGAGAAAATGTCTTTAGAAATGTGGTGCATTATAGGGCAACTTTTATAATCAAATAAATAACCATAATAATCAGTTATGTCCTGGACATAAATCACAAGTGAAAAAGTTCTGGTAAAGGTATCAAAGTTCATTCATGGTAAACAGAAAAGCACACCGCTTTATTACTTACCTACTAACAGTGACAATGCTTTATTAAGAAATTTACTTATCTAGAGTAACAAAGTAGCATAAATGTTGATCTGCATTTTAAGAAAAACCCTGACAACTTTTCTAGGTAAGCTGAATGCATCGATGACATAACAAGATGATCGAGCTATTTTTAACACTCTTCCTTTTTCTTTGAAAAGAAAATAAAAAACCCTCTTTTCCAATTACTTCTCTAGAATGAGATATGTATGATGTATGTGTGTCTCTGTGCAAGTTTGTCTTTACACGTCAATGTGTGTGCATGGCAAAGTGCGGGGTTGGGGGTGGGGGTGGGAGGGAGAAAAGGCATGCACTTTTGTGTTTGTACTTGTATGATTATTTTCATAAAAAGGAAGGACAACACTAAAACAAGCTGACCATGTTTTGAATGTATTCAGTCTGTATCGTACAAAGTCTGAGGTACAAAAAGTATCACCTCACGTACATTGCGTCTTCTCAATTACACATGGGTGCTATTACCAGACCCTAAGAACAATCACTGAATGTTTTGTTGATGTGGTCACAACTGCTTGCGTTCCTAGTTTTATTATCTTAACCCTTTGACTCCTGCACCATAACTGCCAACTGCAAAAACTTAACCCTTTGATTCCATCAGCCTTTCTGCTAGCTTCCTGTGCTTTGCTAGCATGGTTGGCAATACAGGATGCTGGTGGACAGGATGCGGGAGTCAAAGGGTTAATGGCTTCAAGGTGGAATAACTATTACACTTTGGTTACTTAATATGTTTATAGACAATGGAAGAAGTAACTGTTTCTTGAAAATAATCATGTGTACTTGTAATACTGGAGCCATGATGAAAGGTTTTCTATGTCAGCGTAGATCTACAAACAACAAAAAAAGCTCTACCAAAACCCATAAAAAAAAATGCAAGACTTCAAAAATGTAAATATGAAATAAAAAAATGGGGGAAAGTTAGAAAATGGATGCGTGTAGCTGGTTTAAACATAAAGACATAAGATGATCAATCCATATTGATTTTTTTTTCTACATCGTGTAAATGAAAACAAAAATACTTGTGACCTTAAAAATAACCTGCAGTCAGTGAAACGTGAACGCCTGGTCGGAAACTGTTATTCAGCAAAACACATCAGAAACATAATCAGGCCTGGCTAATAAATCCCGGCATTACGATGAGATATGTATATTTCAAAAGGCATTACAACAAGCTATGTACATGTCAACAATCTTGTGGCTGTCACCTTGGAACTGTAGTAAAGTCATCATAACTTTGGCAATCGCCGGTGTGACTCAACGTATTAGTAAACCTATAAAAGCAATTATGCTCACTTTAAACTGCAATGGCTATTCACTCAAATGACAATATCTCTTATGATAAAACGAGGTAAATTTATTTGGCATGACTGTTCCATAAGAATGGTTGAGATTGTCTGTACATGTTCATGACTGTTCCAAAAATCAAAATGATCAAAATGTAAACGACTGAAGAAATTCCATCTGAAATTTTTGCTGCTCAGAAGACAATCCTCATTTTGTACTTCTCAAGTCACCACGATCTTGAAGAAGCATCATGAAAATTGAACTTGACATAAAGCAAGGACAAATTTAGACTCGTCATCAATGAAAACAGAATTTAAATTTTCTGAGAAGTGTTATGAGAAAATGGTGTTGGAACTTGTTTGCAAGAGCACTATCTAACATTTGTAAGTTATACATATCCTGTTTTAAAACACTGGATAATGTTTCCTTATATCTGAAGGTACCCAAAATTTGCAGAAATCATGAAATAAATACAGTTTAAGTAATTGAGGAAGTGTATTTTGATATAAATGTAAGAACAAAATTAGTTTGGGGCAACATGGTCTAATATTCCTCCTCAACATGTATTTTATCAATATGTTTAATGTCAGCTTCTATAAATAACTGAACACATTCATAACCACATTTTTATGCTCTGACATTATTCACTTGACCGCTAAGCACAAACGATCCCACACTGACAAACACATACTGAAGAGGAAAATTAGATCTGACAACCAACATCACTTTGAACTTGGAGCCATGATTTCCAAACTTACACATTCATGGCCGACCAGAAGTGGTTAAAATCCATCCATATTCAGATGAGAAAATTCTGCTAACACACTGTTGTCAAAGACACAGAAGACAGAACTCATTCTTGTCAATGTTAGATTATCTCCCCTTTTTCTTTTAACAATGACATAAAATAAAACACATTGCTATAACAAATCTTACAAGTAAATGTAATTACTTATTTTCCTGCAAAGCTGCAATATCATACATCAGTATAGAAATAGGAATAATCTTGAAAACATAAATTAAGTTTCTGCTTGAATGTAAGACATCATCATCATCATCATCATCATGTGTCTTGCCGTATGGCCTTGGCGATGATGGCCCTCCATACAAATCTATCTTTTGTTGCTACATGTGTATATCCTATCTTTTGTCGCTACAAGTGTATCTCCTATCTTTCTCGTCCCCACCCACTCTGCAAAACTAATTTTTCTCCCTGGGTCTACCTGATGCTCTTCTTTCCTCAGGCTTTCCTGTTTTGACTAATGTTCAAATTTCTGTTGCCTCATAAAATGTCCTATAAATGTTGCTCATCTTTTCCTACTCTTCTTCACTGATGTTCTTTTTATGTTACTTCTCTCAAGATTGTCTTCTTTTCTTTGTTGTCCATGGAACTCCTGTTGTTTTTCTTAGAAACCAGACTTCAGCTGCCTCAATTTTGTTTTCACTTTTCAGGACTCACATCAGTACAACAGTACTGACTCTGTAACACTGTCAAAAAATTTCTTTTGGCAGGACTGTTACTTTTTCAATACAAAATTTATCTAGAGCCTCGATCATTTCTACAGTAATGTTGTCTGGTCCTTGGGATTTTCCATGTTTCATCTTTTCCACTGCTGCTCTACCTCCATTCTATATAAATCGATAATTGTCAAACTTGTGAAAATAAGCATATGGACCAGTGCTGATGAACATGTCTTGCTCCTGCCCTTCTCTGGAGTATTTTGTTTCAAAGTCTAGCTGGAAAAAAGGCCAATCTCTCATCAAAGATAGTTACTGCATTGTATGTGCAATGTTTATAAGGGTCAGTGATGACTTAACCACTGACTTGAAAAAAGACCAATCTCTCATCAAACATAGTTACTGCATTGTATGTGCAAAGTTTATAAGGGTCAGTGATGATTTAACCACTAACTTTATGTAAACAACTCACCAGGGATCCTCCCACTATTTCTGGAGGCTGCCTTTTCCATGGCTTCCTTCACACAGAAATACAGCTCTCGGCACTGTGAGAAAAAGACAAAACGGAGAATAACTAAAAACTGAGCATACTATGACACACTAAATTAATAAAAAAAAAAAAATTTTAAAAAGAAAAAAAGAAAAAGAAAAAAAAAAACTGTACAGAAGAAAGCAAAATACTCTGCACAACATACTACAGACAACTGAACATCAGAGTTATCAAACAAAAAGTTGAAACAGAATAAATTCAATTTCCAAGACATTCAAGAATGGAGTCTGGAATTTGTTCAAGACACAACCATTGCCCTCAGACAATTCCATATGTGCTCCACCCAAATCTGCTAGAAATTATTTGGGAGAATCCCTAGGCCTGTGCAGACCCATGCACTGGCAAGGTCTTGGAGTGGGGAAGGGTAGAAAGACAGATCTATGAAACACTGACACCACAAGAATGATGTAAACATTAAGATGGCCACAAAACAAGCCAGATTTTAATGTTGCGAGCTATTCAAGTACATCACCAAACCCTTACAGACAAATGTGACCCATTCTCACAGAGACATAAGTCACAAGTACAGCCTCAGAGAGATGGCGAGGGTCTATCTGGGTGGAATCCAGATTTTAGTTGTAACTTGTTCTATGGCTTTTTTGTATAGGCGTATGGTAATTTTTGATGGTTTCAGCCGAGTGTTTCTAAGTCCTGAACCCCACTCCCCTCTTTTTCATTCCGTTTCAAGATCTTGCCAGCAAGAAGGGTTTTGTACAGGCTAAAGGAAACTGCCAAATAACAGATAGCAGATTGGGCTGGGTGCATGCAACATTGTTCAAGTGCGATGAATCCCCTTTGAATAAACTTCAGACTTCAGACACTAGCATGAAGTGACAAGCTGTCTATCCACAGACATGCAGGCAGATGACACTTTTTGTTTAGAATATTGATAAATACTGCCTTGCTGATGTTGAATACAAAAATCATTATCATGTCATGTCATTAATAGAAAGTTTTTGTTTTTTTTCCTGATATATTCTGTTTTAGTCAAATACAGGAACACTCTTGTGACTCTGAATAGTCAAAAAAAAGAGCAGTATGGGAATAAAGTCATTGAAGTGGCATACAAGATGAAGCATAAAACTGCGTATCTTTACAAGTACTTATGCTCTTATTTTCACTTGTAGAAGTATAGACAAAACATTTACCACCAATGATTTTTGACAAACGGACAGCATTAAGATCAAGAGAACAGACCTTTTTGGTGTAAAACTGATTCAGTTGCACTTTCTCTCCATTCTTGCGCCACAGACACAGCACTCGGGTTTTCGGACAGTAGGTCATGTTGACCAGTTTCTCAAACCACCACCGATCATGGATCATGCCCGTCACACTTCGTAACAACAAGCAGTCATCACACACCTAAACACACACAGACAAAATATACCTTACAAGTTTAGACCCATCATCAATCAGGATATCATGTAAACATACCTTACAGGATTAGAAAAAAAATCAGTCATGATAATATGTATTTTACAAAATCTGTGGTGTTAGTGTCTGTGGAATTGTCAGGAACTGCCAAAGTGTGTTAACCCTCTAGTCGCTTGAGTCGATACTTGACAATGTGACTTTGAAAGGCTGTAGGTGCTGCATGGTGACTTGCAATACAAACACTGAAGTGTAATCTGGCAACCAGAGTACTCAAGACTAAACAAATATGTGAGAATGCTTCATGTAAAAAACCCACAATAGTATCAGTTTCCTTCCGCTTTGTGAAGGTATTTACCCTTACTTGCTGCAGTGACATTCCTTTTGTTTGCGATTGATTTTCAGCTTGTCTGTTGTTGTTTTTTGTTCACTTTAACACACAGCAAGTAATTAAGGTTCAGATCAGCAGTCTCATTTTAGACCCTGCTATACAAGAGTGACTAGTTTAATACAAAAATAAGCCAGCTGCTGAAGCGATAGAGAAGAGGGGGTAGTGGTATCATGAGCGAGTGATTTTTCGATGATAGGGAGCAATCTTTTTAAAATGCATGCAATAAAAAAGATGTAAACGTCCCTAAAATTCTGTCATGAACACAAAAACATTCCTGCAACTGGCTGTTGTTTACTTGGATTTGGTTCTATTCCAGATGTGCTTCAAATTAAAGCTCTGAAAGAATACGTCACTGGTTTTTATACACTGCTGTTTGCCCCTCTCCTGTCAGCAGTATTCTGATCTAAGTACATGTATGGTTTTATATTTACCATAAACATTTCTGTACTTTACCAGCTTAAGCGGGGTTTAACTCAATGTCTGTATAAGAGAACTATGAAAAAAGTACACATTCCCCTGACAATGGAACAACTTTACCTACTAAAGAATCTCTCTAAACCAGGCTCAAAATAAGCGCACAAAGTGTAAAATTCAAACTCATTACAAATGAACAAGCGTATCAACTAGACTCATCCTGACTGAAGTGCATACCTCCATGAAGAGCATGTCTCCTGTGTTGTCTGGTCCCCAGTGAACAGTGAAGGTTTGTTTCTGCATTTGTCTACTGCCCATAGGTTTCAAGTCTATGTCATTCCCTTGCTGTGGACACAGAAAAAAGGGAAATAGCACTGAACAGACAGAAAGGCAACAGAATGGTGTCAAACAAAAACAAAGGTTAACCCACAATCAGTAAAAGCAAGGCATTCCCATTTTCGCTTTATACAAAGACAGGCCTAGTTTAGTTAAACTGATCAGCACCTGTGAGACACCAAACAAGAGGTTATTCCAAGCTTATAAACTAGAAATGATTTCACTGATGATGATCCTTATCAACTCCTTTCAGGTCATTTTGGATTGTTCCAGTTACAGCGCACCCAACACCAAAATTTACAATTTAGACTGGTCCAAACTAACATGATTATAATATTCATCTTTCCTCTATTTATAACCACTGATTTCCCTCTCTAACGCTTATTCCAGTGATTGATATGTATTTCTGTCACATGAAAAGTGAACAAACAGGAAGGCAAGCCTGGGCTAGCAGTGCAGAAAGTTGAGACAAGGTTGGTCGAACACAATATGTCCATCAAAGTTGAGACAAGGTTGGTCGAACACAATATGTCCATCTCGTAACTCATCTTACTGGCTTCAATCACTATCTCTGCCATGAAAAATCTATATATGATACATGCAAAATGTGATATGCATTACAATGGACCATGTGTGTGTATCTTTATTATCATTATTACTGTTTAAATCACATGTAACTGTGCAGAACCACATCAAGGTTATATCCATCTTAAAACACACACAACATCACTTGGCCCTGCAAAAACATGAAAAATAAAATTAAGTGTGTCCAAGTGCGTAAAATGAAGTCAAGTGAAATAAGTTAAGAGAACTGATAGCATGTTATAAAACTGGAAAAAAAAGTGAAGACAAAACAAAAAACATCACGAAGGATTGCTTTCAATGAACATACTGGCGTCAAGGTGTTTTAATGAAAAAAAGCACTACTTCATGTTTTAAATTTTCAATAAAAACAAACCCCACTATTTTGAATTTTAAGTGTAACAAACACAAACTCTCAAGCCCTAAGTCCACAGCTGTCAGAGAAAAGTCCAGAGGAGATTGTTACCAGATGGTTGAGGACATCCAGCATATTGTTGACATCCTGGCTGTGCACAAGACCGATGTGTGACTTGCCCAGCAAGCGACGAATCTTCTTTTTCACTTCTGCTTTGGGTACACGCATCATAAGCATGAAGGCCACTAGGTTGTACAGCATCACAGACAGCAGACGATCTTCATCATGCTCCAGCCTCTTCTTTTCCCCATCCCCCAGCGAGTTGTACCTGATCAATAATGATAATAATAATAACAATAATACTAATAGTAACAATAATACCAACAACAACAATAATAATCATGATTATTATAAAATCTCTACAGTAACGTTTCATCAAATTAACAACAATTATGATTATTATAATACCTCTACAGTAACCTTTCATTAAATTAACAACAATAATAATCATAATTATTGTAATATCTCTCTAGAAACATTTCATCAAATCAAAAAGTTTGTTATGCAAATAAAAAAGAAACAACAAAAATAAATCACCATATGAAAGAAACTACACGGTTATTCTTTTAATTTTCAAGGAATCAGTTGCTTCATTTCCTGGATTAACCTTTGACTAGAGCACCCTATCCACCAACTGCAAAAACCAAATCCTTTGACTCCCTCACCATAAGGTGAGGGAATCAAAGGGTTAAGTTTTTGCTTTGATAGCATGGCTGCCAATGCAGGTGCACAGAAAGCGAAAGTCAAAGGGTTAAATAATACTTTACTATCAATGTTTAAAGTAGCTACAACCACATTTTATTATTACAGAACAAACCTGTCCACTGTACAGCAAAATTCTAATGCAAGATTCAAATAACAAACCTTTCCATCATTTCTGAAGGTCTCTGATCCATACCGATGATGTCTCTTTCCTGGGCAACAGCATCCAGAAACATGTCCTCCCAGAACTGCATCTGGTCCCACATGCGACTTCTTTCCTTCCCTGCACACATCACATCAACACACATCACATCAACACACATCACTCTATCTTCATCTTCTTATACAGGCCGGAGCTCCTGCCAGCACTCACTATCTAGCATGTAAGTTCAAAAAACCTCCTACAAAACAAAGGAAATGATTTGCAGTCTGTTGAGTCACTCGATAAGAGTGAAAGTGATGAGAATTTGGCGCATGCAGGCGATATTTCGATGTTGATGTCCGAAGTCGGACTTGATCCAAATAAGAGTCGGAGTGACATTACTAGCACTGGCGTTCGTAAAAACGAAAGTACTGCTGCTCCTGGTGTGTTGTAAAGTATACTGAACAAGAAAATACACAGTGTTGTGGGGTTTTCTGGGCTGAATGAAAGATTTTTTTTTTTTACTTTAAGTCAACAACTTTTAAAATTCCTTGGCACAGGCAGCTTACCTCTTTATTTACACTTTGGCACTTAAGGGGTTAAATAATGTGGACTCCAAATATATAAACTGGTCAAAACTGATAACTAAACATAAAGAAAATGTTGTCCCACAGTTTTCAGGTCACATGACAGTGAGATGGTACACACCTCTACTCTTCTAAAAGCCTGCATTATTGGAATGGTACTCCTCCTCACTGCTTTACCTTCCCCAGCCCTGAACAGGGCCAGGTACCCATTCACAGCTGCGTAGGTTGGAGGCCAGACATACAAGTTTTTCTTGAGCCAGAATTAACCTCAACAGTCACAATTACAAGGGGGAATCTCTACCTCTAAACTAGCCAGATCTCATCTGCAAAGAACAATTCAACAAATGACCCATTCTTGGCAGTTATCTAATAATCTAGTTACAAAACGTTCATGTTTAAAAGAGTTTTAGAAATTTTAAAGATTACGTCTAAATGCTAAATTCAAAAAAGAAACCATGACAGTACTGAAGACTGGCAGAATGGCATAAACTGAGTAGCCCATATGAAACTACAGAAAGAAGTTCCATCATGCACTATCAACAATGAAGACAACAGGCAACAGTACTAACCTACAAGCCCTTCAAACACATAGGTTTTGCCAATGTCTTGACAAGGGGCTGCCCCTGTATGCACCAGTTTGTTGTCATGGTAACGGTAACCCAGAGAGTAGTTGCTCTTATTGCTCCACAGATTGGCTGAGCGACTTCGGCGCCGACCCCCAACCGACTGAAAAAAACAACACTGGTTAAACAAAATGGATTAAAATCAATACTTTGTGCAAATCAAGTTGTTACCCAACCTTTCACAATGATTACAATGAGCAATGTCAACAAAATACTTAAGTCTGAAAGCTATCTCTCGATTTGAACTGAAAATTTGGATTTTGAACTGTACTGTTCAACACTGATTTCACAAGCTAATCTAATACAACATACTTTTCTAGCCTTCCTTCTTCCCAATCACGTAATCATGATGTATCTGTGTGTATGCATGCATGTACAAATTCCACAAGTAGTAAAGAACAAAGTTACCCGTAAGTACTATGGTCCATAACCTGATGTCTCTACTACTGTCCATAACAAACAAGACTGCATGTTTTCCCTGCTTCAGCAACAATCACCGAGTTCTAACTACAGCACAAGTGCTCCACAATGGTAAAGATGACAAGGAAGCTTACAGGAGACATGAAAGAGGTGAGAGTGGTATGTTAAATGGTTTGAAAAGACTAAAGTCTGACATCTTCACTCCTGCCATGTACCCTGAAGGCATGATGAAGATTGATGTCATGGCCTGTTTCTGATCTGTATAAATGAATTACAGCATCCAGTATTGAGGAACAGTCAGCTGGAAAACAGCTCACTAACAAGGTTATATGAAGAATCACATAATGTATAGAAGTTAAAGTTTGTAACACCACTATTTCTCAACATGGACTAGTGGTATATCTGAACTATCTGTTCCCAGGGCCTGTCCCTGACAAGCGTGTATTATAAATTGTCCTGTTAACTCTGCACAGTAACCCTAGTCTAACCCATGCATTATACACTCTCCTGTCTCAACAAACAACACAACAGGGACTGGAACTCACCATGGTTTCCATCTCACTGTCAGACAGCGCACTTCGAATGGGCTGGTGGGAAATACGAGCCCTCCCCTTTTCTGCCTCTTTGTCAGAGCCTGTGCTGACCAGTGTTGATGCTTCAGAGATCTCTGAATCCACACTGTTGAACTTCTTGTCCAGTGTCCGAGACCTTAACAGCTCCTGCATCAAAGAACAATATACTATGCTGTGGCAAAAATGTGTCACACAACAGTTGTGTGAGAATTTTGTTGGTTATTTTCCCTGTTTAAAATCAACATTCATAAAAAAGAAAATTACTACTCTACCAAAAATCAAATGGTCCAATTACAAACTAGAAATTTTAATTGCTCAGAAGACAATCCAGATTTTTTTTTCAAGGTTGACACTGAAGAAGCTTGAGATGTAATGAAATTTGATGTGAAGCTAAGACAATGGTAGACTGTTTTAACAATGTAAGCAAAATATTCTGAAAAGTTTGAGAAAGTGCTGTTTACATATTTCCATAACAAAGTGCTATTTCAGGCTCTTTCTTAGCCTGTGTGACCTTAACCTTGGTGCCATGACCTCCAAACTTACTATGCATTCATGACTCATAACTCCTCAATGGTCCACATCTTTGGCCCAGGTTTCGCAAGAGCCATCTATGAACAGCTGAAAAAATCTTGCGGACACGTTTCAGTAATACCACACACACACACACA
Source organism: Monoplex corrugatus (assembly GCA_030674185.1). Lineage (NCBI taxonomy): Eukaryota > Metazoa > Mollusca > Gastropoda > Littorinimorpha > Ranellidae > Monoplex > Monoplex corrugatus. Next base: position 46,877,637 of record JAPXFY010000019.1, read on the forward strand.
GACATATCTCCTACAGTTGATATGAAATGATATCCCTTTAAAAAAAAAGAAGAAAAAAAGACTAAACAACACAGAGAAACAAAAACTACTAATCAAATCAAATCAAATGAAATGAAGACAACCCCCGCAACAGCAAACACTCACTTTGTTTTTCACCATTTCTCTCAGCATGTCACCACTGCTGTTACTGAGGTCAGCATCAGTGATGATAATATCACAGGTTGCACCAGGCACTACCCCACCCCCCACCATCCCTGGTTTGCCCACGTTTCGATTCCAGTCCGTCACTGCCCCTAGTGGGTCCCCTTGATGCTGCAGCACTGACTGTCGGCTGTCTCCAGCTCCGCTTTGCTGCACAGCTGGATGTGAGAGAGGTTCAGCAGGGTGAGGATTGTGTAAGGGGTGGTGGTGTGGAGTGGAACTGTCTGCGGGGTGAGTTGGCCGTGCCTGCTCGTCTGATGCAGAGCCACCAATTTCAATGTTCTCGAACTCATCCCCATTCACTATCACAGGAGAACCTGTAGTATTTCACAAAGAAAAAATTCTTACAATAAAATATAGTTTATATATATTTATAACTCACTAGGTAGGATTAACTGGGAAGGATTATACAAAATTGAACAGATAGGATACATTATTTTTTCCCCTGACCTTTTTAAAGATTCTTTGTAAAATGAAATATGAAACCATGGACACTGATTTTTTTTTTACTAAGCTAGGTTTAACAAAAGCCAATGTGTACTCATGTCACTGCACTGATGATGAAACAAAACGATGTAATTACAACTTAGATATGTTTTATATCTTTATGAACCAATTTTCTGCATATACCCACATAACTACAGCAGAATGTTTATGCCAAAACCCAGCACAAAAACAAGTTCGACTGATTAAAGGTAAGTACAGTCCTCTTCACTATAGATCTTTTTGTCTTTAACTTGGTGGTCTTGTTTCTTAGTTTATGTCTTTTTTTTTTTTTTACAAACACTTGACAAAGGCTAGATGCCTGAAAATTTGTAACTGAACTGACCATCTACTTTCATCAATCATTGCACTATTATATTTTGATGTGTTTCTGGTTCATATAGAATCATGTTAGATATATATAAAATTTTGTAAAATGATGAAGGTACATATCAAATCAACTAATATTGTAAGCACGCGTTATCTTCACATATTCTTTGGGTATTTTTGTCTCATTTTTATTTGTCAGTCTAACAAATGTTGTCAATAAAACTAAAGGATGAATAGCACCGCCCAGTACTCTCCCTTCTTTTCCCATCACAAGACTGCAAAAATAGCAAAGAAGGAAACAAAATTCACACTCAATACTGTGTACTCGGTGCAAAGCATGACAGCAATAAATACAACACTTAACAACACATACAGTATTTCAATACAAAAGCATTGTACACATGTAACAAAAAACCTCAACCATTGTAATCATTCAAAATAAAAAACAAACTGTCCAAAATACTAGCCCTGCATCATTAAAGTACAGTAATGGTATAAATTTCAGATATGTCATAATTTCTATTTTACCTGATAATAACAACACAATCATCAGAATTTCTGAGGTATGTTGGCTTACACTAATATGAAAAGAGCAACACAATTTTCAGCCATCCTAATTTTCTGAAATAATGATGGATTTGTCAATTCTCGTCCAAAGTCACTGTCTAACTGAAAGCTACTTGAAACAAAAAACAATTTACAGATTTTAGATGAAATCATGAAAGGATGAAACTGGTGCCAACAGAAATAACTTCAAACAGATCTGAAAAAACTATGAAAACGATAACAAAAATGTTAGTGAATGCACTGAACTACCGATAATGCAAGTGCCACATTTCTAACATTAACATGAATGACTAAGACAGTCAGCTACCAAAGAGTGACATCTCTGACTCTTACTGTTATTTACAAGTATTTAGTCTTGTAAAAGCTAGCTGAAATATTTCCATCACATCCGTTTGTATCAAAAACAGTTATAGGTTCATTTTAAGGCAAGATGCAAATAAAATGATTTTTATCATACCATAACCATTTGTGTCTAAATCATTTACAGATTTCCTTTAGGCAAGCTGCAAATAAAATGATCTTTATAATGGGCCCAAGATTCCATAGATACTTTCACTTTCTAAGTTTTAAAGTAACAATGCACTGCATACATATTCAGTTTATGAAATTGTCTGTAGGTTGCACTTTTTGCTAATACCAGACAAATCAATATTTTCAAGATTTTTAAAGAACGGTTCCTCTTTCATATCCTAGTTTAAATAAAAATTATAACAATGAATTCTACACTCACTTTCTCAGCAGCTAAAGGCACTGGACGCAGCATTTTTCATACATACTGGTAGTTGCTGATATCGGCAATCTAACTTATACAAAGATGGCAAGATGTCCTTTGGATCTTTGCAACAAGGACTGTTGCAACACAATCTAACACTAAATGTTTCTGTGCGGCAAATCAGCAAACAACACAGAGTGAACGGATAATTCAGAATCACATGACATTGTTAGAATTTTGAACCAATACATAAAAAGACAAACTAAGACTTTTCAAACTGAATTCTCATGAAGGCAGGTTGAGTATGAAATGTGCAGATAACATTCACAAAATAATAGCTCCCCTCTGTTCTTCTTTGGGAGAATACAAACCAAACAAAAACAATAGTGACAAAACCTACTCCACTGAAAACAACAAAAACGAAACACACCAAAAAGAACAAAAAATTGTGCAGTGTCATGATCTCCAAGAAAGCAAGGACAATAATCCCCACAACAGAATCAATGGAGCTGGATATCACAACGAAAGAGGTCAACTACACAAACACACAGCCAGTGGCCTGTAAGTGCAGTAAAGTATATAGAGTGACAACAGCCACAGGCACCTGGACAACACAAAACACAGCATTCTGACCACTTGCCTGACTGGGGGCTATGCCATGTGGGAGACACAAAGTCAGGGGAAGGGGAGGGGTGGGGGAGAGCACTAGGAGATGGGTAACCTGATGGGGGACTGTGCCAGGAAGGGGCCACATGGTCCGGGGATGCTTGGACCTGGGCACCGGGAGAGGGATATCCAGAGGAGGGGGAAGGGTGTCCTGTGGGGGTCCACCAGCCTAAAGTCATGCTGCCTGCCACACACACCACACTGAGTTACCAGTACACATTTTACTATGGCTACTTCTTGTCAAATCAATTGAGTCATCCTATATTTGTCACGTCTGTTTCAGGCAGACAGAAAGACACAAGACAGAGAAGGACAAACATAAAAAGTAATATAAATGGACATCATTCTGATTCACACATACAAGGCTTCAACATGAGAACAAACTCCTCACCAAACTCAAGCAGCGAAACATGTTATATGGTCTGTGACCGAATTAGTCTGGTGCAGGGTGCAAATTGTTATACACTGGCACAAGACTTGCTCCTATAATACGGACTGAATCATCCTGACTGCTGCAGAACACCCACTAATGGCACAGACATGTTGATTAGAACACAAAGCATGCCATCTACACACCTTTACCACTGAGGTGGTGGGAAGACACACACATGGATACATGTATCTATAATCAATCACAGCATTCAAGTGACAAAGGATACGTTCCAGTAACAAATGACAACTTATTTTGGCAAAAGAGCGGTCAGTATAAATCAGCCAAGGGTACAAACTGAACAACTGATTTTGATAGAAAGGAGACTCCGCATACATTAGCCATGAACACAAACAACTGCAGATTTGCCAAACCATCTCATTCTGTCTCCCTTCACTCAAAAAGACATCAGAATAATGTTAATGCTGTACATCAATATGACACCAGAATATTCAAACAAAACAAAAGAAAATCAAAATCACACCACCAACTCTGTCAAACATGATCTACTTTCATACATTGCTGGTCAACATGATTAGGTACTGGCAGCCAAAATTACATTACAAATATGTGAGCACAAACTTTGCAACACTGTATAGATGTTTAAAAAACATAAAAAAGAGATGGAGACTGTTGAATCATTTACACTCATTGTTTATCTCAATAGGTGTGAGCAGAAGATGTAAATCAAGTGGAAGCTGAGGAATAGGAGTTATTCAGCTGTCAGAAAGAGGGACAGGTTTAGTGCTGGATCACCAAACATCAATGAACTAGATATACCAGCCTTTCAAGAACACAGCCCAAAGACACCAGTCAGAGAAAAAAGACCTATTGATTATTAACAGCTCTTTTTTGACTGAAATGCTGACTAACCACTTCACAACTGAAACCAATCAATATAATGATCAGGTCTTAAGAGTTTTCCTGCAGGAAAAAAGCCTTTTGTATGGCTGAAAGACGGAAAATGGTTGACCACACTAAAATCTTTTAGGAATGATATTGCCGACAGGCATTGTTGACAAACCAATATAAATCTTTAGGAATGATATTGCCGACAAGCATTGCTGACAAACCAATATAAATCTTTAGGAATGATATTGCTGACAGACATTGCTGACAAACCAATATAAATCTTTAGGAATGATATTGTGACAAACCAATATAAATCTTTAGGAATGATATTGCTGACAGGCATTGTTGACAAACCAATATAAATCTTTAGGAATGATATTGCTGACAGACATTGCTGACAAACCAATATAAATCTTTAGGAATGATATTGCCGACAGGCATTGTTGACAAACCAATATAAATCTTTAGGAATGATATTGCTGACAGACATTGCTGACAAACCAATATAAATCTTTAATAATGATATTGCTGACAGGCATTGTTGACAAACCAATATAAATCTTTAGGAATGAAATTGCTGACAGGCATTGTTGACAAACCAATATAAATCTTTAATAATGAAAATTGCTGACAGGCATTGTTGACAAACCAATATAAATCTTTAGGAATGATATTGCTGACAAGCATTGTTGACAAACCAATATAAATCTTTAGGAATGATATTGCCGACAGGCATTGTTGACAAACCAATATAAATCTTTAGGAATGATATTGCCGACAGGCATTGTTGACAAACCAATATAAATCTTTAGGAATGATATTGCCGACAAGCATTGCTGACAAACCAATATAAATCTTTAGGAATGATATTGCTGACAGGTATTGTTGACAAACCAATATAAATCTTTAGGAATGATATTGCCGACAAGCATTGTTGACAAACCAATATAAATCTTTAGGAATGATATTGCCGACAGGCATTGTTGACAAACCAATATAAATCTTTAGGAATGATATTGCCGACAGGCATTGTTGACAAACCAATATAAATCTTTAGGAATGATATTGCCGACAAGCATTGTTGACAAACCAATATAAATCTTTAGGAATGATATTGCCGACAGGCATTGTTGACAAACCAATATAAATCTTTAGGAATGATATTGCCGACAGGCATTGTTGACAAACCAATATAAATCTTTAGGAATTATATTGCCGACAGGCATTGTTGACAAACCAATATAAATCTTTAGGAATGATATTGCTGACAGGCATTGTTGACAAACCCAAATTTAAAATCTTTAGGAATGATATTGCTGACAGGCATTGTTGACAAACCAATATAAATCTTTAGGAATGATATTGCTGACAGGCATTGTTGACAAACCAATATAAATCTTTAGGAATGATATTGCTGACAGGCATTGTTGACAAACCAATATAAATCTTTAGGAATGATATTGCGACAGGCATTGTTGACAAACCAATATAAATCTTTAGGAATGATATTGCTGACAGGCATTGTTGACAAACCAATATAAATCTTTAGGAATGATATTCCCGACAGGCATTGTTGACAAACCAATATAAATCTTTAGGAATGATATTGCTGACAGGCATTGTTGACTAACCAATATAAATCTTTAGGAATGATATTGCTGACAGGCATTGTTGACAAACCAATATAAATCTTTAGGAATGATATTGCCGACAGGCATTGTTGACAAACCAATATAAATCTTTAGGAATGATATTGCTGACAGGCATTGTTGACAAACCAATATAAATCTTTAGAATGATATTGCTGACAGGCATTGTTGACAAACCAATATAAATCTTTAGAAATGATATTGCTGACAGCATTGTTGACAAACCAATATAAATCTTTAGGAATGATATTGCTGACAGGCATTGTTGACAAACCAATATAAATCTTTAGGAATGATATTGCTGACAGGCATTGTTGACAAACCAATATAAATCTTTAGGAATGATATTGCTGACAGGCATTGTTGACAAACCAATATAAATCTTTAGGAATGATATGCTGACAGGCATTGTTGACAAGTCAATCAGTGCTTCCTGCAAGTCAACCATGCCCATCTTGTATAAGCCCATATTTTACAAATTAAGGTGCAGAACTGGTTTCAAACCTTGCTATGCTTCTGGCACTGCAATTACAGACTGTATCTGTCAAACATTTGTAAGATCAATTCTTGTCTTCTACACTCTCGACAAATTTACTGCAACTGATGAGTCTTAACTGTTGTCGAAATGGCAGCCTGTATCTAAGCAGTATATTCCCCTGTAATGTGCAAGGTTTGGAATCAGATTATTTGAAGTCTGTGAGGACAATGGGTACACTTTAAGTCCCATATCTATACGGGAAAGAAGACACTAGTTTTCAAACACAAGAGCACACCCGGATTATGCTGCCCATCAGCCACAGAGAAGAAGTTGCTTTTTTTTTTAATGACTGAGAGTCTTTTGGACAAGATACCATTTTACATGAACAACTGGTAAACTGGATCAATACTGCACCAGTACACGAGGAACAGATACAAAGTGCTGTGGGACAATGCAGGAAAACCAAGTACCACTTGAAGGCAACTGCAGGTCAGTCAGCAATAGCTGGTAAAATCCTTTAGATCAGGATCACTGCTGTTTGTGAAATGGCAGTCCAGCAAACTGGTCTACATGCAGAATACCATGCACAATGAAAACATGCAGCAGGTGGAATGAAGAGGAGGGTATAAAGTCTCCAAACCCAGCTGTGTGGTTACCTACAACTCCTAGATGGCTACAGTTGATAAAACAGATCAGATGCTGCAACCATATTGCGCTAAAAAGGAAGACCATCAGATAGTATAAACAAAGTTTTGACTTATCTCCTTCAGGTTACCCTCTTGAATGCCTACCAATTCTTCACAAAGGACAGACAGACCAACATCGCCTTTCTGTCCTTTCAGCGTGAAGTCACCAGTGACCTCATCCACACCGACAACCCAGCACCACAACCATAACTTCCTGCAGTGAAGACAGCGCACAACTGAAGAATGCCTTTTCCCTGTCACCATTTCACAGGCTATGTGGAAGCAGTTTAAGGCAGAAAGTATAAGATGTGTGTGTACCAAACAGAGCAAAAGAAAGGAGAGCTGCTGCTACCTTTGTGGACAGTGTCCCTCCATGCCCATCCTGTGTATTCTAGCTATGCCATAATAAATTTTATAATTTTTTTTAAAAAAAAAACCCTCTAAGGCAGTGACAGCAGCCTGCTTTAGTATACATGCACATTATACTTAGTGCAGGCACATGTGCATGAATGTGTGTGTTTACAGTGTAGTGTGTTTCCAAAGATTGATTTTGACTGATTGATTGATTGATTGAGTTCAGTTTTGCATCGACACCCACCTCAGGTGATATGGCCCACAGGAATAACCATCTCAGGGAAGTGGGGGAAGGGGGACATATCTAATCCTATACTGACACCACCAGAACAACAATGATGTTAAGGTGGGAGGATGAGATGACCAGTTTTAATATAACGCACCCTGAGATTCGAACCCACAACTATTAGCATGTGAATCTGACGCTCAAACCAACTGAGCTACTGCTTCCAAAGAACTCAGAACTTTGATAAAATAAGACTTGAGAAACAACTTTATAAAGACAACATGTTTATGGCAGTAGACCAAAAAAAAAAAAAAGTACCTGCATGAAAATGTGAACAGTTGCCTGATAAATATCAACAGTTTGAAGTATTCATACTCTGAGGGACGCATTAGGTGAAGAAATACATTTTGTTTTATAGTTCATTGTAGACATATTTTCTTTTATGATTTATACACATTCCATGATATACATTCAGAATTTGGATGCAAAACATTTACTTTCAATTTTATTATCATATACTGCCAGCAAAATGACCACATTCATGTGAAAATGTCATAACTGGGTATGTGTTCATTTTATTTTCAGAAAAACGTTATGCAGCTAGACTTTTTGTTTCAAATTCTTACTACCAAAAATCCCTTGGCAAACAGTTGTCACCAAGTATGAAATGGGTGTAGCAGTGAAAGGGTTAAGATGCTCTTTCATCACTTTTTTTTTTATGAAGTTCAGCATGCTGCCACTGGCCAGTGGTCAGTAACCAATCTCCTCTTTAAAATGATGTATGATATAAAAGGGTTCCATTTCCAGCAAATGCGGTGTACACTTACTTCCTATGGCAATTAGCGTTTCAAAGCACACACACACACCAGTTTATACTGTAATCTTGTACATTTTATTTCATAAGCAAATGTGGAAGTTACGGTGAGCTGAAGTAGTACAATATTTCATAATCTGATAAAAGAACCAAGACCATATAATGGCTGCCAATACTTAACAAATTCCCTCTAAATCAAGGAAATACTGCCAACTGCAGATCTTTCAATAGCAGAAATCACCACTCCAGCCACAAGGACACAGACCCAAAATGGCTTCATCAATTCATGGTTTTCAAATGAAAATGTCCTTGTTCTGTAGGCACAGGCCAAAAACACTCTTTCGATCATTTCTGTGTTTGAAAGTTCCTTGATAAAAGTGAGCATGAGATGAGCAGCAGTGTGTTTACCACTTGATCCATTGTGTTACTGGCATGGTTTTGAAGGATAATACTTGCCTGTCCATTACCTATCTGTTCACAAAGAACGTGTGGACATGCTGAATATTTAAAGCAGTGATCAACTCAAGCTTTCTCTAGTACAAAGTGTTTACTGCCAATCAGCCATTTTACTTTCATCGTTTTCATTTCCCTCTTGACAATCACAACAGACAAGATTACAGTGACATCCAACAGGAAGACTGACACTGTAAATGCATGCATAAGCTGATAAAAGCTTAACAGTGGCTAGACCAACTGTAACAAAGTGAACATCCAGTTCTGACTGTTCAGGTTGCAAGGAAAGTGATTTTCACTTCTAAGCTCTGGACCATGTCAGCATGGGACAACTGTCATGTACAGACACCAGTATGTCAATGTTTAGTTTATCAGCACAAGTCACTACTCGTGATATGCTTTTCTACTCTCCCCACATCCTCATATGACAAAGTGACTGACTAGAAAAAAACTGCCGCTGTTTGTTTCTTTTTTTGTGTGTGTGTGTGTTACTGTTGTTCAGCAAGTGTGTGTGTATGTGTGTGTGTGTGAGAGAGAGAGAGAGAGAGAGAGAGAGAGAGAGAGAGAGAGAGAGAGAGAGAGAGAGAGAGAGAGAGAGAGAGAGAGAGAGAGAGAGAGAGAGAGAGAGAGAAATTTCTATGAATGAATGGAAAGCGACTGTGCTCAAAAACTGCTTCCAGGAAAATGAACTGGGCAAGCACACTTAAGAGAAAATGTAGCAGCTTTGGGAAAAAAGAGCAAAAGCTGGGAGGTCTGCATTTCTTAATCTCTAAAAGCAGTTCAATTTTTCAGCAGTCTCTTAGGTTAACAACATAGAACAGTCTCCTAGGTTAACAACATTATCATATACTGCCAGCAAAATGACCACATTCATGTGAAAATGTCATAACTGGGTATGTGTTCATTTTATTTTCAGAAAAACGTTATGCAGCTAGACTTTTTGTTTCAAATTCTTACTACCAAAAATCCCTTGGCAAACAGTTGTCACCAAGTATGAAATGGGTGTAGCAGTGAAAGGGTTAAGATGGTTAACAACATAGAACAGTCTCCTAGGTTAACAACATAGAACAATGTCAAAGTCAATATTACATATGTTTAGGATAACTGGGACAGGTGGTGTCAGAGGAACACCAAACACCTATTAGCAAATTTAATCCAGTGATGATGCACACTGAAGTAACAACTCAGCCCAAAGAAAATCACTGATCAAGCACTGCAAAGCTGATTAACATCACAGTGTGTAAAAATATGGAACAAACGAGACAAGGCACTCACTGGAAGCTGAAGCCACCTGGTCATCAGACAAACGCCGTAGTTCTGGTCTTGGTGCAAGCTCGTCCTTACCATGCAGACTTTCTTGACTGCCATGAAGTGACGAGGTCTGTGACACACAAAATCATCATCTTCAGATCGCACACACGCCATGCAGTTTGTTCCTATTGTTTGGTTCGTTTTGGTTTTGTGACAGCTTCTGAAGTCTCCATCCTCCCACCAGTATATTCTTTACAATTCAAACAAAGGTAGTTCAGAATGTGGCCTACCAGCTTTCATACACACAAGATCACACAGACAGATAGGAAGATAGATAAACAAGTCCGTAATAATTACATTCTCATAGGAATACCATGTCTGAAGTAAATGCATGAATATTTTTAATAAATACATTCTCATAAGGAATACCATGACTGAGGTAAATGCATGAATATTTTCAGTGAATGGTATCTAAAAACTACATAACTTAAATTTCATAACAATGACAGAGACAATCAGCAAAATAACACAGTTCACGTGGACAACACAATATAAATTGTTCAGGCAAGGGCCCAGTTACATAAATCATTCTGATCTTCTAGAAGCCTTTTGAATGTGAAAATTACTTTCAGTGTTTTTGTGAGAATGTACTTAAAATGAAATGATATTCACACTTGGAATGTTTCTAGGAATTCAAAACATGTTGTGCACATGGGCCCGGTACTGAAGCCTATCCAAACAATCCCCACAACCAGTATGGTATCTTGACTAGTTTTAACTATCTGACCTGAAGCATGTTTTCTAATGTTATTTGCCCTTTTTCTTCTCCTCCTTTAATAACAACTAAGAATTAGCTAGTTACCAGTGTTCCTGCGTTGGCTTCTGATACTATGAATGCAGTATTCCCCGGTAAACATGTATTTCACACACAAAACACAACCATCTGTCTTTATTTATTTTACCTTTCAAAAATATTCTTGAACATAATAAAAGTAGAAAGATCTTATCAAAACTAAAGAAAAGAAAAGAACAGATGGGTGGGCCAAGGAAACAACAAGTAGATGGCAGATAGAGGCAAGGCAAAGTACAGACATACATCACTCTTGCTGGAGCTGAGATCTCTATGCCAGTAGTGTGTGTGGGCAATCTCCAGCACCATGTAGGCAGAAGCCATGCCCCCCAGACCGTGATTCTGTATGGTGTGCTCCAACCCTGATATGATGGCTTTGCACATGGCCAGCATTCCTTTGTACACCGTCCGTGACACACACTGTTATCGTATAACAAACAAAACATCAATCATACCCAGGCATTAGGTTATGCATGACATCCACATATTACTTGCTTACTCATTTCTTCACTAGAAAAACCATCTTTATCATTACAACTGGTTTCGTTTTCGTTGTTTTCTGCATCAATGTGGAAACTAATCCAACATACATCACAAGCTGACATTGTATGTCAATATAAAATTTAGGTAAAATGATAATAGAAGCAGTATTATGGTAACTTTGTTTTAATGACAGATTACTTCTCCATCCTGTAGAACTGGCTGTGCTGTGTACAAGTGTTCAAAAAAACAACAAAGAAACAATATATTATTTTTTTCATGCAAGTTCATTTGTGATTTACATGTATATGCTTTCAATCAAAAACAAAAATTCGATGCCTCATCCTGAGTCACAACTATTTCTTCATCTGTGAGCAACTGCATTTATTAGTAAACATTTAAACAATTAGCAGATTTGCTTACTATGAGGCAGCGGACTACAGCTGTGTTAATATTAAAGAACATTAAGGGAAAACAGCCATACTTAAGAATGTCAGCCATGCCATGCTGAAAACACTGGCTATCATCACATCAACAAAGTTGGTGACACTGAGCACAGCTAGTACTTAGATGGGTGACCGCCTGGGAACATTGGGGGCCATGGCATGCGCGCACATGCTCGCACGCGCACACACACACACATGCAGGCACACATATATACGAATTTAGAAACTGACCACATCCTCAATAAGCCGTGCATCCTCTGGCAGCTTCCTATCAAGGTTGCGGTTGAGGCGAGAAACCACAAAATTGCGATAGTTTTCATCCTCCATCAGTTTCTTGATTCGACTAACTTTGAGCCAGCTGAGACCCTGACCATCTAAAACGCCGTTGATGATTTCCTTCAGAAACTGCTGATTCTCACTGTACAACACAAAATGTCAAAAAAAACCATTAACATCAATAAATGGTTCTCTTTTATTTTGTTTTCACACACACACACACAGGGATAAGATTATCTCTCACAACATGCCTCTCCATATGCTCATGTACTGCACACATGATTTCTTAAAGGCAAAACACAAAAAATCATTCATGTCAAAAACAAATGTCATCCATACAACAAAATAGCATGTGTGTGCCTGGACACACACACACACACACACACACAGATACACACAAACACTAAAATAAGTGTTAAAGCTAAAAAGACCACCACGATTTCCATACCCCCTACAATGTGAGAAGAACTAAAGTACTGAACTTACCTATTTGTAGATGTTCGAGACTCACTGGGTGCAGCAGGTTTGGGCTGATCTTTCTGTTTGTAATTTGTTGCATGTTTCACAAGACCCGACTTCTCTACCAATGCTTTGCGTGTACCTGCAAAATGACCACGCACCTTACAGCCTCTTGATTGACCATACTGTAAACTGACCACATTTCTTCCCATGCCTTGTATCTGCAAAATGATAATGTCTAATGCCTGCAAACTGATGATCCATCATTTGGGTAACTTGGTATCAGAACAATGACTATTATGCACAAAGTGAGCAATGTGTCTTCACCCATCTGTAAACTGCATTATTGATAATATCGATAAAAATCACTGATAAAGTTAAAAATAAAATAGAACAAGATATTAAATCCACTCCATAATCTCCCCTTTTATACAAAAATTGACGAAAACAAAACAAACATCTGTTACTAATCCACGCATGGGACAAAAAATGTGTCGGACCCATGAGCCATCTGGTTTGTGCATGATAAAAGATCCCATGACAGTTGAAAACTGTGAAGAGTATGGCACTCACCCAGCTGCCCTGGCAAATGCAATAAGACGCTAAACTCACCCAGTGGAGTAAAAGGCTTGCTAGGAGGTTTCTGAACTGGGGGAGCAGCAGGCGGCGGATTCTTTGACCCTGGCGGACAATCAGTCACAGCTAGCAGTTTAGCATCCATGGATAAAATATACACGTGCACACTTTCATACACATTTTCACATTCACAAAACTAACAAGTTGCTACTCTTTGTATGATAAAACAACAACAACAAAGAAAGAAAGGGGAAAAACCAAAACATTCATGTCCATTCTATGACTGACTTCATTATTAATCCAGAAATGAAATATTTTATTTTCAAAATGCCCTTAGCAAGCTAACCAAGACCATTATCAAATCTAAATATACCTGCAATCTTACTTAAATATATATGCAATCTTTCTTTTGTGTGTTCTTTTTTAAATTCTTGTTGTGCTTATGGATTGTAATTCCCATGTGCACCTGAATATATGCAAGTAAGCCTTTACATGAATGGCTGTTACATGCAAGTAATGACAGAAAATGGTCAGGGCAAGGTAAACCAGTTGAAAGAAAGCCACATCCAAAACTATTAAAAGTCAGAGCTTACCAAAGAGTTCTGAGACTGTGCTGGTGGCAGACTGTGCAATGTCAGTGAGTTCATTGCTGATGGTGGAGATGATGGAATGGCCAGATCCCCGATCAGAACCAGCATCTGAACCTCCCTGCAAAAACACAACCCTGAAGCAAGTCAGACCAAAACGCAATCCGTTTCTATCACACCAATACACAAACTACTTCTATCACATCAACACACAATCTGTTTCTATTATACCAATACACAATTTGCTCCTATCACACCAACACAGAATCTGCTCCTATCACACCACACAATCCATTTCTATCACACCACACAATCTGCTACTATCACACCCACAATCTGCTACTATCACACCACAAATCTGCTACCCATAATCATGCCACACAATCTGTTTCTATCACACCACAACCTGCTTCTATCACACTACACAGTTCAGTTCTATCACACAACACAAATTTACTTCTATCATACCAAGACACAAACTGCTTCTATCACACCAACACACTACCTGCTTCTACTATACCATCTGTTAGCAGTTGGTGCATTCAGTTCCTTTAATATTCAAAGGAACTGAATAAACATCTGAAAAACAGAAAGATACACAACACTCCCCCCCCCCCCCCCCCCCCCCCCCCGATCTGATACGACAATCTCCCTTTTTTCAAACAGGGGTATCAAACAAAAAGACAAAGACATTAGAGGAAAGAACACACACATACCCTGAACCCTTTCTTTGTGGAAGAACTGGAGCCACCACTAGAAAAGCTACCCAGGTGAGGTCTGGGCGAAGGTGGCCGACGTCCCAGAGGTGGTGGCAAGAGCTGGGGCTTGTCGAAAGTTTCTACATGCCCTGGGGAAGGGCTGCCTCTCCCTACGCCCTGCAGTTGGAGAGGAGAATGAGGAGAGGGGGACATCTGTCGACCAGCCAAGGCAGGACTCCGTGGACTGCCAGGTCCCCCTTCACTCCGACTCACACTGCAATGGGCACAAGCAACCGAGGTAGTGTACAGTATGTTCTAAGAAGAGGTTATTTGCTAGTGCCTTATGAAATAATTTCTAATGAGTCAGGAATCAGAAAAAGAAAAAAAAAAAAAGAAAAGAATAAGAATGCGTATTTAATACAAGACAACACATCACCCAACTGGCCTTTGTCAAGCGTAAGATCACAAATAAATAAACACCAGATTAAAAAATTAGGAGGAAAAAACTGAAACTTCCCTGCTGCCGAAAATGTGTGCCTGTCTTGTCTTGTCATATTAAATATGCATTCTTATTCTTTTTTGGTGTTTCTTCTGGTTCCCGTTGCTTGACACCGGCAGTCACACATGTTTTGGATTTCCAATGAGTCAATTTCCAGTAAAAGTTTAATAAAGGTTTCCCCAAAACCCTGAGATGGCAAACAAGCAAAATGGTAGAAACCTTAACTGTCCTTGGGACCAATGAATTGGACCTGGAGGCTGTGCATACTTATCTTATAAGAAAAATAATAGTAACATCATCCATCTTTATTGAAAGCCCCAAGTCTCATGGCCCTTGCTTTGCTACTACTGTATAATTGTAGGCATTTTTAATGTCCAGCATCGCAACTAACTTTTCACTGGGTGATCTGACATTTTCAATACATCAAAACAAGTATTATGCACATTATCTCTTCCTTTCTATTTTCACGCTAGCAAATGGTTTCACTCTAATAAAATTACAGAAATTTTTATTCGATTTCAGTTTTGATATTCTATGAAGAACTGTGTCCCATTTTTTGCATCATCTTTTGTCACCGTTTCATACACACTGTTATTTTACCTGTTCAAGGAGTACGTTGTTTCTGTGATGTTGCCCGAGTCATATCTGAAAATCTTGTGTTCCTGCCAACAATAAAATGCTATAGGTCAGTCTACAACTATCACTGTTTCAATCTATATTCATCAATCTTGGTGCTGTAAATTTTCACACAAACACCAGCACACATAACTTCTGTCCACTCATCGCCTATCTCATCAACAGAAATCATAGTAATGAAATAAACAAAGAAGCAAAGTATGACTGGTCTGTGTTCAGGACTGGCAAAGAAAGAACAAAGAAATGAAGACATTATTACTTAAAGATGTAAATGCAGAAAAACACATCAGTCTTGACAGCTTACTTGGAAATGGTATCAGATCCTATGCGTCTATATATAACAGAACAATTCAAAAACGCACAAACATTTATTTGAGGCATTATCAAATATTAACACAAAGGAAAGCAACTGCTCAAATTGCCAAATTCATATTTGAGGCATTATCAAATATTAACACAAAGGAAAGCAACTGCTCAAATTGCAAAATTCATATTTGAGGCATTATCAAATATTAACACACAGGAAAGCAACTGCTCAAATTGCCAAATTCATATTCGAGGCATTATCAAATATTAACACACAGGAAAGCAAATGCTCAAATTGCCAAATTCATATTTGAGGCATTATCAAATATTAACACAAAGGAAAGCAACTGCTCAAATTGCCAAATTCATATTTAAGGCATTATCAAATATTAACACAAAGGAAAGCAACTGCTCAAATTGCCAAATTCATATTTGAGGCATTATCAAATATTAACACACAGGAAAGCAAATGCTCAAATTGCCAAATTCATATTTAAGGCATTATCAAATATTAACACAAAGGAAAGCAACTGCTCAAATTGCCAAATTCAGATTTGAGCATTATCAAATATTAACACAAAGGAAAGCAACTGCTCAAATTGCCAAATTCATATTTGAGCATTATCAAATATTAACACAAAGGAAAGCAACTGCTCAAATTGCAGAATTCATATTTGAGCATTATCAAATATTAACACAAGGAAAGTAACTGCTCAAATTGCCAAATTCATATTTGAGCATTATCAAATATCAACATAAAAGGAAACAACTACTCAATGGCCAAACTCAAGTCATTTTCAGCATGAGCCTAAGATCAAGCTCACTATAAGATACATGAATAACTATGACTCTATTAAGTAATATACACAAGCGTTTTGTATTCTGAACAAATGTAAAAATCAGTAATATTCTGAGAAAAAATAAAGAAAAAAATAAGCATTGCTACGCAATCGCTCGAAACCCACAGCACATTTAGCTATCATGTATGTAGGTATCTAAAGTAATATATATAATACTGGCTTTCTTTAATGAAATAAACAGAATGTAGATTTCCTTAATCAGGTTTATATAAACAAAATCTGAAGTTTTTATTGTCATATTGCAAAGTGCTTAACAATAGAAACTATGAAATGTTGCTTTTCCACAACAAAACCTTTCTTTTGCTTTTCTACAGCAAAACCTTTCTTTCGCACCTGATACTCTTTTGTCCTGTCATTCTTTCTTTATTTTCAAGATTGTTTAGTTTACAATTGCTTTCTCAACCCAAACCCTTGACTTGAAATAAAATCTAAAAACAGATGTTCGTTTTAAACACATGTAGCTATTATGAAAATTAGCAACAGTGGAGATTTAAAATTTTCATGCTATAATAATTTTAATGTTAGTATTATTCAGCAGTATCCACAATGTCTATGTCTGTAAGTGGAGACCCATGTATATCATCAATCAATTTCATACAACAAATATAACAGTTCTCAGTGTTTCTCACATGTCACACTCCTCCTCAGACGCATTACCAGTTAAGCATGCAATTGTGCAATGTAAGTATATAAATCGATGTATGTATTTAAAATTCAAACCACAGACAGCAAATGAATCTGGTGACCTCTAAACACACACACACACAATGTTCAAATGAGGCCTAGAGCGTAATTGTAATGATAGTAATTATATATAATAATAATATAATAATTACAATATTTATATAGCGCAAAATCTTGATAAAATCAAATCTAAGCGCTGAAACAGACACACACACACGCACGCACGCACACACGCGCACACACGCACACGGCTATAAATGGGGAGAAAGAATAAAAGCAACGGAAAATTATAGAGAGCATATTATATGCACACGGCTATAAATGGGGAGAAAGAATAAAAGCAATGGAAAATTATAGAGAGCATATTATATACAATTATATATTGCAATGTGATTCCCCTCCGAGTGGAGACAGGCTGCAGAGGGGATTGAGTGAGGTCAGGATTTTATGCAGAGGAGAAAAGGTGAGTTTTGAGAGCGGACTTGAAGGAGACAAAAGTAGGTTGCTGACGGACTGAGAGAGGAAGTTTGTTCCAGGAGAGCGGACCAGAAACAGAGAAGGCTCGTGGACCATAGGTATTGAGCTTAGTGCGTGGAAAGCGAAAAGTCAGAGGATCGGAGGCAGAGCGGAGGGTACGTGAGGGAACATAGATCTCAAGTAGGCTTGACAGGTAATCGGGGGCTGCGTTATTGAGGCTTTTGTAGCACATGGTGTCTAGTTTGTACTGTATGCGCTTTGATACAGGGAGCCAGTGAAGTTGTGCCAGGAGAGGAGGTATGTGGTCAGCTTTTTTCTTTTTGAGTACAAGGCGTGCAGCATTGTTTTGAATGCGCTGTAGGATGCGAGTGGTGGAGGCAGGAAGACCGGACAGGAGTGAATTGCAATAGTCAATGCGAGACATTATGAAGGAGAGAACGAGTTTTGCAGTTGTTTCCACAGAGAGATACTTCCTGATCAGGCTTATACGATGGAGGTGATAGTAGCAAGATCTAGCAGTTTGAGAAACAAAGTTGTTCATGGAGATGGTAGAGTCAATGCAGACACCAAGGTTTTTAGCTGAATCAGAAATTGGGACTGATGTGTTACATAATGGGAGAGAAAGAGGAGGCAGCTGAGAAAGTTTCTGACGGGTGCCAGCTTCTGTCTTGTCATCATTTAGCTGAAGTTTGTTGTATGTCATCCAATTTTTAATGTCCGAGTAACACTCAGTGGTGCGAGTCAGGAGGCGCTGTATATTGTCAGGTGAGTCACTGTCTTGAAGTTGGGTGTCATCAGCATAGAAGTGGTGTTTTATAGAGTGGGAGTTGATGATGGTGGACAGGGGGGAAGTGTAAAGAGTGAAAAGAACAGGGCCAAGGACAGATCCTTATGGAACACCACAGGTCAGGTATGCAGGTTGAGAGTAAGTGCCATTGATGAGAACAGTTTGTTTTCTGTTTGATAGATATGAAGTGAACCAGGAGAGAGCAATGTCAGAGATGCCAAAAGTATGATGAAGTCCATAAAGGAGAATACCATGATGAATGGTATCAAAGGCTGCAGACAGATCAAGGAGTGTGAGGAGAGATACTTTGCCAGTATCAGTTGCAAGGAGGAGATTGTTGAGAATGTGTTTGAAGAGGATTCACACATTTCAGACAATAAAACAAGTCAAACATCACGTTTCATATGGCACAATTAAACATGATCCTGCGATATGATTCTGTTATGAGGAAAGTGGCTGCCAGATGGATACCTCATCTCCTAACAGAAGAAGAAACAGAAAGTTGACAGTTCCAAGCAATTGTTTGAAATAATTGAGCCAGAGGGCCAAAAACGACTATGTGATGTGATCACAGGTCATGAAACATGGGTCAACTTCTATGGCGTCCCCCCCCCCCCCCTTCAAAAAAGGAGTCCAATCAAATGTGGGTAGGTGCTAATGACAAAAGACCAGCTGTACTGAGACCTGGTTTTTAACGTCTCAGAACAGACCCTCCTTCTTTTTCTTCAACCCCAAATCCCTGTAGCAGTCAATATTTGGCCTGGAAAGTCTACGTTCACTGTCCGACATTATGAAGAAAATGTTTTGACCAGAGTTGCGCAGTCCATTTATGAGCATAGTGAGAATGTGGGTACCAGCAAAACGCTCCTACAAGAAACACAAGCGCCTTCAAAGCCAAGGTCACTGTGAATTATCTACAAGAGCAATCAAATTCTCCCTCACCCACCCTATTTTCTGACTTAGCCCACTGTGAATTCTGGTTGTTTCCATTCTGAAGCAAAACCCAGCTGGCCAGTTTTAAAGAATCCAGGACATGGAAAAGCAGTGAAATTACTGCTTGCAGCCATACATCAATCAGACTATCAAAGAGCATTTGACCCTTGATAACAAGGCTGAAACACTAAGGACTGAAAATTTCACACGTGCTGGACATCCCAGTTTTGTTTTGTGAATTAAGTGAAAAGGCTGTTCAATCAGCTTTTGAATATACAAGCACAACATCAAATGACCCCATGAAAGATCTAGAACCATATCAGTGTTTTGATAGTTTACAGTAATGTGAAAAAATCAACATGCTCACCCCTGAAAATAGAGTATGACTGCCAACATGGTGGAATAAAAACAAAACAAAATACAAAGGCCATACACTCAACAATCCATTTATATAAGTGCATGTGGAAGTTGCAGCCCAAAATGCAGAAAAAGAAGATATATATGAAATCTAAATACATGTGACCAATATCTCTTGATACCAGTTTGCAAATTTCTCTCCTCATTCAATTAAGTTCTAAAGTATAAACAAGAGACACTAGTTTACTTGACAAAGTTGATTTGATTGCCAACTTTTGAGCATGAAACAAATTCTTCCAACCTTGTGAAAGATTCTCTTCTCTAAGGAGGACTTGCTTTTTAGGATGTTTTCTGATTAAAGATTTCCTGCCTCACTTTGACATCAATGGATCATACAATGACTAGGCCACACCTCAGTGTCTTTGGTTTCAACATCATGTGTGGCAGGCTCAGGGCTCGATGCAGCACTGGAAGACTCAGAAGAGCTCATGTCACTGTCTTCTTGTAGTGAAAAGGCAGAGTCACTGTTGGTGGAAGGGGCTTCAGGAACATGCAGCTTGTCCGGGGGACAAAACACCTTGGCCTCATCAACAGCCAGCACCTGATTCTCAGGGACGAAAGCTGGCAGGATACATGACAAGCACAACATGCTATTAGTTTGTCCTGGAACTATTAACTGTCGACATGCAAGCACACACATACATACACAACAACTCCCCCCCCCCACCCCAAACATATTCAATACATGCAGTTAGCTTTTATTATCAAGTCTAGTTATGGGCTTGTTTTCTTTTGCTGATGCTGTGAAACCAAGAAACTGATTCTGGAGATGACAACTGAACATGGCACATTTAAGACTTCAGAGTACTTGCCATCATATAGGTTTATGACATTTGTCTTTTGTTTTTAATATCAATCTGGGAATATATCAAGTACACAATACAGAATCTGACACACATGCACATTTCATGTGAACTGAAGCTCAATATAAACAAACACACTACTAATATGCATGGATGTTAATGCTGAAGATTAGCAAGCTGATGCAATACATTTAGTATGCACACATGATGGTTACATATTATTTCATCTAAACACCTGTGCAAGCATTTCACTACCACAGTCAAGAGCTGGAATCATCAAATCTAGGAAATGTATAAAAAAAAAATCTCTTTTGGTGTTCTCACTACACTCTGAAGAAGGGGGAGGATTAGCATTATTGAAAAAGATCCATGATGCACAATTCTACACGCAAACACAAACTCATCTTCATCTTATCTAATGAGCATGTGACCAAGTGGACTAATGCAAACTTTTCTGATAACACATAAGCTCAATTTCATGTTATAAAGCAAGCAACATCAAATGGATCACATTAATGCATCTTCATTCAATCAGGGAAACTGGCCAAAGGGATTATACACAAAGAAATTGTATTTGTTAACATCCAGTTTTCTTCTGTGTGCTAAAACGTTTAGCTGCACATACTTTATCATATCTCATGCACACTTATCAGCTATGATTAGCAAGGCCTGTCCCTGTAAAACATAACATCCCTCTGGAGAAAACAAAAGTAGGATGCCGCACAGCATCCCTCTATCCTCTTTCTACATTTTGTGCATTTCCTTTAGATTAAGACGTGCTTTTGATGTTATATGCCAACTGACACTGTAAAGCAGGAAAATTAAAAGGAAGTTAAAAGAATAAGTTATAGCTTAGGGACAAAAAAATCAATTGGTATCATCAAATGTAAATTCAAAATGATTATTGTGCAAGAATCTCAACCATGAATGTGCAACACACACACACACACACACACACACACACACACACACACACACACACACACACACACACACACACACACACACACACACTGGGTCCAGTTCTTTGCTGTACTCACAGGGCGTTTCTCCATCAATTTCACTGTTTGTCATTTCAGCAATGAGATCAGAGAGAGAAGAGTAACTGGAGCTTGTGCTTTCTGCCCCCTCACTGTCACTCCCGCTTTCGTCTGCAAAATTAAACAAAACTACACAAACAATCCTGAAGTTATACAGACAAAATACAATTCATTTCATAAATGAACGCCTGCATGCACACACAAATGTGTGCATACACACACACACAGCTGATGATATTCACTGTTCAACTTCCATATTATTACAATGACAAGAAAGGCTTCAGAACATATATATACACATTTCTAGTGCTGTCACTTCTGAAATGAAACATCAAAGGTAAATGGTTAAGACTGTCCCATAAGCCTCAGCTTGTAGGGGGTTGAGGTGATAGAGACCTCAGCTTTCCACAAGCCAGCATTATGAGGGTGGTGCCTATCTCCTCAACTTGCTGCTTTACCTTCTACAACACTGAACAGTGTCAGGTATTAATTCACAGCTGGGTGGACATGTCGAAAGGTGGAAGCTCTCTTTTTACACTAGCCAAATCTCTCACAGCTGATGAGAAACCAAACCATCTCAAGATACCTAACATTTTATCTTTAATCTTTTCTCCTTTGTTCACAGCAATGACAAGCCCTGTGTAAACCGGATACCTCAAGAATAGATCAGTTATATTATCTGCCCATTTGCGAGTCATTTTACTGTGATAAAAACTATTAATCATACTCAGTAAAATCTATGCATTCAGTAACTTTCACTACAGGATGTTTTACCCAAATATGACAATAATTTTGATATTTCCACTACATCACATTCTTGACCTAACCATAATAACTTATAAAATCCTTCCATGTGGAATCACAAAATTCTTGCTGATCCATTTAATTCACAAACCCCCATTCATGCTGGTCTTCACCAATCTCCATTTGACCAATTACATTACTTCTAAACATTAAATTTTCATTACTGCATGTCTGTCCTAGTCTACATCACTCATACCTGTGGGTATTTCATCGCTGAGTGTTTCACTGACAGAGGTGATGGCAGCAGCCAGGGATGAAGCATTGTCATAGACATGAAACTCCACAGCCTGCAGGTGCTGGGCGTACCACTTTGGTTTGTCCCCTATCAGTGAAGGGTCGTAGACTGCTGTCTGTACACGCTGGTACACCAGGTTGTCAGGACACAGTGACCACTCCCCAAAGTACTCCACTGCCTGTCGACATCATTATTACCAATATGATAATTCACTGTTCTGTCTTCATTATGTCCCAAAACCAGTAACATTACAATATATAACTGATTTCTTAAAGGTGAAAAAACTTGTGTGTTGCCACACTTCTGTGGCATACTACCCTAAATTTGATTTAAATAGATCTTTGCATAAAAAATAACTACTGAATGAGTGACATTATGCAATATGCATCAACATAACTGACAACTATTCCATGTAGCATCTGTGTTTTTGTATGTGAAACAGTACACAATTCAAAAGCTTCCTACCAAAGTGTATATCACCCTTTTTTACTTCCTTCACAAGATATTTTTCTGGCAAAGGACCACAAAATCAAATTGTATTCTTAGAAGCCTTTGTTATGTAGATTAAAAGCATTAGAATACAAGTTCCAAACCTTCAACTCTGTCAGCATAATTTTCTTTTGCAGTTATCCACTTCTGTCCAAGCAATCCAAAATAAACCCTGTTCTGCTGTCAATCTACTCTAATCAAAAACACCAATATGACATTAACAAATGCTGATCCTTCATGAAGATTAGCAATTGACACAGTTCAAATCTGAACAAATATCATTCATGTCATTTCATGTATCAATATCCTTTACAGTAAGACACAGCCCACTCCCTCTTGTACTAATAGTATTTGATACTAAATGATTGAAAATCGGGCAATGCACAACGCAAAGAATCTGACTGTAAAGGCTTTCATTTTTCCCACTTCACTTCTGATTACAGTACATGTTCATTACACAGAATTTTAAAAGAAAACACATAACACAAACACAACCTACCCCTCTACAATTACCAGGAGTTTCATTCTCCTGGGCTAAGTACAAAACCAATCTAGGAAAATGTGATGACAAGACCTGAGTGCGAGCCAGTCTGGCAGTAAAGTGTGTGCGCTGAGGCCGTGACTTCATAAAGCTGTAGAGCTGGAAGGCCACCACAGGGCGTGGGTATAGGCGTAGGGTACGTGTGTGCTCTGTGAAGTTGCCCAGGATGTTGGGAGAGTTGAAGAACCGCACCTGAGGAAATAAAAGTGTCACTTTATACTGTGTATATAAAAATGTAATAATCATAAAAAAAATGTTTAATGCATTTCTCTGATCTTTTATGTTCAATACAAAGCCCTATACAGTACTGCAGACACATACACGTATCTTTCACACCATCTTCAAACATACAATAACACACCAACACATACACAATACATGCATACACAAACATACACAAAGTTGGAAGAACTTTAGTTTGAAAAATTACTGAGATCTTCTGTATCTATCAAAATTATATATATATATATATAACACACACACACAACACACACTCACACATATATATATACACACACACACACATGTGTGTGTGTGTGTGTGTTGTGTGTGTGAATATATATATTGTGTGTGTGTGTGTGTGTGGTGTTGGTGTGGGGTGGTGTGTGTGTGTGTGTGTGTGTGTGTGTGTGTGTGTGTGAGTGTGTCACTGTGTGTGTGTGCGTGTGTGTGTGTGCGTGTGTGTGTGCGTATACATGTGAGCATGCCCACATCACAGAGACAGAAATGAAGGCTAAAGTTTTCTTATAACCAAGCAGCCCACATCATCAAGAAACAAAACTTTCATCATGTTGATAAAAAGTTCTATCATCATTTGTATTGCTGTAAGGAACAGTCTTGTTTTCAAATTTGTCAATGCAACAGAACACAGCAGACATACGTTCAGCTTACATGAGAAAAATGACTATCATTTGTAGAAAATGGCAATAACAGGTCCAGTGATGGGCATTTTCCTTTCAATGATAATCGAAAGATTTTTTTTTACACAGAGTGCAGGTAAGGCAAGGCAAAGGTTTTCCCATAACCTGAGCAACTGTTGATGAACAAGGCACTGGACACCTCAACTTCTCCCTGGGTCAGTCTTCTGAGAACTGCCTATTTCCTCTCCATTATTTTATCTTTCAGTGCCTTTTTCCTCTCCATTATTGTCTTACCTTTCCTGTCCCTGGAGGGGGATAGCTACCCACTTAAAGCTGGATATACTGGGGTGATGTGTTAATCCCAGTGTGAACCTAGTCATCCATCAGTTTGGCTGCCACACATGATCATGCTTTATTTGGCTTGTGGGTACTGAAGTCACTGTGCTAATTTGACCAACTCTTCTTTTATTGTCCAGTCAAACATGGGACATCTTTTGATATATCTGAGCAATTTATCCAGAATTTCCGGCCCCAAAAAAATTACATACATAATGAGAAGAAATGTACACTAAAACAATGCATTAACAAATATACCACATTATATACCAAGTCACTCACCATTGCCACTCGTGTTGCCACGTCCACAGAGTCCACGTCATTGCCATAAATGAGAGGATTGAACCCTGTCTGTGAGGAGAAACTCTCTCGCCTCTGCCACATCTCTGGGTTCTGAGCGATAGCATCGAGATTTTTGATAGGCTGCGGAGTCATACTCATACTGGCCAAGGCCTGGTGCGGGAGGAAAGCGGTTAAAGAAAGGAGTTAGTGGCCACAAGCTGCCCTCAACCATGCTTAGTGTCAAGCGAAAGAGCACAGAGACAGTCAACAGGCAGAATGCTGCAATCAAATTGGCTGTAGCTGCTAGTCTATGCGATTAATGCGGTGAACGATTTCAACAAGCTAGAAAAATTGTTAAGGTTAACGAGAAGGTTAAATCCAACCTTTCCAATTCTAGCCCCGAACCAAGAACGTTAAAACCTTCAAAACCCCTTGAAATAAGCAACTGTGAAAGGAAAGGTAACGAGACAACTTTAGTATGTTAATGCTGACAGACACACCTGACTTCTTTAACATACAGCCTAAAAATGAGATCTGACATATACCTGTATCTATGTTATCTGTGTACACACACACACACACACACACACGGACGTACACGCGCCACACAGGCGCGAGCACACTTACACAAACACACATGCTCCATGATGATTAGATTACAAGAAATGAAGAAAACAAGATGAAAACACACAACCAACCTTATTTCTCCATAATCAATCTCCTCAATACTGATTTATTCATTTTACAAAATAAAACCGTTCTTGTATGGTGCTATTCTCCTAACTCATTTACACTACCTAATTACACATTCATAAGACATAGACATACATATAGGACTGATATCTATCGCTCTCTTACACTTACACACACACACACACACACACACGAATACATGCACCCACACACATACACAAATGAACACATGCCAACAGAGTCTAACATATATGCATATGTTTGAGGTGATAGATAGATGCATACATGAATGATTATATAAAGCAGATTGATCAGTAGTTAGAAGTCAGTATATAGTAGTGAAAGAGTAATTATACCACAAATCATTCAGATATTTTGCAATTATTTAGGAAAAAGAGTTGCAGTGCAACTGGATTTACATTTTCAAAAAACCTATTACATGTTCTAACATATTTCGTTGTTTATGATTATAGAACGCAAATCTTTTACCTCTGTGCTAAGACTATTAGTTATTTAAAAACTCACCTCTTTCAAAAATATTATCAGTAAGTTCAACCACATTTCCCCCCCAGCCTAATAGTAGAAAAGGTGTGTTAGTGTGTGTGTATGCTATAGTAGGTAGGTGGGGGGTGGGGGTGGGTGATTATAGAGCCCAATGTGCCTCACAGTACTTTGGGGTATAGCCGTGGGGGTTGTGGGGTGCATTTGGACTTGCGTGAGAATCCGTGTATGATTGTAGCGTATGTAGTATTTTTATGGATTTATTCTATTATTTTGTATTGTGTATTTAGTGTATGTACGTGAGGTCTGAGAGATTGAAATATTGTGAGTGAATGATTGTAAAGCGTCATAAGCTCTGCCGTAGGCAGAGATGTGCGCTTATAAATGGTCTCTTATTATTATTATTATTATTTATGATTACACCACATGCACCCTCTATTTTAGCATTATGGACCTATCCCTTTCTCACCTGGGTTCTCTCCCTCCCCTTATCTTCCCCTTCCCTATCTCATTTTCTGAGGGATTAGGGATTAAGTTGTAGAACGTTCTGTAAAGTTGCAAAAAATCATATTATATACTCAACTAGTTCTTACATAGTGTAGTATCGAAACAAAGGTATCTTTTCTGCTACACAACATGCATTACACAAGACAAAATCAGATCTGGCCAATCCAAAATCATCACTTTCAAACAATTGACCCCTCATTCCTAAGTACTTTGATTACATCATGAAAGCTGAGCAATGATTCGCCTTGCCTGCAGTGTCGAACACACTTTCAAACAGCCATTTTCTTTCTTTTCTTATTTTTTAAACATAGCGAAGCCAAGTTACTTTGAAACTTTCCGTATCGCATGACCCAAGTTACTTCGGAACTTTCCATACAGCATGACCCAGAGTACATGCACAGCCAACCAGTGAAGTGCAAATTGGCTGTAACATGCTATAAATAACTTCTGCTGTCATTTCTGCATGGTAGTTTTGAATGCGAAACATCACCGTGACAGTGCATCTTTTAACAGTTATTATCTGCAAACGTAGACAGGGAATGCTGAGTTGCCAATGTCAATGCCCGCTATAGAGGGTGTTAAAGAATATAAATTACAAAAGCATAATAGTTGTCAAGGCAACTACAGAATTTTTTCTCTTCTACATTTTTTCTTCAATCATCGACAGACAATCATGAATCTACAGCTACAGTGTGTGACAGTGGCAAGACACTGTATCACTGTCTTGTCCAGCTGTTCCACTAGTTGGGGAGGAGAAGGGCGGGGGCAGGCAGGGAGAGGGCAAGAGACAGAGAGGGAAGGAGGGAGGGAGGAGAGAAAGAGAGAGAGAGAGACAGACAGAGAGAGAGAGAGGGAGAGAGAAAGTTGTGTGCACAGCTGGGTGACCACCGTAAAACCAGCATGTGCATTTTAGACAAGTAAGAAAGTAGAAGACAGGGGATACATGGAGAGAAGAGGAAAGAGAGAGGAGAATGAATAAGTGAATGAGTGAATAAGTGAAGTGTGTGTGTGTGAGAGAGAGAGAGAGAGAGAGGTGGGGAAAAAGAGGGGGGAGGGAGAGAGTGAGAGTGTGTGTGTGTCTGTGCGTGTATGTGTGTCTATGTGTATGCGTGTGTGTGTGTGTGTGCATACTGTGTATGTATACTGTCTCTTTTGTGTGTCTGTTTGCATACGCTTATTTTGATGTTAATGAAATGCCTCACCAAGTCTGGTCTGACAAGCACTTGCTGAAGCATGCATTTATTAAAAGCAGAAACACATTCTCTGCATCAGTGAACCAAAAATGACATCAAATCATTGCAAGGTCACAAGATTTTGGAAAAGGAAAGTAAATGATATGGCTTGCCGATTTTTTTTCTATTATCTTTTTCAAACTCCCATCACTTCTAGGCGCATCCTATGCACAAACTGCGTAACTGCTCATGTGACAACAACTAATGACCATGTCAGCTCAGCACAAGTAATGCACAGCATGTTGTAACATACATCTCTCATCCCCTCTACTCCTCACATCCCAGCTGTCACACTTTCACCCAACTGTGTGTGATGGAAGTCCGGTGTAACAGATGCTGTTTGTATAGGAAAAGTGACATTATAAAATGTTGATTCCTTTACAGGAAAAAAAAAAAAAAAAAGGAATAACGCTACAAACCAAAACATGTTATTGTGCATACACACACACACATACTGACACACACACATACAGACACACACACACATATACGCACACCCCCCCCCCCCCCCCTAATATCACTCATAGCGAAAAGACATCAAATCAAAGAATGAAATGAAACAAAACACACACAAACACACACACACACACACACACACACCACACACACACACACACCACACACACCACACACACACACACACACACAACACACACACACACACACACACACACACACACACATCCTTTCATTTTTTTCAGTAAGAGCAATTAATACAATTACAAAAAAGAAAATCTCCAAAAATTCAGTCTGGCCAGTAAGAACAATTAACCAGTTCAGTGCCTATAAGCCGTCAGCTGACGTTGCACAAAAGGTGTTGCTATATTGCCTAAGAGCCGTCCGCTGACGTTGCAGGAGTTTTCCGATTTTTCGTTCACAACTGTGTGAGCCAGTCAGCACACAGAAACATTGCACACTGAGCTATATGTGTCTACAATATAAAAATAGGATGTAAATTAGGATACGTCATAGGGAAGACACTTTTATTGTCGCTAATGATTTGGTAACTGGACCACGTGAAGTGGAGCACAATGGCGACGCAACCTTCGACAAGCCGAACGGTGGCTCACGTCAGCGGACTTCCACGACTCTAGAGGCCGTTCAAATGATTTTACAGCATGATGACGATGAGAGAATTTGTTATCTGATCATTCGCTTCAACATGAGGGTGGAGAAAGTAACAATGACCACGCCGACATTAAACGCTTGCTGGCTGAATCGATGCAAGCAGACGATAACAAGTACGAGTCAGACCGCGACTGCCGTAGTCAGTGCGAGTGGCGAGCGCGCAGGCCGTGACACTTCGGACTTTGGACCCAACAGCAGTGAACGTGATGGTACATGGTGCGATGGGTCACGCACGTGTTCGTGGTGTGGGAAGGGGGGAAGATGAGAAGGGGGAGAGGTGCAGAGGAGCTGTGCCCCAGTTAGACGGCATGGCAGGGGGCGTGGCGATCAGCGAAGTGTTTCGCTCACTGAAAATCTGTTGGCCTCCAAATGGACAACAGTCTGACATTCCTCAATTTTTATGAAATCCAGGATTGAAAGTGGGAACTGGTGACGTGTGCTATGCTTTTTCAAGCTGTTTCTGACCGATGAGCATGAGCTGATTGACTTATTTGAATAAGGATTCTGATTCTGGGCTTATTTTCTCTTGTTTTGATTGCAGAACCTGAAGAACAGAGAGAACCAATTCATGAGTGTCATGTAGTTTGATTGTTCAGTGTCTGAGTACACTGACTGTCATGTAGTTTGACTGTTCAGTGTCTAGTACAATCACTTTTATGTTTACCGAAACCAGGTCTATCATTGATGGGATGGTTACTTACTTAATTGTCTGCATGGGTTTAGTATCGTTTCATGAACATTTTATGATGTCATATGTTTTGTTTTCATTTATGTATGTAAACTGACAACAAACAAGTCATTTTCAGCTGTTTTTTTGTTTGTGAGTGTGTTGGGTATCAATCTGTAGAGATGGAAACTTACTTTTTAGACAACACAAAAAAATTATTTCCACTTTGGAATGCCTGGACAGGTCTTTGCAATCAAGCTAAGAGAAAAATAAGCACAGATTCAGAATCCTCGTTCATTTTCCTTCAAAAAACACATGTTTCTTTGATGTATCTCTTACAGTTTTTGCACTAGAATTTTTTGTTAATTATTACCCTCGAATCCTCAAAATTCCCCGGCAATGGGGAAGCACATGTTTACGTTTTTCTCTGGCACTGAAAGGGTTAATACACTTACAAAAGAGAAAATCTCTTTAAAAATTCGGTCTGGCCAGTAAGAGCAATTAATACACTTACAAAAGAGAAAATCTCTTTAAAAATTCAGTCTGTCGAACTGGACTCAAAAGATCTTAACCAATAATATTATCACGTAATACAATGTACTGTCACACATTACCAAGCATTTGTTTCAAAATCAATTTTACAATACATTAACGTATGCTTCCTTATCAATGCATCTTTTTGACTGAGAGCAGTGACACGCACTAATGCACACAAATGTATGGCTACGTTACAGACACTACGTATAACATAAATTTGGGTTTACTCATTATTAATGTGTTTACAAATCCTGTGGTTTCTATGACTATTAAAACTGATTCAGACTCTCTCCCTCACACACACAAATACATAAACATTTTCCTATATATTTCATTTCCAAAGATTTAACAAGAACTTGACAAGAGAGAAAGTGTTAACTTTATGCCAGTTAAACAAACCATCCATTATGTTTGACAGCCTTTTGACAAAGAGATGTGGTAAATGTTCATGGAATGTTGAAAGGAATACATGAGGTCATAAAACCTTTGAGCCCTGTTTCAAGATAATTCTAAATGTTAACTACCTGCCAAAACAACTGAAAGTGTGCACACATACCAACGCACTGGACAAGGACAATATTAACAGTGACAATATGCTGAATAGCAAGAAATGACTAAAATCATAATGACTGCTATAAATTAACATGAACATAAGCATTCTATGAACAGCAAAACATGCAATACCCCGCATGCATGCTTATCATAAAACTGCTCAAAGCAAGAGAATCAAATATAATATGACTGTAAATATAAACAAAAAACTTTATGACTACCAAAACAAGCATAACAGACACATTAAAAGAAAAAGGAAAATCAACCAACCAAGCAAGCAAAGACAAATGAAAAACAAATAAACATAAAGCAAGAAAATTTTACATGGTAAAAAAACAAAAACAAAACAAAACATTAGTAATAGTAAGGCTTAAAAGTTAGCATTGTTAAACACAAGTAATTACATTTCCAGAGTAGAAATCAGTGCAACATGTGAACAGGTGTGCACATCTACGAAACTGCAAAAATGAAAACACACCACACCCACAGTACAAATTTCAACTAAATGTGACAGAAGTTTCAAACCTAGAAATAGACAAAATCACACCACATCCGCACTACGGATTTCAACTTAAATGTCATAGAAAACTTTTAAACACAGAAATGGACAAAATAATGTCACACACACTGTCATTTGGGTATGCTTGATGATTTGTTAGTATCTACTTCAAGGTGATATTCATAAGCAGAAGCTGATAGCCTCCCAAAACAATGAAAAACATAAGCATCGAATACATTTTGATGAAAACAAAATCTCAAAGAGCAGAAAAAAAAACTTTCTCAAAAATTTTCATACTTCAGGTTACACTGATTCCCCAAAAGCTTATAAACCTAACTTACTTTTCTTTCTGTTGCCTTTTTGTTTGTTCTGTTTTTGTTTGCTCGCTTGCCTGCTTAATTTTTAGAAGGAGGTGGGACTGAAGGGGATATTTATTCAAGTCAATAGCAAGCAGTATATATCCTTCATGTCTGAAAACAGTTCAGGCTATATTTTGATGTAATTTGTTTCATTTCAGTTTATTTTCTTTTCATTTATGTATGCAATGGTGTGGTCAGTTTTACACTGTTGTGTGGTTTACTTGTTCTGTCAGATTTCAATTTAATCTTGTGTTCATAAGAATGTCTTGTCGTGTATTCTGATCGTATTCCAGATTATTTTGGTTTATTTATTCTAAGAGGATGTACAAGTCATTCACTCGATAACTGTGTCCAATGAAAAATCAAAAACAAACAAACAAACAAAACAATTACAAATATATGCATTCAAATCAAATGAAAATCAAAACATCAAAGCACTCACTCTCAAACTCAATGTCTTAACTTTGTAAATAAATACATGCCCACTTTCTGTGTCATCCTTATGCTTCAAACTGAGCTATAAAGTTTATTTATTTATCTATGCAGTTCCATTGGAAAAGAATGAGACCTTTTTATTCCTTAAAAATAAAGCTTTATCATCATATGCAAACAGATCCTTTCGAATAAATTACTTTGTTCACAGACAAAATACACACACACGCAGACATCTGAATGAAATGACTCATTTCAGGATTGATTTAAATAATTTTCCCCACCTCTGTCTAATTCAATGTCATAATTTTCACTTTTTTTTAAAGATATAATGTCACTAATACAATACAAAAAAACCAACTAAATTAAAAGAAAGAGGCCAAACATTTCAACAACTGGATCACTTTTCCAGGAACAGTACAACAATGTTCAATGGACTTTGTGATTATTACACAGTTTGTGTGCAGGTACTCAGCAATACATGGATGAATGGTCACTCAATTTAAAGTTTACATACAATTTATTAACCAAACGCATGAACACATTTAACACCACAGCTCACGATGTTCATGACACACAAAGGTTTAGTGACCTGATATTCTCTTAATTCAATTTTTTAAACAAGAAATAAGTAGCACCAACTGACACCAATTTCCTTTCTACTGGAAAAGAAATTTCACCTTTGGGAAACATCATATTTTTTATTCATTATAATTCTATAAAGGACACAATCTTTTTATAAAACCCTTAATCAGGTACTTGAACAGATTTTAGTAATGATTTAAGTTCAAGACCCACTGACGCAATTCAAAAATCTTAATGGTTTGGCTCTTCTACTTTAACTTGATCATGTTCCCCTTTAGTACACAACATGGATAGCTCATAACTGGCAAAGAACATCACTGACGCTAAAATTATTCTCTCACCTGTTTGAGGTGGGTCTTTAAAGCTGCGGCCTCAGGCTCTGGCAGTGAAGGCAAAGGGTCGGAGTTTTGGGGAGAAGTGATCTGTCAATGTCAACAATGCTGTCAAAACTGCTATCTGTCAATGTCAAGTGAGATTATCAAACTGTTTAACCTTTTGACTCCCGCACCCTGTTCACCAACATCCTGCTTTGTCAACCATGCTAGCAAAGCAAAAACTTAACCCTTTGATTTTCTCACTCTTTCCACCAGCTTCCTACAGCAAGCTTCTGGATAAGGTGAGGGAGTCAAAGGGTTAAGATTTTGCAGTTGATGGATAGGGTGTGGGAGTTAAAGGGTTAATGACTGGGTTGAATGGTCACAGGGACCAATTCTATTGGGGGAACCTCACATTCAAACCTGTTAAGCACTTGATGTAACAATGATAGCAATATCAGAATGCCCTTAATCTGAATTAATTGCAGTCTGAAGTAACACAAGTCCTACCATGTTCTAGCCTGCAGGCAGCATGTGCCGGACCATACATAAAATGACCAATCACTAACATACACTGTTTGACTTTTCATCTCTCTGTCATCAAATGTTGGTCTTTTTCTTTGGACTTTTGTTTAGGCTGGTTAGGTTTTTCTTAGGTTTTCTTCTTCTTTTTTTATTTTCATTTTATTTTAATTTTTTCCCTTTCTTACTGCTTTGTTTGGTCTTAGGTGTTTTTTATTATGTCTATTTTTTAAAACAGATTTTTGGTGTTTTCATGTAGATTTTTTACAAGATGCACCAGCCTGTTAAGATTCTGATATAATTACAAGAGAGGCATCTGATGCTCTCTATAATTTTCCATGTTTTTATTCTTTCTCCCCATTTATAGCCGGTGTGTGTGTGTGTGTGTGTGTGTGTGTGTGTGTGTGTGTGTGTTGTGTGTGTGTGTGTGTGTGTGTGTGTGTGTGTGTGTGTGTGTGTGTGTGTGGCGCGGTGTGTGTGCGTGCATGCGTGCATGTGTGTGCGTGCGTGCGTGTGTGTTTCAGCGCTTAGATTTGATTTTATCAAGATTTTGCGCTATATAAATATTGTAATTATTATTATTATCTGATGTCAAACCTCATAAAATTTATGCAGGTAAAACTCATTGCTTGAATTCATACAAATGAATTATTTATGCATTTTTAAAAATTACTATCACTAAGCTTTTGAAATAATGAAAGGTATACCACTCATGCATTCAGAAGATTGCTCCAATTTAAACTGAAGACCATGTGACAATTCATACTACTATGTTACATCATAGATTACCACTTAATGAATCCCACACAAAAAATAACCGAAAAACGGAATTCCTTAAGTGCCAACACTACACTGTCAGTTATTTAACACTACTCTCGTCCTTTACTGTCTGATCAAGTCTCGTTACTCTAGTGTCAAACATAATAATGTTTATATAATTCCACTGTGAAAGCAATGCTTAAGGAAGTGATTTTGTGGATAAAATTATGAAACAAGCTAAAAATATATATAAATATACAACTACTTTACAACTCGTTTTAACTAAAATCAGCATTAATCATTACATAAAAACCAATAAAAAAAAAAAAGAGTAATACAACTACTTTAGTACTAGCTATCACTTAAAACCCGCATTAATTATTGCATAAAACCAATCAAAACATGAATATCGGGAAAACTTGATGGTGCAAGCTGTGTACCTTGTTTGCATCTAGATCAACAATCCAAATGTCATCAGGCAGAGGGAAGTCTCTCTTGTAACGGAAGAAACTGGCAGGCACTCCAATCAGGAACGGGGTTGGGGCAAGCAACAACTGAACACACACAACAACTCTGTAACCACATGCGCCAATACCATTTGAACATGATAGTCATCTAATAAATAGCGAGAAAGACCTGAAAGCTTTAACAACAAATTGTCACATAAACTTTAACAACAACAAAAGTAACGGTCGTAGTGCTTTGAAACTTTAAAAAGTAACTGTCGCAGAGCTTAGAAACTTCATATGAACCTGGCTCAATTATTACATGATCTAATTATGACAGTAATGCCAATATTGGACATCACTTGTTATGACATTGCCCTGAAAACAGAAACTGCGAGTGTTACAGCTATGTTTAGCACTGAAGAACAGCGCACGAACATTTAAACTAGCATTGAAGAACAGCACTCATATATTTAAACTAATTTTTATGACAGAAGTTCTGGCACGTACATACTGAAAACACTTTTAAAAAAATGAATGTGGGCACAAGCTCTTTGGCACGTTTTGTAGGTGGGATTCACTCTTTACAGATGGACAAAATGATGGTAAGGGATGCAAAATCCAGGGAGACCAGCTGAAGCTACTTACGCACAAGAAAAATGTTTCCAATCTTTTGAATGAAGACAAGCGAATAATGTTTCAAGATATCTCTCGTTACACTGGTATTAATCTTGGATCAATTCAAACTATTTCAGCAAGTAAATTAATAAGACATTTTACAGCAAGGTTAGTTTTCTACACTGCTAACTTAAAATTAAAAAAAAAGGATGTGCAGCATTGCAGCAAATATTCTGTTAAACAGTACAAAAATAAGGGTGACAGCTTTAAATTGGATAGTTGCCATCAACGAAACCTGGATTAGAAGCTATGAGCCAGAATTAAAGAGACAAATCTTTGAGTGGCGCATTTCCACCGCTCAAAGGCCCATCAACTTCAAAAAAAAGTAAGGACATTTAAAGATGATATGTCCCTATGACAACAAGGGTATTGATGGTGCATCACCCTCCCATGGGACAAATTGTTCATCAACACTACTACAGGATGTCTCTGTTAAAACACTAAGATCTGCAATTCAAAAGAAACGGAATACACTGTTAAATGATTTTTCACTGTTATTACATGTATTACATGACAAAATGTTTTGCCCCAAAGAAGAGAGGGTAACTTCACTAGTGACATTATACCAATGAGACATTGCCACATCCCACCTATTCTCCAGATACCATTTCCCCAGCTGTATTTCATCTAGGCAATGTATATCAAATGTTCACAAACCATCTTCATTCATCAATTAAAATTTATTTTTTGTTTGATTGTATTTTTCAGTAAATATATGAATAAAGCTGATATAAAATGTTCAATACAATCTTTGTATTCTTGACAAAGATAATACATGCGTTCAAAAACTTCCTTCTACAATCTCTTTTTCACAGCAGCTCAATTGAAAGCAGTGTACGTGAGTAGGATACCTGTTCAGCAGATGCCATACAGGTAGGAAGAAGAGGTATGACAGGAAACATGTACTCCAGGGGGTATAGC
This sequence comes from Monoplex corrugatus, assembly GCA_030674185.1. Lineage (NCBI taxonomy): Eukaryota > Metazoa > Mollusca > Gastropoda > Littorinimorpha > Ranellidae > Monoplex > Monoplex corrugatus. The sequence continues at coordinate 46,914,482 of JAPXFY010000019.1, forward strand.
ATGGACACAAAGGCCATCACACTCATCGTCAAAGCATTGTAGTCTCTGGACTGTAGAATCACCTGTGTAAAAACATCAGTCTTCCAAATATCCATGCATTTGCTAAACTCATTCCTTATATTTTGTTCTATGCTCATGTAAAAGCTTACACAACCAACCAATGACTGAATAAGACAACAACAAAAAAAGTTTTTTGTGATGCCTTGGATGACAGAAAAGCGGTGTATGTGAGAGAGAAAAGATACACCATGTGTATCATTCTGTGTGTGTGTGTGTGTGTGTGTGTGTGTGTGTGTGTGTGTGTGTGTGTGTGTGTGTTTTGTGTGTGTGTGTGTGTGTGTGTGTGTGTGTGTGTGTGTGTGTGTGTGTGTGTGTGTGTGTGTGTGTGTGTGTGTGTGTGCGTGTGTGCGTGCGTGCGTGTGTGTGTGGTGTGTGTGTGTGTTGTGTGTGTGTGTGTGTGTGTGTGTGTGTGTGTGTGTGTGTGTGTGTGTGTGTGTGCGTGCGTGCATGAGCATACACATGTAGGCAAATGTTCTGGAGAGATGGGTTCAGCCAGATCAAGGGTATGACATGTAGGCCTATATCCTGGAGAATGTAGGATTGTGCAAAGGACCTGATGTGTGCACCACCAAATCAACAAGAGGTTTCCAAACTTCATGAAAAGACTTGCAAGTCATGGGCCAAAAAACACTTTTTTGGTTTTGTTTTCACAGCCAAGTTTCTGACTGAAAAATATTCATCAGTGCCACATTTTTTTTGTCCATGCTTGGCCGAGCAAGTCATCCAGTCTGTGTCGAACTAACACAGTGAGTTATACCCCCAAAACTTGGTCAAGGGTGAAGGGTTGTATGTCAACAATCATGTGGGAAAGTCAGCTGTTGGAGCAAACCTTGTTACTATGTGAAAAACTTTTGTTGACCAAGATTACCTAAGGTGATGAACGGTAGTGGCAACAAAAGTTGTCTACAACAGGGGAAAAGTTAACAGGTAGGAGGAAGCAACATGATGTTAGGATTCAAAACACACAATGGGAACAAGAAAAATTATCCCAACAGTATTCTTAAACCAGTTCAATGCTTGTTTGCATCAGTCATAAGTACTTTTATTCAATGCTTGTTTGCATCAGTCATAAGTACTTTTAGCTCAAGAAACACATGCTGCATTACACAGATTCCTCACAAACACAGCATAATCAACAAATCAAGTTTAATCCTTTTTCTCTCTTATCCAATCCATCAGCTTCCTGAGGAAGCTGGTGGATAGGGTGAGGGAGTGAAATATGTAGACAAATGTTACCTTATGTTCCAGTATGATTGCACTCAGTACTCTCAAGCAGGTATCCACTCCTAACAGTTCCAGAGGAAGATGCAGAGGAAAATCCACTAAGCTAAATCGAGTGGAGTCCGGTAAAGCAAACAGCAATGGCGCCTGTAGGTCTTTTGGCAATACGTTCACCTGTAACAGTCCAAAACAAAAATGTTCATCATTATACAAAATAACAACTAAGTACATGAATACACACACACACACACACTCTCATTCATCTATACACACTCATTCATCTATCTATCTAGCCAGGTAGCTAGTTAGCTAGCTCGTGTGTGTGTGTGTGTGTGTGTGTGTGTGTGTGTGTGTGTGTGTGTGGTGTGTGTGTGTGTGTTGTGTGTGTGTGTGTGTGTTGTGTGTGTGTGTGTGTGTGTGTGTGTGTGTGTGTGTGTGTGTGTGTGTGTGTGTGTGTGTGTGTGTGTGTGTGTGTGTGTACATACATATACATATATGTGCATATAAATGAGTGTTTGTGTTTGTTTAATGTTGTATGCGAGTGCGTGCGGTTGTGTTCATGTGAGTGGGGCGGAGGGATTGAGATTTGGTGTTCGACGTTGGGATTGGGGTGGGGGAGGAAGGAATGGGCAGGCGTCTCGTAATGTTGAAAAGAAAAAAGATCGGATTACTCTGTGAACAGTTTTCATTCAAAAATGTTTGATGTGTGTGTTCATTCCTGAATAAACAGTCCCCTAAGGAAGGCCACTGGCCGAAGTACTGGGCTCAAAACTCTAGTTTGTTGTCTTGTTTCTTTGGTTTATCTCCTACAAACGCGTGTGTATATATATATATAAAAACAAATAAAGAAGAATACAAACATATTTTTAAGCAAACAGGATAAAAAAACAGGATTGCATCTGCAATCTAAACACAGAAAAGGGAGCCTCTGGCATGACTGTCCATGAGATCCAGTGAGAAAATTGGACAAATTGTCCTCTAAGTAGCTGACCTCTTCTCATGTGACACACTAATCAAAGCCTATGGAGGAACAATCTTTCTCATTCAAATGATGCCTTGATGCACATGAACACAAAGGACAGCAGATGTTAAGTCTCGAAAAGTGACATGAATATTTTCTTACATGAGAATATACACTGCTTGTCAATATCCAATAATACCAGCTTTCAAGCCACTGACTAACCAGCTCATTGATTAAGAGATCAATCATTGATTCACTAGCTGACCCAGTTAAAGATCAAGCAATCAACTGAATCAATGTTAGCAAGGTATTGAACACAGACATGTTGAAACAATTCACAGGAAAACACAAGAAGTGTTTTGTGGGCATGAAATCAATGGGGAAAGATGCACTCCAACCCCATCGCCGCCGCCCCCCCCTCTCTCTCTCTCTCAAACACACACACCCCTGGCGTGAGTGTGTGTGAGTGTGAGTGTGGTGTGTGTGTGTGTGTGTGTGTGTGTGTGTGCGTGTGTGTATAAGAGAGGCGGGACGGGGTTGAATTGCATCTTTCCCCATCGATCTCATATGTGTGTTGTGTGTGTGTGTGTGTGTGTGTGTGTGTGTGTGTGTGTGTGTGTGTGTGTGTGTGTGTGTGTGTGCGCGCGCGGCGTGCGTGCGTGCGTGCGTGCGTCGTGCGTGTGTGTGTGTGTGACAAACATCTAATAATAAACTGAGAGAATGTCTTCATAACTTAAAAAAGTAATTGCTGCAGTGCTTTGAAGCTTTACATACACCAGATCCAAGTATTCCTCAATGTATTCATAAAATGTGCAAATATGATGTCACAATGGGTACAGTCAATCCAAACATCATGGCCACATTTAAACATTGCAAAATAGTGTGCTTCATTTAAAACTGAATATTGTAAATGAAATTCCGGAGCAAATACATTATAACATTCTAAAGTGTATGTGGGACACAAGCTCTTTTGCTGACTGCAATTTATAAGTGGGTGTCATTCTTTAAAAATTGAATGAAACAACATTAAAGGCAAGCATAGTCTATGAAATCCAGTTAAAGCAACTGACATAAAAAAATAAAAAAACTGTTCAAAAAGTTTTTTTTAAATTTGAATGAAGACAGACTAATAATATCTCAAGAGATCACGCATAACACTGATATTAGCTGTGGATCAGTTCACGCGATTTGAACAAACAAATCTGTAACGAGACACGTTGCAGCAAGGTGGGGCCAACACTGCCTAACTGAATAACAAAAAACAGACATGTGACACTATTGTATTTATTCTGTTAAAAATGAGGGTGACAGCTTTTTAAATCTGATATTTGCCACTTACAAAACTTAGGTTAGAAGCTAACAGCAAGAATTAAAGAGACAAAATTCAGGTTATGAGATGAGAATCAGTCATTCCCATAAAGGAATGTTATGCAGAAGGAATACAGAAAGGCACTGATCTTTAACTTTTTTTTATAAACATATTTTCACTATTTATTGAATGACTCTCACTGTGTGTGCCTGTGCGTGTGACAGTGTGTTTACACGTATGTGCATATAACAGTAAGAAAGAGAGCAGAGACAGATAAGATAGGAGGTGGTGGTGGAGATGGTGGTGGTGGTGTGATGTGTATGATGATGATGATGATGGCATGTGCGTGTGTATGTGAGTGCGCGTGTATGTGCACGTTCGCACATGTGTGCATGCCTGTGCACATGTACGGAATAATAAAGGAAGGAAGAAGAAAAGACAAAAAGAGCTCTTCTTAGACTGAGAGAAGTTAAATTACAGAAATTCACTTTGTTTACCTTGCATTTAATTCTTATACACAAGGATATGCATGTAAGCGCACATTCACACATGTATACACACACACACACACACATGCATCATCATCATATCCCTATCACCACCACTCTCCATACTCATTCTCTCTCTGTCATATACACAGACACACACACGACACAGTACATCAGGAACCTTATTATAATACAAAGCAACAGTTATGAGTCATCTGTACAGCAGCTTTTCCAGAAAACTGCCCAAGGCACATTGTGTATCATCTGCATGCAACTTGTACACACTACACAACACTGCCCCATCAATTTATTTACAGCCTGTCAGCTGTGTGAGTGATGACACCCAATGGACAACATTCTGCAGCCCTAGAATCTAATGCATGGATACAGCTTGAATGTATCCCATAAGCAGTTATGTATGTGGACATATGCTGCAGTCATAACTGGTTCATAATTTCATCACAATATTACAGTTTCATTCTGCATTTGCCAACAAATGCTACAGTCATAAATAAATAGCAATTAAAAAACACTAGAAACAAAGCAAAGGTTCTCCTGTAACCTGTGAGGTCATTGGACAACTTCTCTCACAGCCAGCATTTTAGAAGAGTGCCCATATCTTGCTGCATCACATTCTTTGAAGGATAGGTACTTTTAACAACTGACCAGGCTAGGGTGGTATAGGTTAACAACTGACCAGGCTAGGGTGGTATATTCAAGCCAGGCTATAAACCCAATCACCATTCCATTTGGCAATCGCACAAATGCTTCACAAGAGTGAATGCTCAAATAACATTATCCATTCCCCCTCCCAAACCCTAAAAACACGCACACTCATCTAAAAGCGTATATGTGAATAGACATTAGAAGAAATAAAACACACACACACACACAACACACACACACAACACCACACACACACACACACACACACACACCACGCGCTACTAATAAACTATATGTTTTCAAAAGAAGTTTTAACAAAGCATGAAATCGTAAAATTTATTTATTCTCCTGTAGACCAAGCATTCTTACCAACAAATGCCTATTAATTACAATCAGGAAAAAAGAGCTATTCAGTATTATATAGAACCAATACTGTTGTACAGGTGCACAGCCTGGACAATCAACAAGCAATAAAAACTGAGGCAGCTGAAATGTGGTTTCTAATGTCAAGAATTCCACAGACAGCAAAGAAAACAATTAAGACAGTCTTGAGAAAAGCAAGCACAAAAAGAACTTTGATGACGAAAATCAGGGAAAGACAAACAATATTTATAGGACATTTTATGAGGCAAGAGAAATTTGAGCACCTAGTCTAAGTCATAGGAAAGCCAGGGGGTAATATAGCATCAGGAAGACCAGGGAGAAAATATTAGACAGTTCTGCAAAGTGGATGGGGACATAAAGGGTAGAGGATATACATGCTGCGACAAAGGACAGACTTGCATGGAGGGCCATGATCACCATACGCCATGTGGCATGGCACACGATGATGATGATTGCAAACCAAACTCAATGAATGTGTAGCACCAGTCAGAACGGACTTTCTCTTGACATTGCAACATTCACAATCCCACTCAGGAGACCGAAAAAATCAATTCTGCACTGCTGGCATTGAAAAGCAAAAACAGAGGTTGCTTTCTTTTCCCTGTAGATACAGTGTATGTATTATCTTGACATTACTTTGCCACAGAGCAATGTGCTCTGGAGCATGATAAGGACTGACACTAGTGACAGCACAATATCTATACAAACAGGAATGTGTAGGTGTACACATGTATAATTCTATCAAAATAGCATACCCTGTGTGTGTGTGTGTGTGTGTGTGTGTGTGTGTGTGTGTGTGTGTGTGTGTGTGTGTGTGTGTGTGTGTGTGTGTGTGTGTGTTGTGTGAGTGTGTGTGTGTGTGCAAGTATGTATGAATGTGTGTATGCATATGCGGGTATGTCTGTATGAGTGTACAGATGCATGTATGAGTACACTGTGTGCATGTGCAAGAAAACTGTGCGCATGTGTGTGTATACAAGAGTGAAGTGCGGATAGACAAAAAAAAAAGTGTGTGTGTGTGTGTGTGTGTGTGTGTGTGTGTGTGTGTGAGAGAGAGAGAGAGAGAGAGAGAGAGAGAGAGAGAGAGAGAGAGAGAGAGAGATCAAAAGAGGCTGATGGTATAATTTGGGCAAAGTTTATGAAAATACTGACTGAAAACATACAGTATGGTATTAGTAAACTATAGCCGTCTTGGCACAGACTTTCAAAATACTGAAAAAAATTCTACACACTCTTTAAATACATTTTTAAAACTAATCTCAACAGATTCTGCTATTTACTTCATGTCCATGGCAAACTGTCACATTGGCAAATCCTGCAAGTTACTCAAAACTGTCAAAAACAACAGTAACTATAATTTATAATATAACTCAGATGATTTAATGAGTGAATCAGATTGTCTGTTTTCATCCTTCTTATAAATAAATATGTTTAACACATTGTTTTTTTTCTCCCCCTCCGTGACAGTCACTTCTTTTTACGCATAAATGAAATCGAGACAGTGAGGATACAAGTGGTAGGGAAAGAGGTGACGGAGAAAGAGAAATGAAAAACAAATGGTTTAAAAATGCCTTAACAATCTGGTGAACATACATCAATGTGCGCACCTCAATTTCCTATGCAGCCAAAAATAAATTTCCTGTCAGGACCTCATCCTGGTTAAAAACTGAGTGACACTGACTGACGGGCAAACCTAAGCTCCCAGCATTCAATACACTGAACACATTCACACTGAGAAAAAACAAGTAATGAATAACAATAGGATTCTTTTTATTTATTTTTTTTTTTAACTTCATAATTACAATTCCTACTATGAAATGTACAATCTCTGTCGTTTTCATTTCCTCCTATTTTTCTGAGAAATACTTATTAAGGATTCCTTCATTTATACTTTATCTTTCCATATGCACATTACTCCTGCCACTAAGATGAAGTACGCCTATTAAAGTGGGGGAAGAGGATGAGAAAGTTAAATGTTAACAGCATTCACTTCTAAAAACTCAAACTTGATTAACATGCATGCCCTGGTATAACAACACCATCCCAGTCCACACAGCTGTAAATGTGTACCTGTCCCTCTTTAGAGACATGGGAGAAATGATAATGAAAGCAAGAAGATGGGATTGTCCTCAAAATGATCAGCCCAAAAAGGGTGAGATGTCTACCACTTCACTCCCCAATGACCTCAGGCTATAAGAAAACCTTTACATACTTTGGTGGTGAAAAAAAAACAACAGGGTTACACTAACCAGTTAAGGGAAACCTGACAAGTGTGGCAAAGACTTAGGGAGTGGCTATGTTTTGAAACAAGAATTAAAATTACCTGGGGCCAATTATTGAGTGTCAATGATCTGCGCAGAAACCAAACAATTCACTATGTACCAGGTGTGGCTAACTGCCCCTCTTGCCTTTGCCCCTATCTTTATTATTAGTTTACACAGCTTTGCCTTCTTTGTTCCAAAACACTTATTTCTTTCTTTGTTATTTTATCTCAGTCTGATAAGCCTGCACTGAATCAAACTCTCCCCCTCTCTCTCTCCACATAATTATACACATGTATATCTATACATACACACGCACGCACGCACACACACTGCAGTGTGTGTGTGTGTGGTGTGTGTGTGTGTGTGTGTGTGTGTGTGTGTGTGTGTGTGTGTGTGTATGTGTGTGCGTGCGTGTGCAGTGCGTGTGTGGTGTGCGCGTGCATGCGTGTGTGTGTGTGTGTGTGCGTGCAGTACGTGCGTGTGTGTGTGTGTGTGCGAGCGTACTGCAATGTGTGTGTGTGTGTGTGTGTGTGTGTGTGTGTGTGTGTGTGTGTGTGTGTGTGTGTGTGCGAGCGTACTGCAGTGTGTGTGTGTGTGTGTGTGTGTGTGTGTGTGTGTGTGTGTGTGTGTGTGTGTGTGTGTGTGTGTGTGTGTGTGTGTGTGTGTGTGTGTGTGTGTGTTGTGTGCGCGCGCGTGCGTGCATGTGTGGTGTGCGCGTGCATGCGTGTGTGTGTGTGTGTGTACGTGCAGTACGTGCGTGTGTGTGAGCATACTGCAATGTGTGTGTGTGTGTGTGTGTGTGTGTGTGTGTGTGTGTGTGTGTGTGTGTGTGTGTGTGTGTGTGTGTGTGTGTGTGTGTGCACGTCTTCTGTCAAACAAAATTATCACTGGTGGCACTAAACTCAAATAAGTGAATGAATTCAAATGCCTTGGCATCACTGTCATCATCATCGTCATCATCATCAGGTGCCCTGCCACATGGCGTTGGCGACCATGGACTTCCAACCATCTCTATCTCTCGTTGCCCCCAGCATCTCCCCCACCCTCCTCATCCCCAGCCACTCTGCAAGTCCGTCCAGCATTCTCTCCCTGGGTCTACCTGGTGCTCTCTTTCCCTCCAGCTTCCCCATTGTGACCATGTGCTCCAAATCCCCCTTCCTCATAAAATGGCCTATAAATGTTGCTTGTCTTTTCCTAATCTTCCTTATCAGTGATCGACTTGTGTCTGCCTCCATCAAGACTGTCTCGTTTGTTTTCTTTGCTGTCCATGGAACTCTCCACATTCTTCTGAGAAACCACATCTCGGCTGCCTCGATCCTGCTCTGGCTTTGCTTGCTGACTGTCTACGCCTCGCATCCGTACAACAGTATTGGTTCTATATAACATTCAAGGACTCTCTTTCTGATGTTAATTGATAGGCATTTGTTGGTAAGAATGCCTGTCATCTTCTTGAATGCTGTTTTGGCTTGGCCGATTCTGCCAGCTATTTCTGATGTGCATCTGCCGTCTGATGAAATGACCGTTCCCAGGTATTTGAACTTATTAACCTGTGTCAAGGTTGTGCCATTTGTTGTTATTTTGCAGGAGGGGATTTCATGTTTTTTACTGATCACCATGACTTCAGTCTTCCTGCTGTTTAGTTCCAACCCCTTACCTTTGCTTTCTATTTCTAAAATATTCACAAGGTTTTATAGGTCCCTTTCATTTTCTGCAATTAGCACTGTGTCATCTGCATACCGAATGTTGTTTATCATTTTCCCTCCAATCTTTAATCCAGGGTCTTCTTCTAGGTTTCTCATGATGTTTTCGCTATATAGTGAAAACAGATCTGGTGACAAAACACAACCCTGTCTGACTTCTGTCCGACTTTTTTATCACTGTCATAGAAGACAAAAAAGTCCAACAGGGAGATTGCAATCAGTATCCAGAAAGCAAACAATGTCACCTATAACTTGCCCCATTCCTGAAACACCCCAAATCCCTAGTGAAACGAAAGCCAAGGTCATCTATTCCATTTTCATCCTCACCTTGACATAATCATGGCAAACCTGGACCCTGACCTGACCCTAAGAACATAAAATTACTACCTGTGAGATGCACTGTTTGAGGAACACTGTCAACAAAATCAGATGTGATGTGATCAGAAATACCAAGATCACAATCAATGTCGGTCCACCACCAGATTCACAACCATGAATTAAATGGTTTGGTCATATGATAAGAATGCAATCCTACCAAGTCGCCGATAAGCATGCAATCCTACCAGATGGCTCAACGAGCATAATACCACACAGATACTTGGATTTAACCAGACGCAGAGTAAGGTAAACCTGGACTAGTGAAAGGCTTTATATGTCCCACAGGATTTCTCCACTTAAAGCCTTCCAGCTTACCGCTGAATGCCAACTCTTTATATCTTTCTTCACACCCATGATGGTACAAGCAAACAAATAAATGAATGATGATGTCCACTAAATGTTATGTTATACCATGAGCCCTGTATTGTATTTCTTTTCATCTTCTTCACTGTCACACTTGGGAGTTTAGTCTTAGGGATGAAATTGGTCATCTTCAGTAGTGCATCCAAAGGCCTGTACAGTTTCTCCTTTAGGCTCAAGGGTGTTGGCCAGTTCTCTTCAGTGATCGGTACCTCTCACAGTTCTGCAGACAGTGTTCTGCTGTCTGGCCAGCTTCTCCACAGGGGTTATGGGCGTGGGGAGTAGGGCATATTCACGTGCTAGTTGTCTGCTATGCCCAGTCCACAGGTCGAGGACAATGACTTGCTTTTGCAGGGGCTGCTAGTGATAACTCATGTAGCTGGGGTACTCTGAACAGAGATGTCATGATGGATTTCATCTCTGAGAAGATGATACTGTCTTTCTGATCCAACCATACAGCAAAACAGTTTGGAAAATCTTACCCTTTTTTTCAACTGTTGTGGTCACTGTGACTGTTGTGACCATGTGGAACATCCATGTCCATTAACACTTCCCCATAACTGGTCCATATGATTGACCTAACTCTGATACAGATTTGACAAATGGAAACAAATTATCACAATCCCCTCTCTCCAGACCACCTACACATATGATCACCACCACCACCCAACTCACCAACGCACGCCTGTGTACACAAACCCATACACACTACACACACACACACAACACACACTGCATACTGTGTCAGCACATACTATTTTCAAAAAAAATATTACACAAATTAATAATACTGGTAACAAAGTTGTGAAGTATTTTATTATGTATTCTATTTCACTAACCATTCTCTCCAATATAACCATCCTCTCCAATAATTATGCTGTTTTACTTCGTGACAGATGTGCGTAAGTGTTACAGACAGACAAAGAAATATTTACATAGCAACTCTCTATATATAGCAATTCTCTTCAATATACAGCGACTCCATACAACAGCCCTTAGACACCAAGTATTAAATTCATTTCGCATTCAAAGGCAAACTCATCTGTATGGACATCAGCTCTAAATGTATTTTTATTTGTAATTCAAATCAGAATTATGCTTTTTTCCTGAATGACGCCACTTGAATATTAAAACAGGTATACAGCCACTCAATTTATAATGCTGTGTCTCTTTCACTATGTTTTCTGTGAGCAAGTAGTTTTACAACCATATGCATTGCAGAAACATCATGCTTTATAACGACAATAACAGTCTATCTCAAGAGGAAAAGAACTATAAAAAAAAACAACTCCATATCTAGTCCATTTGCCTGAAGACAAAAAGTAATAATTCAATACTTTATTCATGCACATTCTTTTCTTTCCCCAGAAGATAACACCCCGTCAGAGAGACAGGATGTATATCATCAGAAGTTTAAACTGGTGACAATTAAACAGAATCACCCAGTTCTGAATACACTACAAAATATGCCTCTTGTCTCTATCCCCCACCTCCACTTCTCTCTTTACATTTCAGGGAATATGCATTACAGTATTCTAACCACACACACACACCCACCCCTATGATAAACATATTCTCAGACTCACTTTAGATTTATGAAGGTGTGAACCAAGAACCGCAAAGTTTTCAACCCTTACACTCTAAAAACATTTTTGTCATCCCCCTTCAAAAATGGGAACAAAATCTCCATGTCTCCCTTCCCCTCCCCCATTCACACTCTCCTTTTCCAAATTTGGACCATCCACTAAAACATCTCGACTGCTTTCCAGCCCATGCCCCCTATCAACAAATACACGAATAGATAAATAACTCAAACATGAGATATATTTTTGCAACCCCATCCCCCATCCCAAACTGAACCTCTCCACCCACATCCAACCCCAGGTACATTTCAACATCTTTCCACCCATCCCTACCATCCTTTAAAAAAAGAAAAAAAAGTCGGCCTGCATCCACAATCCACCTTCGCGAATTTCCTTCCTCATCCTTGCTCAAAGTCTGGACTTCTTTCCACCATCCCTTCCTTCACCCATCTTGTAGTCACTCAGCCTACTCTTCAACAAAAGAATGATACCTCAATCTCTGTACAGCCCACACCCAAATGCTGGGCCCCATCCTATTCTTTTCAATCAATTCCGCCTAAGTCATAACCTGGTCCTTTCAATGGACTACCATCTCCACAATAGCTCCCACCATCTGATTTCTCCTCCTTATCCCCCCTCCCAATTTCCTATTTCCAATCAATAGTGATTTGGCTGCCGCCCAGAAACTGGGAAGGCTGCCTTTGGCAATGGTAGGCAGCCCAGCGAAAAAAATCAATAACTGAACCAAACACGCCAGCAACTTCCTACAGCAGCACACAACTCCAGCAGTTCCCAGTTTGCAGCAATTTTCAGTGAGAGCTAAGTGTAATTAAAGCTATGAACCAAAATGGGGTACACGTAGTATAGCAAATTAAGCACCGTGCTGGCGACCCGATTAGCTAACCGCTTTAATCATCTCCCTATTAATTTTGCCCTAAGTGCAAATGGCACTCATTGCCTTATTAGACTTTGCAAAGCAGACACTGAGTGAATGGGAGTGTGCAGGAGAGGGGGCAGCAAACATGCCGAGAGCGCTTATCAATAAAAAAAAAATTTAAAATAAAAAAAAGTGTGTGTAAGTGTGTGTGTGTATGTGTGTGTGTTCGTTTGTTCTTTGATTTAACGTCTTTTCACTATAACAGTATAAGTGATATTAGTGTGTGTGTGTGTGTGCGCATGTGTGTGTGTGTGTGGTGCGTGGTGTGTGTTCAACAGTTAATCTGACTATAAATGGTTTATGATGATGATTTGTGCGTATATGTGTGGTGTGGTGTGGTGTTGTGTTGTTTGTATCTGTGTACGTGTATGTGTCTGTGTATGAACTAATTAATGTAAAGCGCAGTGAGTCCTTATCTATGTGTGGGAGAATAGCGCTATATAAATGTGCTTTATTATTGTTATGATTTTCTGTACGTGTTTGTGGGTGAGCATGCATGTGTGTGTGTGTGTGTGCATGCGCACATGCGTGCATGTGTGTATGCATACATGCATGCAAGCTCTTGTGTGTGTGCACACATGTCCAAGAATGCATGCATGTGTATATATCACAATGACAAAATATTGCCCTCAGCTATTTGCCATGAAACTGAAATGTGTACACAAATCCCAAACTGTTACAAAATTACAAAAAATAAAGATATATCAAGTGTTGCAAACAAATGGAATGTGCATACAAAAAAAATGTCTCAAGGCCTTTCCAAAATTTCAGCAATCACAGGCCTAATCTGCACATGATTCTGTCTGATATCTTCTGTAATCAAGTCAAATGCTCTAACAATGGTTTCTGAAATTAGGAATGACAGAAACTGTGTTTTGTCCCTTTTCCTTCGCCAAGTTTCAATCTCAGTCCTTTGTATACTACTAGTTCCCATTAATACATTAAAACACAAATCTCACTGATGCCTGTTATTTGTGATCTGGACCTGCACTCACCAGAAGACAAACTCATCAAGGCCACTGACTCACTTACTCACGACATGGCACCAGGCAAAGACAGCATCACTGCTAAGTAATTTGGTACGAGAAACCAGTGCTCATGAGCCATATGCCGGACCTGAGAGGTGGGATCTGTTTCCCAAAACATGCAAGATGCAAACATCGCAATACTGTGTAAAAATAAGGGAGACCGCAATGACTGTAATAATTACATAGGCATAGCGCTGCTCAGTACCACCAACAAGCCTTTACTCGAGTGGTTTGGATGAGGCTGCTAGTGCTCAATTTCAAATATACCAAAATCCCAATGTGGATTTCAGGCGGAGAGATCCACCATTGATCTGGTTAGCAGAAGAGGGCGCTTCACACTCTCGGACAAGATCGGAGGCCCATGGGAGTTGCTGAATCTTTCCATGACAGCATGCAGGGGACAGTGCAGTTTGACAGCTCATACTCAAGAAGACCATACAGTCATACTCAAGAAACCCATTCTCATTCAAAGTGGAGTGAAGCAGGGCTCCATCCTCCCGCTGACAGCTAACAGCCTTCATCATGTGTCAACTGTGCTATGGACTGCCACTCAAGAATCTGCCTTCTCAGCCACAATCAACACTGTTCCAACTAAGTCCTTAACCTGGCACATCCACTGTCTAATCTGACAGAAGGAGCCATTATCATGATACAGAAAATAGCATTTACTTTCAGCTGGATTGCAAACTACAATTTTTTTTTCCTGTTTTTTCTTTTTTCTTTTTCTGGATTTGTGTACTTGTACTTGCTTTTTTAACCATCTGTTCACAGGTCTATGTAGTTTTATTCATAACTGCCCTCCTGTAATCTCCCCCCCCCCCCCCACCTTTGTTTCTTTTTTATGTCATTAACATTATAGTATCAATAAATTAGTAGCTGTTTACAATTCTAATGGAGAAATACAATACCAATACAAATTTGTACTTTCCATTTGTTTTCTACTGGAGAAATAGAATCACGTACAAATTAGTACTTCCAATTTTGTCTTTGTTCACTTGAGTCTATCTTGACTAAATTGATCTGCAATTTTTTCTAGGCGTGTGTACATGTCTGTGTGCATGTGTTTGTGCATGCCAGTGTGCCATATGCATGCTTGTGTTTATCACTTTATGTGTCACTGAATGAGAGTTCAAAATGTGGGTACTGTTAGCATTACACCTATACACATATATGCACATACATATGTGGGTGGTTGTGTGTTTTATCTTGTGTTACACATCCGCATAATACACACTGCCAAATCCTTAACAGTATTATCTCCAAAAGTTTTACCACATACCATTCATTTCTTCTATTTACAAATGTTCAACAATTGCTTTTTCAAACTGTTATCTGTTCAGAAGCACAGTGTTTACTTTGCCTTTTAATCTGACCATACACGTACCCACAAGTACAAGTCTCACTCATGTAAAAACTTTCTTTGTATAGCCTCCAGTCCACCCAGCTGTAAATTGGTGTACAACTTTTCAAAGTTAAGAAAAGTATGGCAGTGAGGAAGAGGAGATGGGCACAACTCTCACAATGCTAGCCAAGAAAAAGTGTAATCTTTACTTCTGCGTTCCTCTACAACCTTACAGTTATGGGACAACCGTTTTCTTCCACTGTTATATGTCGTGTGGAAGGAGACTCACCACCAAACGCGGCATGAAGATCCACAGGACAAAAATGGGCTGTTTGAAGACACATACGAACCAGCAGCAGCGCACTGCGATAGCAGGTGAGACGTTGGATGACCAAGGCCAGGAATTAAACCATAGTGCCAAGGACATCCACGCTGACGGTTCTGATGCGGATTTTGCACAAGCTCTTAACGCCAAACGTGGAAAACTCAATTTGCCGCCTGCCGGTGCAAAAGAACAATGGGAGAAATTAGATGAGGAACTTGTCCTTAAGCTGAATGCGCTAATAGGGAACAGTACGCTGGAACACAAACTTGACACATACGGAGACATCATATACTCTATCTGCAGGGACACTTATGGAGTGAAGCAGCCAAAGACAAAAACGCCTCCCCAGAAATCCAGAAGACAGCAACAGATGGAGAGCATCCGGAGGGAGAAAAGGAAGCTTAAAAAGCGAATGAAAACTGCCTCAGAATTCGAGAAGCAAGGGCTCCTGGAACTCTGGAAAGATCTGAAGGCCAAACACAATGCTCTCAGCAAAGTGGAATCAGCAAGGCGAAGAAAGAGCAAAAAGAAGAAGACTCAAGATCGTTTCTTCAAAGATCCCTTTGACTTTTCAAGAAAGCTGTTTGAACAACCCAAATCAGGGACTCTCACAGTGGGCAAGGAAACCCTAGAGCAGCATCTCAGGGAAACATATTCCGATTCTCAGCGCGAGGCACCACTTGAAATCCAGAATCTGGTTTGGCCTGCAGCGCCAGAAGGAAAATTCAATAACAAACCACCAACACTGGATGAAGTGAAGAACGTAGTAAAGAAAGCCAGAGCCAAGTCAGCACCTGGACCAAACGGAATATCATACCTGCTCTACAAGAAATGCCCAAAAGTGCTCGAGTGGCTCCACAAGATGATTCGATCAGCATGGAGGAACCAGAAGATCAGCGACCAATGGATGAGAGCTGAAGGAGTGTACATTCCGAAGGAGCAGAACTCCAGCAGCATCAATCAGTTCAGGCCAATATCACTTCTGAACGTCGAGGGGAAAATCTTCTTCTCTGTTATGGCAGCAAGATTGACAAAATACCTGACTGAAAACAAGTATCTGGATATGTCAGTCCAAAAGGGAGGCATACCAGGAATGCCTGGATGCTTGGAACATGCCACGTTGATTTGGGATGCCATCCAAAAAGCAAGAACAGAGAAGAGAGACATTGACGTAGTTTGGCTTGATCTGGCGAATGCATATGGATCAGTTCCACACGATATGATCCAGCTGGCTCTTGAAATGTATCACATCCCAGAAAACATCCGAACAATGCTGAGGAAGTATTTCCAAGGGTTCTCAATGCGGTTCTCTACCAAAGAATACACCACGGACTGGATAGACCTAGAGGTGGGCATTGCAATGGGCTGTGCAATCTCTCCCATACTGTTCGTGTTGGCAATGGAAGTCATCTTGAAAGCTGCAATGAAGAGTTCAGGTCCAGTGAATCTGGGAGATGGATACCAGATGCCTCCTCTGAAAGCTTTCATGGATGACACAACAGTCTTGTCCACGGATGAGGAAGAGACACACCAAATCTTAAAGCAGCTGGATGAGCTGGTGGCCTCTTCAAGAATGAGGTTCAAACCTAAGAAATCCCGAAGTCTCTCACTGCGAAAAGGAAAAGTGGCAGATTCAGTCAAATTCATGGTAGCCAACCAAGCCATCCCCACTGTCACAGAAGAGCCAGTAAAAAGTCTCGGAAGATGGTATGATGACTCCCTGAAAGACACACAAAGGGGATGTGAAACCAAGCAAACAGCAGAAGAAGGCCTGAAGAAAATAGATAACTGCGGACTGCCAGGCAAATACAAAGTCTGGTGTCTACAGTTCATGCTGATACCAAAGCTGCTGTGGCCACTGCTAATCTATGACATTTGCACCAGCACAGTCGAAGCAATGGAAGCCAAAATCAACAAATACACAAGAAAATGGCTCGGTGTCCCACCTGGTCTCACTGATGTTGCATTCTACTGTCGTCAAGCAATGCTGAAGCTACCTCTCAAATCCATAGTGGAGGAATACAAAGTTGGAAAAGCAAGACTGTTGAGCATGCTGGAGGAATCGGAAGACAATATCGTGAGATCAGTTCATCCAAAGCTGAGAACTGGCAGAAAGTGGAAAGTCCAAGAGGCTGTAAACAATGCCAAGAGAAACCTCAGCATCAAAGAAATAATTGGACACACGCAAACCAACAGACAGGGACTGGGAGCAACAAAAATGCAGTGGTGGTCCAAAGCCAAAGGGAAGGAAAAAAGAGACATGATCATACAGGAGTTGAAGGAAGAAGAAGATGTCAAAAGAGTGCAGAAGGCAGTCCAGCAAGGTCAACAGGGGCAATGGACAACATGGGACAGTGCACTCCAAAGAAGTCTCAGCTGGAACGATATGTGGCACATGGCTCCTCTAAGGATAAGCTTCCTCCTCAGATCTGTATATGACCTGCTCCCCTCGAATGCAAACTTAGTGAAATGGGGGAAAGCAGACGACCCAGCATGTCCGCTCTGTCAGAAGAAACAAACAGTGGAACATGTCCTAAGCTCTTGCAAAGTAGCGCTAGCCCAAGGAAGGTATACATGGAGGCACAACCAAGTTCTGAAAGTGATCACAGATGTGGTTAGCGAAAAAACCATGACCCCAAACGCACCAATTGCTATGACAACGTTCTACAAAGCAGGAGGGAAACAGGTCTGGCCCGAAAGTGCTATGACAACCAGCACATTGCCAAAGGGTCTTCTGGATGGAGCAGTCGACTGGGAGTGTACAGCAGACCTCCCAGAGTGGAGAAATTACCCAGATGTCATCAGCAAGACAGGCATGAGACCAGACATCGCTCTCCACTCTGACTCCTCGAAACAAGTGATTCTGATAGAACTCACTGTGCCATACGAAAGCAGAATGGAAGAAGCACATATCTACAAGACCGAAAAATACGCCGGTCTTGCCAGCACCCTGAAGAAAGCAGGTCTGCGGGTCAAAATCTTCGCCATAGAGGTCGGGGCAAGAGGGTTTGTGGGCACCTCCGCTTATGATCTCATGAAACAACTCGCCATTTCTGGGAAGAAGAGGACTAGAGCCCTTAAAGCGATGGCAGAGGCAGCAGAAAGGAGCTCAAGCTGGATCTGGGCAAGGAGGAACCAAAAAAGTGAACTTCATAAGGATTAAATTCCCTACAGATGATGTGTGCCCCGTTAGCACATTGGTAAAACCGCGTACCGCAGTTCTGAAGCGCAGAATCGCCCAGGTTCGATCCCCGGCGTGGGAAAAAAAAAAAAAAAAAAAAAAAATAGACAACAGCAGAAGGGCATCCAGGAGTCATGACCTGGATGTGGCCCGGCCCCCCGAGAGTGTAAGGAATTCAGGGCCGAAACACTTGTCTAAAGGGGGTTACTTCTCTGAAGACCTTCTGTTGTCTAGCTCTCCCTAGAGTTTCTTTCTACCTATTCTCAATTTTTTTCATGTCTTAAAATAAACTAAACAAAACAAACCATAACCCACCCACCCCACAAAACAAACAAACATTAAATATATCATGGTGTCCTTATGCTATGTGTATCTGAATTTATGCTTGGGTCTCTCTCTCTCCCCCTCCCTCTCCCTCCCTCTCTCTTTTCTTTGTTGTGTTTTGTTTTTTCGAAGGTGGGGTGCAAAGCTTTCAGATTATGCAACCTGATAATTTGAAGTAGACATTTTCATTGTCATCTAACTCTCTCAGCATACACGCTACGCTACGTGGTGAGCCACTATCCTCTTATTTGAATTTCAGTGGTAATGGTGAAACAATATGCAAGTATGTAAAGATGCCTTGAAGCAGCGTCCATTAAATGGCTATTAAGTGAAGCAGACAGCTGCTAAAATTAGCAACATGTCATAAATTACAATTTTATCAGTTTACTATCAAATGCCACACTGTGAAAAACAGGAGGGCAATATGAGAATCTGGGTATTTACAAGTATGCATTAATTAAGCGTATTACTTTTGATTCAATCTTTAATATCAATAACGATAGTAAAGTTAACATGCATTTTTGCAAGTATGCATTAAGCCTATTACCTTTAATTCAATCTTTAATAACAATAATGATTTTAAGAAAAAGTCAACATGCATCTTTACAAGTATGCATCAAGCCTATTACTTTAAATTCAACAGTTAGACAACTCAGTGTTTTTCTTCTTCACCTTTTCCTTTCTTCTTTTCTGTTTGTTTGTTTCCTTTTTGACTAAGGTGAAATAAATCTCTCAAGGAAAAAAATGTCAACATCTTCATCTTCCAAAGCTGGCCATCTGACTCCTAAGTATGAGCCGCCTCGTTTTCCTGAAGATTTTCTTTTCATTTAACACTTCACTGTGGAAAAAACAAATGAAGGGTCTGTTCCTAAAAACAGCCACTTGTCCAAGCCTTGCAAGCCAGATCAAAGAGTCAGGTTATCTGTGACTGGAAAACATCAAGAACCTTACAATAACCAGCAAACCCACTCCGCTGCCACTCAACAGTAAATGCACATGACCTGTATGTGGTGTAATGGTTTGTTGCTGTTAGTGCTAACTAAACTGAGGTCAAGTTAGGGCATCTGGATTTACATTACCGCCAATTAGAGACAGATGGGTGAAGAATGGCAAATATATGGAATCAACAAAGCACAATACCACAAGGACATCTTTCAAGCAAACTCGCTTTTTCTAGTTCAACACATTAATTCTTAGAACAAATCAATCAAGCTCATCTCGGATAATTCTGAAGAGACATGTAATTATCAAACTAACTGAAATTCCAAACTGACCAAACACATCCTCCATTCTATGTACACTGTTTATTCTACATTATTCTATACAAAGTACCACTTCATCATACAAATAAGTCACTACCGTGTGTTTCCTATGATGGAATTTGAGCATATTTCGCTCATAACACCTCTCGACACATTTTGAGGCATCTCTATTTGATGGAATCTTTAAAACATAACTTGCACTACAGCACAATAACAGTGTTCTTTTCATTCCAACCCAATTCTTGTTAACAGAAACAGTTCCAAATAAGGTACAGGTCTAGAATTTCTAAGTAATTTCTTAAATTATACATAACCAAAATCAAATAGTTGACTTTTCACAACTTCAACACACTATCATCAATGTACCCCACTGATAACAGGCAGTTTTATTGATTATCTGCAGAATTCTGCAGATACATTATCAGGTACGGTTGGAAGAGAAAAATGCAAAATTATCAGGTACGGTTGGAAGAGAAAAATGCAAAGTCAACAGAAAAGCAGATTTCTACATTCTGCCTTTACTCTTGATATACGTGTCTAGCTGGAACTATCGACAAATCCTTATCAATATTATATTCCCAGACTACAATGCAACAGTTTTAGAATTTTAGAACAAGTGCCGCAAACATCAATCAGTATCAAATACCATCTTATCAAAAACGTCTTGCTGAATGGGCTTCCCTATAAGCCTCCTGTAGCCACCATGTCTGGTGAGTCTATTTTTAACCTTAAATGCACTGGGAAGATATCCATTTATAAAACTTGATATCCCGTGCAGCCAAAAAAAATACTGATTACATGGAATTCATATTTTCACTGCTAAAAAGTATTGCCCACTTCAATAAAAGCAACAGTCCTTCATTAGCATAGCACATGCTATTGGTGTTACAATAATGTAGCTACATGTGTGGACACATTAATAATGTACATGTGTGTTCATGCAAGCCTATTCAGTATCATTAATTAATTACGTTTACTTGACTGGTCAGTTATGGGTGTTCTAAGGTGAAAAAAGAAGCAAAACAGATGGGAAATCTACAAACTCTGTGTATGTGTGTTGTGGTGTGTGTGTGTGTGTGTGTGTGGTGTTGGGTGTGTGTGGTGTGGTGTTGGTGAAAATGGTCTAACCTTTTCAGTTTATGTTTAATGATTAAACTGTAGTGCTACATATGAAAAGAGCCTCAAAACTTTGTAGCTGCTGTTGATTTCACAAAGCGAACTTATGATAATTATCCACAGGCATTCAAAAGCAAGGGCCTGAAATTAGCTAAATTTATGTAATTTATCTCACAAGTTCTTTTATTCATAATAAAGGTAAAAGCTGTCCCATAACCCTAAGATCATTGAGAAAGTAGATGGCAAAGACCTCAACTTTTCTGTGGGCCAGAATTATGAAGGCAGACCTATCTCCTCTACCTCACTGTTTTACCTAACCTCAAATAGAGTCAGGGGCCCCATCTTTTTACAATTACAAAAAAATGGAGGCTGCAAAAACATTTTTTTCTCAAGCAAGTTTTATCTAGTACAAAAAATGATTATTCAAAATGACTGGTATGCTTTTCTGGTGCAATAAGCATGGAATAAGACGAATTGTACTGTTATATGAACACAACAAAACTATTACATGATCCAACTTATGAACACAAGAGACAGCATAGCATGATTGTGATTAACAGTGTCACAAAACCACAGTCAAAACCTTTCACACCAACTATTTGGAACTTTCAGTTTATATTTCTGAACAATATCATTGGATCACTGATCAGGGTAGGACAGTAACATTTGCCCAACTGCCCAGGGCAAGCAATTACTTGTGTCGGGCATGTGATGAGCACTGCCACCTACCTGCTGGACAAGTGCAACATTTTCTAACCATCTGCCGTGAAGATTTTGGTCCCTTGGCATTACGCACCCGCACAGGCCTACAGCCAAAGTGTGACGGTGTGCTTTTATTATTTTCACACTATTGTTTTTATATTTGTTCTTACTGTTGTATAAGGCGTTTTGGCTCATTTTGCTTTTGTGGAATGATCAAGTGTTCTTTTGCTGGCACTCACTGATGACATGAATTCTGCTGAACGTCATCGTCATGACGAAAAATAAAATTTGCTTTACGTGTTACATACATGATACAATAACGTAGTTATGTGAAACCACGTGAGGAAGTATAGATTGGGTACTAAGGCAACCAGGACAAGGATTTTGGGAAGAAGAAGAAACGGTATCAGACGAGGACAAGGACGAGAGGACACCAGGCACTGAGGACAGAGGTTCTCTGCGGGGAAGAGACGAGATCTGTGCAACGGCACCGGTGGTCGTGTGATGGTGCGGCGGACCATTCTGCGACTGTGAAGGTGTACGCTGGTTGTTACGATACTACGTTCCTGTAACTGTGAAGGTGTACGCTGGTTGTTACGATACTACGTTCCTGTGACTGTGAAAGTGTGCGCTGGTTGTTACGATACTACGTTTCTGTAACTGATTGGACGTTGTATAGGCCCTATTTGTCTCTATTACTATATGTTTGGGGATGAACTGAGGGATTCTGACTGATTATAAAATATTTAAATATACTATTTTGTTTGCAGAGGTTGTTGAAGTGACTGAATGGAGGGTTGTGTGTGATTGGGGAAAACACATAGATCACGCACCTACACACATACAGTCTACTTTCATTCTATTTCTGTCAGTCACACATAAACAGACCTTCTGTAACACAAAGCACGGAACTAGCACAGTTACATTCCATGACACCAACAACACAATTACACTCCATGACATCAACAACACAATTACACTCCATGACACCAACAAAGTTACATTATTGTGCAAAGCAACTGGCTTAGTCTGAAGACACCGGCCAATCAGAATGCTTTCTGGCCATTTGCAGATGACAAAACGGCAGCAGACAATGAAGTCAAACCAATGTTCATCGCAAGCTAGGCCTTTGATGTGTTGACCCTGTGATAATGAGGAAACGAAGATAGCCTTAAAGTTGAGTTCCCTTGTTTATTTTAGGAAGTGTCACCCATAATAATGACGTCATCGCTGATAGTCGTCATTTCCGCTTCGTTGATCTGGTAACCATCAGATAATTTAGCGAAAAGGAGCGACTTTAATCGTATCCTTTTTGGAGGCAACATTTCAGGTAAATGTATAGTATTTTATCGAGAAATAAATGGAATTTATAAATAGTTAAGATTTGAAATCATTGCGATGATTGTTGTTATGTAAACTAAAGCTCCAAGGCAGCGATCACCACAATCTAAATTTCTAACATCTAGATCTAAATACATTTTGTCGTACATCACAAAATATCGAGTTTCATAAAAAAAAAACATAAATAGATGAATGATTTAGAATTATTTCATAAAATTCAGAATTATTTCATAAATATTTTGAAGTAGTGACGACCACTGCCATGGCTGTTGCCCTGGAATAAGCCATTCTGTTGATTTGTCGCCATGGCAGTGTGTACATTGTTGTCAAAGAAATTGTTGGGTGCCTCAAATATAAGCAGATCCTCTTAGAGATGAGAGAGAGGAGATGAGAAGAGATGAGATGACGATGAATGATTAAATCGTTGAGACGTCCGATCCACGGTGCTGCTTAAGTCTGGAATGTGTGATGCATTGACTGATTTGAGTGTCAATTTAGCACTGCTTCTCCGAACTCATAGGGTTCACAAAACCCACCTCATCTGCGCCCCACAACAACCCCAAAAGAAATCTTACTGTGATCAAAGCGTTGAGATATGAACTTAGTGTTCTCTTATGCCAATGTGAGGAGATTTTGACAGAAAAAGAGTGTACCTTGGAAGGTGGGTTGTGGGATGGTGGAGTGACTGAGACTGAAGACAACTGTGAAAAGGATGTCACTGATGTCTCAGGAGCTAAAAATGTGGTAAGCAGTTCTTGGAAAATGAGGACAGACTAAATGACTCTCCAAATTACTGAAATCAATGCTCATCATCCATGTGCTGCCAGGATAATGAGACTTTTCAATGATGAAAAGGATCAAGAAAAACTGGACCATAAACTTCGTATCAGCTCACTTCCAAATTTATGTTTACACCCATTGATGATTACAGCTGTCTGCATGCAATTCAAAGAGAGTGGGATAGTGGACAGAGAAAGAGTAAGCCACCAGGATGGAACTGAGCTTGTTTCTCCTGTCAAAATCTTGGATCACAGGATTAGCAGAACCCTAGTTCACAAGTTTGGAAGATGTTGGGCTTGTAAACTGGCTAATTCATTACAAATCAATAAACAAGCCAGAAAAGTAATCCTCAGTGGTAATGGATTAGTGTGAGCGCAACTCTGAAGGTGTTTAAGAGTTGAAAGTTTATTCAAGAAGGATCCATGGCACTCAGACAATTCCATATGTGCTTCACCAAATCTGCTATCTGTTAACCGTTATCTGGCAGACGTTTGAACTGATGCAGTGGTAAAGTCTTCACAAGAGAAGGGGGGGGGGGGGGGGGGGAGGCTATGGAAAAATAAGCTGACACCATAGTGAACAGGTCAGTTTTCATGATGCAAGCTGGGTTAGGACTTGAGATATCGAATCTTGATCCACATCTCTATTACAAGAGCCCACTGAGTTGAGTTTAAAGAGAGAGTGGTGTGTGTGTGTGTGTGTGTGTGTGTGTGTGTGTGTGTGTGTGGTGTGTGTGTGTGTGTGTGTGTGTGTGTGTGTGTGTGTGTGTGTGTGTGCCTGCCTGCCTGCCTGCCTGCTGCGCGCGCATATACTGAAAATATGTATGTTCTGATGTGAGCATCGTATTTTCTCTCTACTTGCTCAATATCTTATGACACTGTAGTTGATTGATGGGCAAGAGGTTTTGTCTGTAGGGCAAGCAGAAAGTTTGGCTTCTTGCCCCCAGGGCATGTCAAGAAAAAAGTTATTACCCTACCCTGCTGACTGATGAAATTCACTGATCACAAAAACACTATACACTTAAAAACTACAGCAATGCAGAAAGGTTTATATCATGTACATTTTGAACTGTTATTCAAAAGGAGGTTCTTCAATTTGTTTTCAACTATCCCTTATAGCTAGGAAGATACCTCTTTTCTTCTCATTTTCTTATCCCATGTCCAGAGTGTGTTGAGAGGAATCATGGGATGCAGCAGCTGACAGATATCTCTATTTGTGTTCAAGGTGAAGTAACAAACAATTCAGGTATACTGAGATTGGCCCATCTTTGATATTTGCCACCAAGTACCTCCTCTGTCAGTTTCAGCAATGGCCTCCTTACAAAGTGTCATGAAGGATGGTTTTGGACAGTGCGTTATGGCAAGTACTGTGACCAAAGACTGGCAGCTTGCTTTGTTTTACAGTGCCAAAAGCAGTTCCTGTGGGCCCACCATGCAGTTGATTTTTTTTTCATACATGATCACTGGTCTTATCTTTTGAGACTGAACATGAGAATCAGTTTCCTCAGTCAGATACTCAGCTTCAAAAGCCTGATTCTCTTCTTTCCTGATTCTCTTCTTTCGAGTCAACAAGCAGTACTCAAGTTTCACACCATAAAAAGTATGAAGACTACAGCTTGTACTGTCAGCATTTGGTAAAGAAACTGATGGTGCTGCTTCTCCAGATTCTGTTTACTCTGGCCCCTGCTGCCACTGCTGTTGCAATCCTTATGTGTATTTCTGCTATGCTGCTGCCATCTTTGGTAAGATAACACACAGGTTCTTGAAGCTGTCAATCTCTTTCAGTTTCTGCTCATTCACATACACTGCTTTTACACTGCTGCTAGTTTATTATTGTTGATGATATCAATGCTTTTCTTGTTGCTGACTTCCATTCCATACACTCCTGTGCTGTCAATGAGTCTTTTGGTGAGATCTTGTTCAGTGTTGGTATCCATCAGAAAGTTGATGTCACTGGCAAACCACTGGTTGTAGATGGGCCTGTCACCGTCAGAGATGGTAGGATGGGGTTTTAAAGCGTTTTCTACTTGATCTTTTCTAGGAAGATGTTGAATAAAACTGGTGATCATAGACATCCTTGGTGTAACACAACTATAGTTTGATAGAACTCTCCTACTAGTTGATCGTTCTGAAGTAAGCAATGTTCGTGTCTTTACACTGCTCAAGTTCTCATTGACTTACATTAGATCCTCTCACACATATACGAATATTGAAGCTTCTCATGACTTGTCAGGCTTTCTACCTAAATTCTATCAAATGCTTTCTTAAAACTGATAAAGTTGTGAGAGAGATCACTTTGATGTTGTTAAGTATTTTCTTATCATGAAGTGACAGCTGAAGGCCTGCTCAACTGCGTTTCTGTTTAGTCTGAAGCCAACCTGTTCCTCGCTGCGCAATTCCTCAGCAAAGATCTTATGGTGGTTGAGAATTATTCTGAGCTTGATTTTGCTGACGTGGCATCTCAACTACAACTGAATAATTGCATCAAAATTTCATAAGTAATCAGTTAAGTTACTTAAAGCTCCTAAAACTACAAATGAGCGAGATTTAAAAACCTGGTAAAATTCCCCAAGTCTGAAAAATATTCTCTACAAAATCAACATCCAGAGTTGTAATTCTGTACAATGTCTGAAGCACACTAGGCATCAAGCATTTACTCCATTACATTCTCATTTTCAAGTACACATTTATTTCAGGCTCAAGCACACACACACAGATATTCAGTGACTCAGACCATCTCACCAAACATGCATCCAAATAAACACCTTTGAACAATAAAACAGTCATTCAAAGAATACTTTCACATCTGAACAAAAAGAATCCTACCTCAACGCGTGTCTTTCCTGGAACGGGCACCGGGGCACTTAATAGACGCAGAATCCATGTTTCTATTTCACGGACTTCATGCATCACAAGCGTGGAAATGTTATCACTTGTTTGACCCGTCAATACACCCCACACAGTGTCCCTGCATAGAAAACAACTAACACACTGAGAACACATGATGCACGAAAATTGAATATGCCTGTACACATCTGACTATAGGCCTACTTCTTTTTTTTTTTTTACTAGTAATATAACAATAACACAAAGTCAGTCTTGTATTACGCAACTATCCAAACACAGACTCACTGTGCATGATTGTGCATATTACTCATTAGTATTATTACACAACACAGAAAGTAAACAAAAACATTGATATATCACATATATATATATACACACATTATATAAAACAGCTGACACATGACTAAATAAATAAAACAGCTGATATATAATAAATATATTGGATGCCACAAGAATAAAAGTATAGAACTAGTAAATGACACAGACGACATGACAAAACTTCTTTAACTAAGGTATACACAGCCAGAATAAGATTTGTAAAATCAAGGCAGATTCTGCACTGTAACAAGGAATAATAACAACAAAAGAACTGACACATACTTAAACTTAAAGACAACTTAAATGGCAATAAAGCGGTCAACGCTTATTTATGTACAGTTCGCAAAATAAAGCATAAGCAGGTGCACTTAAATAAAATATTAATGGAAAGTGTAGAGACAGATCTACAGGTACAGAGAGAGGGACTGGGTCAGTGGGGAGGGGAAGGCAAGGAGAGAGGGGGGGGGGGAGACAGAGAGAGGGTTAGACAGAGACAGACACAGAGAGGAAAAGAAGTAGAGAGAAAAAATATGACATCTAATACAAATAGAATTAAAAAAAAATAAGCCCTATCATCACTCCTTATGGCTGGCTGCTCATGTGCCCTGAGTGACAGAAATTGGAAAAGACATATACAGGTAGAAACTGAAAAGTCCACATTTAGCAAGGTGTGTTATCATAAGATCAACATCTCTCCCCTATTCCCATTAGGTTCCAACTCCAAACAAGCTGAATGCCTCATTATCCTGGCAGTTCATGTTAAGGTAAAGTTTTGTCACAAAACACCACCAAACAATTGCTTCTACCCTGTCAACTTGATATGTCATCTCACAAAGAGGTAATAATACTAACACTACAGTAATTCCATTCGTATAGCGCAAACAGTCCATGTCAAAAAGTTCTCGTTGCACTTTATAAAGCATCAATTCCAAACAAGCTGAATGCCTCGTAATCCCAGCATTTCATGTTAAGGTAAAAGCTTGTCACGAAACGCCATCTTCTACCTTGTCAATTTCATATGTCGTCTCACATTGTAGTCATAATACTAACAATAATACCATTTGTATAGCGCAAAAAGTCCATATCAAAAAGTTCTTGTTGTACTTTCTATGGCATATAAATTTTCCTTGAAAACAAATATAAAATAGTTGCAGTCATAGGCCTAGTATTCTACTCTGACAATACAGTAACATACTAATCCATTCTCTTTCCCTGCATGATTCTCTTACGCATACATGCATGCATGCATGCATATGAGTGTATCATGTAGTGTACATGTGAGTGTATTGTACTTTGTAGTGTGTGGAGATAGGTGTATCTATGTGTGTGTTACTGTGTATACATGTGCATGTATTTCAACATGGACAATACTGATCCTGAACAATGGGCCATCCTTTCTACACATACATAAAATCTCCTTGCTCAGTTATACTTCTGAAAACATATATATATTCTTTGCTAAAATAAATGTTTAATAAACACACTTAAAAAGTATCATTAGTGCTGATCGGCAGTGAAAAACTAGGCCTGCTTATATATACAAAATAATAACCCTCTAGGGAAAGCAAAAACGAAAGCAAGATATGCAGTATCCTGTCTCATGAGAGCTGATTCAAAAGTCTTGTCAGTTAGGCTGCCATTTCTGACCTGTTACTATAGTAACTATTTTTAACTTGTACTGAAATAAAAACATAGCCTTTGTACTTTTAGTACGCACAAAATCATAATGATGCCCATTGCAGTTTAATTGTCTAATGTCTTTGAAAATGTGATGTAATTAACTCTGTGTCCCAAACATGGATTCCAGCATAGACACAGCAGCACAAAATTCATGTTGATCTGACAGTTGTGTATGGAGGCAAGCATCTTTCACACAGGACAGTCTGCCACTTGACAGGTAGTTTCAGATGAGGAAAAGCTGATTTGAAAGCCAAGTACCGAAGTGGACGAACAGGTGAGACCCAAAATGAGCAAACTTGTCTGCTTATAAAGAGAATAGCTGAAGAAGACCCATGTACTTTAGTTGTTAAAATAAACTAAACCTATGGTGTTTCATATGGCACACTTGAACAGATCCTGCAACATAGTTCTGAGAGATGAGGAAAGTGGCTGCCCAATGGATACCTCATCTCTGACAGAAATACAAAAGAAGTTTGAACTTTGTTCAAAAGGAATTCATTGTACATGAACAATTTCAAATGCACTCCATCCCAATCTGCCAGCAATTAACTGGCAAACTCCCTACGCCTGCACAAAACCCTATGCATTGACAAGGTATTGAAATAGGGATGTGGGGGAAGGCCACATATATAACACTGTGCTGCCACCATCAGAATGATGGAAACATTGAGGTGGGCAGCAAACAGGCCACTTTTTTATGCTGCAGGCTGGGAATGAACTCCAGATATCAGATCTACAGTCTATGGCTGTATCAAAAGAACTGGCAAGCCTATGTTAACAAAAGAAAAAAGAAGACAAAAAAGAGGTCCACCCAAGGGATGAACCACTATCCTTGTGTTATGAACATGACGTTCTAATGACTGAGCTAATCAGGTGGCCCACCCAAGGGATGAACCACTATCCATGTGTTACAAACATGACACTCTAATGACTGAGCTAATCAGGTAGCCCACCCAAGGGATGAACCACAATCCCTGTATAATGAACATGACACTATAAGTGTAACAACTGAACTAATTAGACCACACAAACACAAAAAATACTAATATAGCCTGCCTGAGGGTTAAACCCGCTACCCTCGTGTTATGAGCATGATGCTCTTACAAGTGAGCAGATGGTCTGGGGGAAAAACAAAGGCCTGGGGATTGTAATCATAACTTCTGCTTTTTCTGAGCGGTGTTCTAACAACTGCGCAAACACAATAACACAGTAATAGACCACTAAACTCCACAATTGAATGAACTCACCTTTTGACATCTGACTGGGGTTTTGCAGACCAGTATGAAGTCAGGATGGGATCAGGTGAGAGAATGTAAAGTTTCATCAGATTTAATATGCAAATGGCGCAGGCAGGATCAGGCAAGGGAGGGAGAGTTGAGATTTGGAAGAGTTGCAAAGACAGACATCTATTTGACTTGAAATTTTTAAATACCTATTCCATACATTGATACAGATCAAGGGTGAGGCGCCTGACCCATCCTGACTTTCATACTGATCTGCAAAACCCCAGCAAAACATCACAAGGTTGAGTTCATCTACGGAGTTCTGCTTCCCAGAATTCTGTCAGAATTCCGGATCATGCAAAATATGAAAGACTTGCATCTATTTCTTCTATTTCTGTGAAGGGCAGTTTTGTCACAATCACCCTGTGTGAGTATAGGCTTGTGGCAATATGCAGCAAAAAGTCTTTCGTGTTTCCATTAGATGTTTTCAGAACAGTCTTTAAGGGGACACAGCCTGCAGTCTTTGATATAGCAGCTGAGCGGGTAGAAATGAGGTGTGAAAATAGTCAAGTCTATGCCAGCTTTGGATAAGTAAATCTTTGTCCAACATCATGATAATGTGTTTCAGGAAATACTTCAATATTCTTATTAGGTGATATGGAGTTTGGTTTCAGATCTATCAGGTGGACAGGCTGATAAGGGTAGTGCCTGCTGATGTCAAGTATGTGTTGAAGCCTTGATCTTTGTGAAAATTCTCGTAGAATCACGAAATCCTTTGGGGAGAGTTTGGAATTCATAAAGTTTGTTTTGGAATATGAATCAAAATCACTTCTTACTGTCTATGCAATGCTGACAGAATAATGTGCATCCTTCCATGGAATTGTCAGGGCATCCATTGCCAATGCTTAGGAACGTGTTTCGAAAACATTGTAGCACGTAAAGACTACATGTGGACAGTGTCATGTCTCCAAAACTCAATGTTTGGATCTTTCAAGCCATCTAACAAGGCTACAAGTGATGTTGCAAAGCTAAGCATCTTGTATGGTAAGGCAAGAGACGTCTTGAAAGGCAAGGCATCTTGCAAGGCAAACTGCATCTTGTATAAAAAGTTATCTTGCAAGGTACACCATTTTGCAAAGAATGTACTGATGTACTGTAGCAAAGCAGGTCATCCTGCATTCAGTCCTCCTCAAGCATATAGCAAAAGCATGTTACAAGGCAACTTGCATGGCAGAGTATTTTGCTAGTGAGGCATCCTGCAAGGCATAAGTCACTTTGAAACTAATGAAAGGTATGTCACCTTGCAAAGCATATCGCAAAGTAGAGCATCCTACAATAACTTGTACCAAATCTGATACAAATTCATACAAGAAATCACTGGTCAGATGGTTCAACCCCTTTTCTTATGTCCCAAGAACAAACAAGCCAAACACATTCAAAGTTACAAATCAAAGTTTTTTTCTGTCAAACTGTAGTTCGGCACTAAGTACATATCTGTCCACAAAATCCAAAGAAATCTTCGGTGATCTACTGTCCAACCATTGTCCACCAAAAACAAAAGGCAAAGGAAATGACAAAAGAACAAATAAAACTAAAAAATGTTGTAAACACATCGTACCAAAATTAACATTAATTTCATCTTTGCAGAAATCTGACTTCACCTATAAGCAACTGAAAAATCTCTGCTAAGAACTGTTCAAGTATTTTTGTGTTACAATGGCCTAAACAACAGAGGCCACACCCTACTGGGCAATCATACTGCAACATGATAACACACTTGGTTGACTTCATTAAGAATAAAAAAATTGATAAGACAGCTCTGAAACTGAAATCAATATGAATACATCATCTGTGTTGCTGTGAAATTTGTGTCAGGTCTGAAAACTGAATCAGACTTCATTCATGATCACTTTTTGAGCTGGATATATGAGAAATCCATCAAATGCAGTTGAGAAATATCACACACACACACACACACACACACACACACACACACACACACACACACACACACACCACACACACACACACATTCTTCTTGTTTGTCATGTGTGTGTGTAATGACTAATATGCAAGTTTGGCGTGTATGCTCAGGACAAGAGAATGAATATATGCATTTGTGATTCAATAGGCTTCTTCTTGTTTGCCGTGTGTGTATGTAATATGCACGTTTGGTGTGTATGCTCAGGACTAAAGAATGAGTATGCATTTGTGATTCAATAGGCATACATGTGTATATGTCTGAATACCTGTGCATGCATGCGTGCATGCTGGCGTGTGTGTGTTTTCATGTGCAATGTCATCAAGGAGAAAAATTCAGAAACATCACAAATCTGAATGGACAGAGCTTGATTTGGGGGTCAAAATGGTTTCATAAAAGATTCAAATCTTGTGCCAGGAAGAACTTTCTGGATGATTCTATCAGATTATTCTTCCTGCTCCTTTTCCCCACATTCAATGTCTCATTACAAATATAAAAATAAAATATAATTAGTCCCACCCACACTACAGGGAAACATGTTGTTCTTGTACTGTGTTATTACTATATCAGTTGCTTCACTGGGATAATGGAGAAGCTGTGACAGCATACTTCATATTACGTTTATACATTTTATATAATAATTCACATCTTTTTTCCCTCCTTTGTACTGAATTTCTCTTTGAATTGATTGAGTTTTGGTTACTGATCTAATGACTCACATTTAAAAACACTGCTTTTGATTCAATCTTATTTTCTTGAGAAATTGTTTTGTTTTGTTTTGTTTTGATTCACTTGTTTACAAGCAATACACATGGCAACTTACAGACAAGGCATCTTATTTACATTATGTAATGTGCAATAACAAGAAGTAGAGCAAAACTAAATTCGCAAGCATACAAAATCATGTACTTAATGAGCTTGAGAAATTACAAAACATCACAAGACAAACTAGGGACTGGTCAATGCATTTTTCCCTTGGTTACTGAAGACAGCACTTAAAACTAAAACAAAGACACCTAATAACTAGTATCTACGTCGTGAGTCCAAGAATATATATATGTCTCCAAAAAACTGTTAAATGAAAAGCTGCCAGACACTGAAACAGACTGGAACCACACACACAACTGTTAAATGAAAAGCTTCCAGACACTGAAACAGACTGGAACACACACACACACACAGATGCCCACACACACGCAAACACACACAAAGAGTTACACACCACACACACACACACATACACAACATATATATATATATATATATGTCATTGCTGTCTTAAAATCAATGTCAAGTGGTGTTGTAAAATCATGCTAGTAAAATATCCAAAAAATATCTTCTGGGCTCTCCAAGATATACAACATCATCATGTTCTATTTTCAGAAATTCTTTACCCCAGAAATAGTTATTTTTCAAATGAATTTCTGGATGGCACGTAGCAAAGTACATATGCAAATTTGAAGTATTCTGTCCCAAGTCAGGAGCCTGTCATCAGCAAGAGTTCTTTCGAGTGGGCACTGACAAATACAATCCCCTCCACCTCCTCCCTTCCCCCTCACTAACAGGCAAACACAAACATACACACACACACACACACACACACCCTGCACCAATGAACAGTGTTTCAATATTGATAACTTACCCAAAATCTCTAAACAGAAACACCAACACTCAGCCTTCAATACTCACACACACACACACACAAAAACAAAAAATAAAAAACAAACTTTGCACAAATTATCAATGTTTCATTACTTTCAACATAACTCCATGGGTCCTTCAATTTTCAAAGTATAATGAACTACTTCCCTCACAATGTACAATACTGCATCTCTCTGTATCCCCTGTGTCAGCCTAAAGATGGCTTTGGACCAGTCAGGTTATCATAAACAACCGTTTATTAATTGAAGTAAATCTTCTGGGTATTACATCCCTGATGTAAATATCTATTTGATTATATTGTACAGTGTGTCAGAATGCATACATGTGCTAAAGAGGAAGATCAGTAAACCAACATATTAACATATATATGATAATCAATTCTCATTAACATGTACGAATCATGAGCCATATACCATAACCAGTTAAGGTGTTCCCATTCTAAATTATACACAAGAGAAGGAAACAGAAATTCACCAACTGACAAAATGTTCCCATTCTAAATTAGAGGAGAAGAAAGAAATTCACACAGGTGCAAGAAAAGAACATTAAGAAAACGGAAATTCACAAACTGACCTTGCAGTAGCTTTGGATCCCCCAACTCGCCTGACGCAACTTCGATCATGACATGCTTCTATCAGGCGACGGAGGATGAACAGGCATTCTCGAAATGTGGAGAAGAATGGGTGGTGACTTATGATGCATAGAGATGTGAGGGTATTGTTCCGCACTCGTGACTTGCGTCTCGCTCTGGGAGAGCGTGGACGGTCGCACTCAGAAGAGCTTAATGTTTCAACTGAATGTGTGCTGCCTGTGGATGACCTGTCTACCTTCTGCCAGCATTCAGAGGAGTGAGTCCGCCGTTCAAATGGCCGATAAAAATTTACACATATGCCGTATCGAATGATACCAGAGTCTTTTTCTGTCAATGTGAACACAAAAGAGGTGGTTTCACGAAGGCTCATACGTTTTGGCCCAACACTAATACATCCCTCTGGCTGACAAAAGAAGATGACATCATTGGGCAAAGCAAAGTCTTTGTGGTCCTCAAGAGGATAGCGACGCAACAGTTCAGGCGTCTGTGATACGTGGTTGTTGCTATTAGGATGACGACTACCTGAAATCACCAGGTAGTCCAAAAGGCGGGGACAAAAGTACTTGCTTGTATCCATTCTAAGGAGAAGAGACTAGAGCAAACTGAGCAAAAGATATCACAACCTGTGTATTCTTGGTGAGCTTTTCTTTCTGTGTAAATTATGCACTAAGATCTACATCTGACCTCCTTTCTATTCTATTGCTCAAATCAATTTATCTACAGTTTTGAATAGTTCACGGGTTAATCAAGCATTTTGAAGTTCATTTCTTGATCACCATTATGCATTTATCCATGGTCTCCCCTGGCAAGAGAAGTTGAAAGAGGAGAAGAAATTCCTTCTAATGTGTCCATTATTGCAACAATTTGAAGTTCACAAAGGGTCATATTGCAGCTCTGGTATGTTCATCCCTCCATGAATGTATGTCACCAATTCTGCAAAATATACATCAGAGGATCTGATTTAAGATTAATCCAAATCAGTCCAAGAACTAATGTTAGTAAAATCAGAACTGGAACAAAACAAAATACAGCACTTGAATAAAACAATAACAAGAGAGATGTAAAATGCTGACATAACTGCCTACATCAGCAAAGCAAACAAAACAAGAAAAGAAAAATCAAATTTAGAACGAAATCAGTGACAACAAACGACAGATCTTACTCTTACTGCAAGTCTGAAGTTATTACTATTAGTATTAGATACAAGTTCCCTCTGCAACATCTTGATCTTCCACTGCATGTCAGCAACAAAGGATAACATTTTGACAAGATAAGACTGATAAAGGTGAATAGTTTATCCAGCTATAACACTTAGGCAAACCTTGTATCATCTGTTGTTTTCATTTTCATCTTAACTTGATTCAATAACTGTTACAAATATTTAACAATTTCATCTTTTTTTGATATGTGCTGTAGTTCTGCACTTATCTTGCACACTGAATTGACAGAAAAGTTTACTTTTTTGATTCTTAAACAATACTTTCACCTCTCTCTCTCTCTCTCTCTCTCTCACACACACACACACACACACGCACAGACACACACACACCATAATGTTACATCCTAAAGAACATAACTTCTGACTGATCTAGATCTGAATCTCTGCACACATAATATCATATCATTAATGTCACTTACTCTTTACATCATAAGCTTTACTGTTATTCATTCATTACATCACACACACTGCTGGGTCTTCAGGAAAAGACACATTGAGCTGAGAAAATGAAGGAATAAATTCATTAAAAAATCACGGGAATGTTTTTCACTACATGTGTAAGGAAAAAGAACTATTTACATTAGTATTATCAAAGTTTTCTTTTCAATGTGTATCTTTCAAGCTGTAAAAGTCCAGCTTCTATAGGAACTCCAAAATGTTCAAAACCACATTTTTAAAAGAATGTGTTGATATTCTCTTGGCCGCTGAGGCCAAACCAACGTGGATCAATAGACACATATTGAAGAAGAAAATAAGATATGATTATTATTATATAAAACAATTTTTATGTTGAAGCTTAAAATAAGTTAAATAAAAAGCCAGTATACTGAAGAAGAAAATTAGCTATGATTACATTCAGCAATTTCTGTGCCGAAACAAAGTTGATTCCTTGATTTTTTTGAGAATTTTTGTTTCTGACAATTTTTGTTTCACTTTCACTAGTTTCAGTCAGGAAAACACACATGACCTTAAATATTAATCAAAGTCAATCAAAAACAGGTTTTCAGTATTGAAGTTATTTGACTTAGTGAACCAAATATGGTTTCAGTCCGTAAGAAAAATGAATGCAGTGACATAAAAGATAGTTCAACAATTCTGTTGTTGCAACCTTAAAATTAAGGCAAGATCATTCAAACTTTAGCATTCACAAGTCCAACTCAGGGAACTACTCAAATCACAAAACTGACAATCACAGTCTATACTGACTTCATTCTTTAACACTGATCATCTGATGTTGCCGTTTATACAAATGTCATCATGATCCACAGGTTAAAGCAATTCATCTATATGGCTTGATTATTTCTATTACAACAGCCCTGATGCTTTATAAATGTATGTACAATGACAATACGAAAGACGAATTTTGTTCAATCAAAAATAACTTTAGAGAAATCCAAGTGAATTTTTTGCTTCCCACCAGAAAATCCAAATTTTGTACTTCTCGAAGTGGAAGCTGAAATCTAACATCACGCCCATGACAGGCAATGGTAGATTGTAAAGACAGTGAAAACAGATTTTAAATATTCTCGGAAGTTTCTGAGAAAGGGTTGTTCATACATCTACTTCAGAAAGTGCTAATTTCAAAATTTTTTTGGTCTCTGTGACCTTGGCCTCGATGCCCTACACTCCAAACTTACATTTTCACATGTCCTCAACCGTCCAAGACTGGGTAAAGATCCATCCACAAAGAGCTAAGAAAATCATGTCCACTTTTTGTCACAAATAGACACACCACTGTCTCCAGTATAAATGAATTAATTTCTCTTTAAAACAAAACAAACAAAAAAACGGACAGGAAAATACCACAATCAGTCGGTAAAGTAAAAAATCCATGGAAAACAAACAATATACAAATGAACATGCAAATTATAAGAAATTAAATACCTAAACAAAGCAATAAAAGAGCACACACACACACACACACACACACACACACACACACACACACACACACACACACACACACACACACACACACACACACACACACACAAGCACACACACACAATAACAGCCATAATGAAATGAATGAACAAATGCATCACAAAAGACAACAAAACAAAAAAATCAAAAACAAAAACAAAAACTAAATGAAGATGAATAAGATCATCAACAAGAACAGAAAAACAAATACATATGAAGCAGACATACAAAAAGATGGGGAGTACGGTGGAGAGGAGGGGATCACAGGAGAAAAAAAATCTCTGAAATCTTTCTTTTACACATAATTCAAACACTTTCTTTATACATGAACACATTGTATGCACACAACAAAAAGCAAGAAGGAAAATAAATGTGTAAATACAGAAAATAAACAGAAAGAAAGAATTTGCAATCACAGCCCTCCCCCCATCTGTATGTATTTTGTTTGTGGATAAGCGTATAATAGTCAAAAAAAAGTTTACATGGATTTTGTCTAAATGTTTGTCATGTAATGTATTCACTATTTGTATATACTGTAATACATGGACTGATCCGAAAGTCTTGTCATTTATTTTGCAAAACAAAAATGGGAAGTTCAATGTACAAGATTTTTCAGTCTTTCAAAGTACTTCCCTCCTCTACCCATAAACAGTTTCAGCCTCTTCAGCTAAAAGTCAAATGTTTTCTGATAGTCTTATTGAGATAAGGTAGCAGGTTGCCAGTTTTAACTGCTTTTTCCAACATCCTTAAATTCAGGAAAATTTCTTAACAGTCAGGTTTCACTTCAGAAGGAAAAACAAATAGAAGTTGTACAGAGCTGAGTCAGGACTATAAAGAGTGAAAGAAAACTCGTAGATCATCTACAGGTCACAATGACCTTGGATTTACAGGCACTTGTGCTGTCATGCCAAATAAGGACATTGCTCATGGTTGGACTGCGCTTTCTGTGTAATACATAGCTGTAACTAGTGTAAGAGTAAACTTTCCGGGAAAGTGTTAATGGATACAGAGCCTTGGGCATTGAAAAAAAAAAATGGATGAAAAGTCTCTTCCAGTTTTGAAGATCATGTCTCAGTACAAATGATCTTTCATCATTAGCGCCCACCCACCTTTGATTGGACCGTTTGTTCAGGATGGCCTAAAAGGTGATCCACCTTTCGTCACCTTTGATCACATCACACAGTCATTTGTGGCTCTCCGACTCACACACTTCAAGGAATAAACTGCTTAAAACTCTTAGCCGTGTTTTTTCTTTCTTTTTTTCTACTCGTCTGTCAGAAGATGAGGCATCTATATGGCAGCCACTTTCCCCATATCAAGATCATACTGTAGAATCCATTCAACTTTGCCATATGGAACACCAAAGTTTCATTTATTTTACAAGTTAAAATAGTGGATCCTCTTCAGCTGTTCTCTTTACAAGCTGAAGAGTGCTCATTCAGGGCCTCACTTGGTCCTTCACATCACCATTTGTCTTTCATTGTTTCAAGTGGATTTTTCTGTGTTTGAAACTATCAATGCAGCAGCAAACCATCTATACATCACACACTTGTTTTGAGCCCTTATGCAAAGTTCTGTCAAACTGGCATGAATTCTGATCACACAGTCTCAAAGTCTTCGTCTTCTGAAGACATAGCATCTGAGCTGCCTTATGCTATAATCATTCTGTGGACCCACAGTAAGTTGCAACACATTTTCAGTGATGTCATACATTATAATTTTGTACATGATACTAATTAATACAAAGGTTACATTCTAACATTGCATTATAAATTAAAAGCACTTATTATACCTTGACTTTTGGATCAGCCCTTGTAATGTCAAAGTAAAACATTTATTTAAAAAACATAATTTTGAAATGACACACCAAATGAAATCATAAAAGTCAAACAACAACAACAACAAAAACTTAGCCAAAAAATAATGTGCATGTGTGCATGGATGTGCACATTATTTTTTGGCTAAGTATGTGCATGGATGTGCACGCACGCACACGCACACACACACACAAACACACCAGGGAAAAAAAAACAAAAGCAAAGTAATTTTTGTTAAAAATGCAATAACAAAGGAAAAAATCAATGAAAATGAAAACATGTAAAAACTGTTCAAACATAACAGTATTAACACACATAACTACAAACGGAATGTATGTATTCAATCATTTATTGATTAACTAATTAATAAATGACTGAATACATACGTCTATTCATTTATTAACAGACTGCAAGAATAAAAGATATACAAGACAGAAGAAAAAGATATACATAACATCAACTGAAAATGCAACCAAACAAATAAATCATATACAAACTAAAAAGGTTAAGAGACAGACACAAAGAGGGAGGGGGAGAGAGAGTCAGACAGAAAGACAGAGAGAGAGAGAGAGAGAGAAGAAAAAAGACAATAGCTTTGTTTCACCTACGCTTTATACACAAAACATTGCAAAGAACACATTACACAATGTACAGGAGGTTTTTGCAACCCTATTTCCTGTGCTATGCAAAAATCTGAAGTAACATACCTTAAAATCTTTTTGTGCAACCCAGGCCTGGTAAATAGATTCACGTGAAGAGGTAGTGACAAGCCAATCAGCCTTTGTACATCCCAGCAGTTCTTCATAACATGGTCTGCACAATTCACATGGTGCGGGAACCAATTTTATTCATCAAATTCAGTAAATGCATAGCAACATACTCTGTTGTCCAGAGTTTCAACTACATATTCAGATTAGGGTATGCCCTGTAAGTCCAAATGATTTGTGAGAATAATGCTATTCAAGATTTATTACTCACATGATTAGTCACAACCATTATCATCATTATTATTGAAATTGTGTTTATCACAGTACCACAAATCATATTCAGACAGTACTACCCCGGTAAACATCTGTGAATTTATAAAAACTTAATTCAACATCTGTAATACACAGAGAACCCATCTTTAACTTTAAGAATAAGATGCAACAATTTTACGGGGGGAAATGAGAGAAGATCACTACACATTTTTTAGCTACTTTTTTTCTGCTGGGAGACAGAGAAAGAAGAAATCTGAATATTACGGAAACCTTGGCTCCTTTCTGAGGCTATTTCATCCTCTCACACATGCACACACACACCGTCATTATTTAGAGTTAGCTGAGCCTTTTTCTACTGTACTGTCACATCTGCAAACATATCACTTTTTTCCCACAGAGAGATCGATATCTCAATTATCAAACCTATTACTTGATGCATAACTGATAGTTACATTACTTCAAAAACACGCGCGCACACACATGCACACATACACAAACGCGTGCGCTCAAGCGTTCGTTTATCATTTATCATTTTATGTGACTTCTCGCCGTTTTGATTAGGCCCTACCGATTAATTGTCTACTTATCGAGATCTACAGTTGCATGCCGTGAAGCGTGAACAGTTCCTACAGCTGATGATCTTCATTCTTTGCCTTCGACCAATTTTGCTAACAGGTCTGATGTTACATGGTCATAGTCATAGTGTAAAACATTATTTTAACGGAGTCTGAGGGTAGTCAATTTATGGTCTATCGAGTGCATCTGTATCATATTATCAATGTTACAATCTGGTACACAACTGAGAAACTATTAGTATTACAAAAGAACAGTCGAAATCTTGTCGGTCCTAACCAAAACACAACTTGATCCACACGGAAGTATGGTTTGGATATATGTCGACGGACTAACGGTACAACGTCTAGCCTAATGGTTGTTTTCTTCTGCAAACCG
This sequence comes from Monoplex corrugatus, assembly GCA_030674185.1. Classification (NCBI taxonomy): domain Eukaryota; kingdom Metazoa; phylum Mollusca; class Gastropoda; order Littorinimorpha; family Ranellidae; genus Monoplex; species Monoplex corrugatus. Next base: position 46,955,386 of record JAPXFY010000019.1, read on the forward strand.
TACGGGGCCGGGCTTCCGTCGCGACACCGACAACTATTCGCTCAGAGCACACAGCAGACGACTAAAATGATACGTCACATAACCTTGTTACCTTACTGTCAACAACCTAACAGATAACTCGTAAACAATTGAGCAAAAAGATTCCTGAGCGAATATTCTGTTCCATTCAGCATTTAAAATTTAAGCATTCTTCCAAATCAAACACACTAGCTTGCAAAATCTTGCCTACCTTCTCCGTCTGGTGATGCACAGGACTTCTCTTTCTAAGTTTATGCTAAATATTGTTTGACGTCAATGATTGCTGCGACGCAGGGCGCCGCGCGACACACAGCCAAGGGGAGTGACTCGCACGACAATGTCGCTTTCAGAAAGTGAAAGTGCGCTGATACGTGTAGACACCGAAAATTATAAGCGTGGCCTATGTGGAATGATTCGGCAAGTGGCTCGCGTGTTTACAGTATGATTTGATGGCCAAAACCGTGTATGAAAATATTAGGAACAACTGACATCACAGTATACAGTGACAAATGCAGATACTGCAAAATTAATTTAATTAAAATACATAAGCTTTAATAGCCAGCAGTCTCATTAGTGGTTGAATTCAGTCGGATGTTTTCCCGAAAGAAACAGTGAAATTGTGCAAAAAAAAATGGCATTATATGTTTGTTAATTGTATTACAGTTTAGCAGTAGCAAGAAACTGGCAAAAGCTGGACAGCAGAAATTCTCAGAGAAGACCCCCCCCCCCTCCTCCCTCAAGCAAATGTGTCTGCCCTGAACTCCGTACATTCTGGAAAGGAGCCAGACCACTGACAGCATCCAGTCATTACTCCTGCATGTCTTTCTGCTGTCGCTTTTAAAATAAAATTTTTAGTAGAGTTTAGCATAAATAAGAGAAAGGCTATTTGATATGTGCCAGGTGCAACAGCATATTAGTAACACAAACATTGTACTAAGATTAAAAACATTATTTGAGATCATAAGAATACATACACTGCATTTTTTTCTATAATACATTCTTTAGCACTTATTCGTCCACTGCTTTCAGTTTACACCGTTGTTTATCACTAACTCTGTTTATACCTTTCACGCTGTCACAGTCATTTGCACAGCATGAACTTAAGAGAATAAAAACTCACATTAAAACGAAATTCAAGATTAGAAATAATATTACATATTCTACAGCACAAATTCTGTCTTCGTTTTATTTTTTCGTTCTTAGTTTAACAAGTGTTGTGCAATGTTTACACTTCAAATCAAGTTTTATCGATGAATGTCACTTTCTCCCGCAGTTCAAGAAACAACAGGGATTCCAAGCATTGTTTTTGTCCGAAGTGTGTGTGTGTGTGTGTGTGTGTGTGTGTGTGTGGCGTGCGTGCGTGCGTGCATGCGTGCGTGCGTGCGTGCGTGCGTGTGTGTGTGTGTGTGTGTGTGTGTGTGTGTGTGTGTGTGTGTGTTTCTGTCTTGACGTTTGTGTTCGTTTGACAAAAGCTAGTTGGTCGAAGATTTGCGCCTATCTCGTTTTGTGAATTAGATACGCGTTCTCATTTATTTTCGTGTGTCTCTGGTTGATATTTTATACAGTGAAGTTTTCCAGTAGCATCAAACGTACCATTCAAATTGGATTCATATTGGTTGACATATAGTTGAGATGTATGCCTTTCTTCTTCTTCTTCTTCTTTTTTTTCTTCTTCTTCTTCTTTCTTCTTCTTTCTTCTTCTTCTTCTTCTTTCTTCTTCTTCTTTTTCTTTTCTTCTTCTTCTTCTTCTTCTTCTTCTTCTTCTTCTTCTTCTTCTTCTTCTTCTTCTTCTTCTTCTTTCCTTCTTCTTCTTCCTCTTTCTCTTTTTCTTCTCTTTCTTATTTGTGTGTGTGTGTGTGTGTTGTGTGTGTGTGTGTGTGTGTGTGTGTGTGTGTGTGTGTGTGTGTGTGTGTGTGTGTGTGTGTGTGTGTGTGTGTGTGTGTGTTTGTTTCCTTTGATTTTTAACGCCAGTGGTCTCATGACTCTGGATTTCATCTAACTGTACGTTAGGGAGTTGGGATTGGACATACTGTTCAAATCAGGCCAAAATCTATTGATACAGGCCAAGAAATCATCGGTAACACTTATAAAGATGTTTCGCATAATTGAGACCTTTGACCAATCTCAGTGAAATAAAATAATACAATATTGCTTTAGCGATAGACATGAAAAAACAACAACAACAAAAAACAATCCAGTTTGGACTCAAAATCTATATCTGCTGTTCGCTATGCTGATTCTGCTGCTTTGCAGCAGCATCGAAGTGACCTGTCCAGGACACAGGCCTGAGATGATGAGCATGGAGATCCTGGGCTGACCAGACGTTAGGATCCCCTCTCAGCCTCGCTTACTTGGTCCAAAGGAATGCTAGTCAGTACATTTGCTATCAGCTGGCTGCAGAAGCTGGTGAAAAGTGGCACGATATGCCATCCAACAGCTTTGGGATTCCGCTCCGTATTTTTGTAGGGATTACTCCGAAGCCTCTCGAAGATGCCCACAAGGCAATGGGTTAGACATGAAGAGTAGGCTTTTATGTCTTAAACTTAGACATTCTTAAAATCCGCAGGGATATCTTAACAACAATCTTCATATCGTGGATTTCTACGGTCCAAATTTTGGACCACCCTGGTCCATACTTCTTCATTTGCAACAACTAATTGGAAATAAGATTTCAAAGTCGGTGACTGTCTACCTACAAGCAGGTGAGAAATCTTTGCTGACACATTATGTTTACTGACAGGTACATCCGTTCATATCGATATGAAGAAGCTTACCATTTCATGTCAATGTTGAATTGAAAAAAAGAATTACAACATTGATATTTGTATCTTTGTTCACGAAAAAATAAATCCATTGTCCGACAGCTTGAATATATTTTTGTTTGCTTTCATTTGCTGGACTCATGTACATACCTCAGAATATGAACAGAAGAATGTTCATGATGAAGACAGTGAGTCGTTGACTTGAAAACACTCTTTGGGACATTGATGCTATTATCAAGTTTATATCAGTTACTTGATAATAGCATCAATGTCCCAAAGAGTGTGTGTATAATCATTTAAGTATAAGTTACTTGATAATAGCATCAATGTCCCAAAGAGTGTGTGTATAATCATTTAAGTATAATGTTTTAATTTGTTTCATATATTTGACTTCAAAACTCAGCATCTGTGTACAATATTTTAACAGCGCGTGATCATGCATTTCTTTGTTATTTGATTCAGAGAAGAGAACAGCTGAGATATGCACACGTACCAAGACACCGTCCTCAGAGAAGACCACTAAAGCAATGCAAGGATACACTGAAAAACGGCTTCATCGGCTTTAGTATCAGAATCTACTTGTACTGTTTCAGTGAGGGCTGTCATCATTTGGGTACCGGCGAGGGAAGGCTTGTGTGTGTGTGTGGGTGTGTGTGTGTGGGGGGGGGGGGGTTGAAGGTGGGTGTACAGGAGAATGATTCAGTTCAAACTGACTCACTATTGTGTGTCTGTCCAGAGCTATTCATTAATAGACACACGAACAGATGCACAACACCGAGGCGACGACAAACGCACGCCGCGCTAGTTGTCGCGTAACAAACACCAACACACTACACCCACGACACACACACTTTTAGTCTTTTCCCTTAACTCCGTGAAGAGTCACCGGGTCACTGCACTAAAAAAAAGAAAAAAAAAAGGTTCACTAGATTCTTCACGCTCTGCCGGTTGTGTGCCAAAGCCTGGATCCCTGCAAATGATTTTTCTGTCCATTCCACAGTGTTACATTCCATATTTTTCTGTTCTCCCCTGTGTCGCCCTCCCTTAACAATTCCCTGGAGGACTGATTTCACAAGGCCGTTGAATCTCGTCACATGGCTATACCAAAGTAATTTTCTTTTCTTAACTAAAATCAGCAGATCTTCATATTGTCCGATGTGCTGTCTAGCAGACTTGGTTCATCGGTGATTATGATATGATTAGTGTATTTTGATATGATTAGTGTATTTTGATGTGATTAGTGTATTTTGATGTGATTAGTGTATTTTGGTGTGGTTAGTGTATTTTGATGTGATTAATGTATTTTGATGTGATTAGTGTATTTTGATGTGATCAGTGTATTTTGATGTGATTAGTGTATTTTGATGTGATTAGTGTATCTGATGTTTAGTATCTTGCAATAGAACCTCCTTTCCACAGCTTGGACTTGCGTTTCCACATTTGCTGTGCCGCTCCATGCCTCACATGCATACAGGAAGATGGAAATATTCCTGAGCGTGTAAGAGCCTGGTCTTGTGTTTCATGGAGATGTTCTTGTCCTTCCATACAAGTTTCATCCTGGACAGTGCTGACATTTTCTTTGCTGCTCTCGAGAGAATTTCTGGTTTGGATCCCTCATTGCAAATGAGAGTTCACAGGTAAATAAATTGTTGAAAGATTCCTAGTTTCAGTCCATGGACAATTATCAGTAGTGATGGTGATGTTGTGGCCAGCCATCAACTTGGTCTTCTCGGCGCTGATTTACAGGCCACGTTTGTCAGTGTTTCATGAAATCTTTTTGCGAGTTCTTTGCTTGTTGCCTGACAGGTTATCAGTATCGTCTGCGATGCAAAGATTTGTTCTTCTTCAATACTGACTGTGCTGACATGGTCTTCAGGTGCATCAGTCATGATACGTTCCAGTAGTATGTTGAAAAGTATGTGAGTCAGAAGGCAGCTCTCATCATCATCATGTGCCCTGCCTCATGGAGTTGGCAATCATGGCCCTCCATATGCATGTATCCCTTATTGCCGCAAGCACCTCTTCCACCCTCTCTGCAAGTCCGTCCAGTATTTTTACCCTGGGTCTACCTGGTGCTCTCTTTCCCTCCAGCTTTCCTGTTGTGACCAGGTGCTCTAGTTCCCCTTTCCCCATAAAATGGCCCATAAATGTTGCTCTACGAACTCAAAAAGAAGCACGGAACTACTCTCTAATAGTACCCTCTATAGGTACCGCACTGGTTGCTTTGCAATATAGTTACTGGATGGTGTTGATGAGTTTTTGTCTGATCCACAGCACGAAAAATAGCTGTATGAAGACTGTTGAATGAACAGCAACTCATTCTACAAACAGACAAACCACCGTCGGAAAACCAAGGCCATGAATCAAACCACAACGAGAAGGACATCCACGTTGATGATTCAGATGAGGAATATGTACACACTCTTAATGCCGAGCATCAGAAACTCAGCTTGCCCCTCACATGTGCGAAAGAGGAATCCACGTTGATGATTCAGATGAGGAATATGTACACACTCTTAATGCCGAGCATCAGAAACTCAGCTTGCCCTCACATGTGCGACAGAGGAATGGGAGATGTTGGATGAAGAAATAGTCCTCAAACTACATGTACTGATAAGAAAGAGTTCGCTGGGACAATCTAGCCACATTCAGATATGTTGTATGTGTCACTTGTAGTAAAACAGCCAAAGGCAAAAATACTTCTTATACATTCAGATAGCAACAAAAGATGGAGGACATCTGGAAGAGAGAGAGAGGGGGAGAGACAGCAGGCAGACAGACACAAAGAGACAGAGAGACAGAGAAACAGAGAGAGAGAGAAAGAGAGAGAAAGAGAGACAGCGAGAGAGAGCGAGAGAGAGAGGAGAGAGAGAGAGAGAGACTGAAAAGAGAGAGAGAGAGACTGAGAGAGAGAGAGACTGAAAGAGAGAGACTGAGAGAGAGAGAGACTGAGAGAGAGACTGAGAGAGAGAGAGAGACTGAGAGAGAAACTGAGAGAGAGAGAGACTAAAAGAGAGAGACTGAGAGAGAGAGAGAGAAAGAGAGAGAGTGAGAGAGAAGGAATCTAAAGAAACAAATGAATGCTGTGTTCGTATGTGAAAACCAAGAGGTAGATAAGCTATGGAAAGACCTGAAAGCAAAACACAGTGCCTTCATCAAAGTAGAATCAGCAAGGAGAAGAAGAGGCAAAAAGAAAGATCCAAGATTGCTTTTTCAGAGACCCCTTCCAGTTCACCAGGAAATTTTTCGAGCACCCAGAATTCCAGACACTCACAGTGGACAAAGAAATCTGGAGCACCATCTCAGAAAAACATATTCCGATTATCAGAGCGAGGCACCTTTTAAAACGCAGAGTCTGGTGCGGCCTGCAGCGCCAAGATAATGTTAAAGGCAGTCCACCAACACCGAATGAAGTAAAGAAAGTGATTAATTTAAGAAAGCCAGAACCAAATCATCACGTAGGCCGAACGGAATACTTTCCCTGTTGTATAAGAAATATTCCAGTGTCATTCAGTGGCTTCCTAAACTGAAAAGCTCAGCATGGAGGAACTTGAAGATCAGCAACCAATGGATAATAGCTGACGGACTGTACATTCTAAAAGAAAAGAACTCGAATTACATTATTTCAGCTTATTTCTACAAGACTGAAAAGTGTGATAGTTTAGCGAAATCCTTTGCGAGATCCAGCTCTCCAGTCAAAGTTTTCGCCATAGAGTGGGCGCAAGGGGGTGGATAGGCATATCTCCCGATGACCTCATGAAACAGCCCCCGATTTCTGTGAAGGAGAGCATCAGATCCCTATAGGCAACGGCAGAAGCGGCTGAAAAGAGTTCCAGTTGGATATGGACAACGAGGAACAAAAGTAAACTCCAGAAGGCTTGAAATATCCATATGCACAACAGGTTTCCGATTGCAAAATGTTTGACACCTGTCACGAGGGTGACTTGGCTTTGAGCTGTCTGACCACCTAGGAGACACGGGTTCAAACCCAGGTGGAGGAAAAGAAAAATAGCGACAGCAGAAGGGCATCCAAAAGTCATGCCAAACATCAAAGATAGTCATCAGCAAGATCGCCCCCGTCCGACATGCACGTATGGAGGTTCAGCGAATTGTTCAACGCTTTCTTGTCGACAAGCGCTGAGCTTGTTGACATAAAAAACATAACTTTTGTCTCCCATGAAAACCTTCGTACTAACCAGCAGTTTCTACAAGACAATATCCACCCCACTGCCAGAGGAAGCAGCATGATAGCGGGGAACCTTGGACGACACGTTCGGGATCTGTTTTGGGAGACCCCTAGGAGAACAACACGATCACGATCTTCACGACTACACGCCTCTAGATTCCCCCTAGGACGGTTCCACCAGAACTGTACTGAGCTTACGGTTTTTGTGCTTTGTATCTGCTTCTATGCTAGCTGAATGGGTAGCGCAAACTATGTTAGATTTGAGAAGTTCCGTAACATGGGAGATAATTCCTACGTGACTCTCAAGAGTTATGTCCTTTGGTTGATATTATAAAAATTCTCCCTGCTTCCCTTTTATTTCTTTGGTATTCCCTTAGAATGTATAGAGTTTCGGGCCATAGTGCTTGCTTGACGGAGTTTTCGTTTCTGAGGATGTTCTCTGTCCAGCACTCCACTGAGTTTCTCAGTAACCATCTCCTTCTAGGCAGCTCCGGTCAAGATCAGATAAACACAGTTTCTGCTTTGCGTATGTTTTTATTTCCTTATGTGAATGTGTGAGTGTGTGCGTGCACGCGCCTTTCATATGTTTGTATATGGGTGTATTCGCATGCATTTAAATGGAAGTGAGTTCTTATACGTACGTGTACGATACTGTTGTTTTCTTTTCTTGTTCTATGTCATATCATGCTTACATGATTGATTTATCATTTCCTTATCTTTATGCGTAACATTTTCTGTAAGGAGCGAAGCGCTTATGAGCTTGTTTCCCGAAATGTTGCGCTACGCTGGCATAAGTCTTCATTATTCTTACAAGTAGTATTACTACTTTACACTACCACTGCTACTACTACCACTACTGCTACTACTACTAGTTCCCCTACTACTACTAGTTCCCCTACTACTACTATTACTACCACTGGGCACCCTACTACTACTACTGGGCCCCCTGCTACTGCTAATACTACTACTATTACTAATGCTACTTCTATTCGGATTTACTCGTCCTTACGGTGGTGGTTCAACCGACGCCTACGCGTTTTCTGAACATTTTTACGCAGAGGCTTTCATTGCTGCGTACTGGCTTTGCAGACATACTCGTACATTCCATACCAACAGCTGTTATGATCTGACATCAGAACAGATGTGAAAACACACAACAGCTGAGATTTTTGGTTTTAGACACACCCACACACCCACACACCCCACACCAAACAGTTCTCGCTCAGTCGATAAAGCTGAAACTGCGTTTCGAGCCGGCGAACGTTTCATCATACATAGCTTACTACGTATTGTATTATGATGAGCAGTCAGTATCACCATGCAGTGCACAACGCTTGGTGATGTGACGCGTGTGTGAGGCTATGTCAAAAGCTTTCCCCTGGTCATGGTGTATGATAACGTAATTCTAGCTTCAGAAGTCTTGTTTGTTTGCTTGTTTGTTTGCTATCAACATCATTGTCGTCGCCGTCGCCATCACCATCATCACATCACAGTAGTAGTAGTAGTAGTAGTAGTAGTAGAGTAGTAGTAAGTAGTAAAGTAGTGGAAATAGAAGTAGTAGTAGTAATAGTATAGTAATAATATTGCTTGTCTTTATATGATGTATGAAACAAAAATGTCTCTCAGCAGCGTAAACAATTATCGAGCCAGATGCTCGGCGTGTGCGTTTCACAGAGAGAGAGAGAAGACAGACAGACACAGAGAGAGACAGAGAGAGAGAGACAGAGAGACAGACAGACAGAGAGAGAGACAGAGACAGAGAGAGAAAGAGAGAGACAGACAGAGACAGAGAGGAAGAGGGAGAGGTGAAGGGAAGAGGAGGAGAGAGTGAGAGGGAGAGAGAGAGAGAGAGAGAGAGAGAGAGCGTCGGCCTACGCACCCTCGTGAAAAGATATTCAGTATGTTCAGATCATTCAGTTTCTCTTTACCTCTTCCTTCTACACATTCCAAATGACATCGAAAATGAAAAGATTAAAACATCAAAACTGCGCACAAGTACGTCTGTGAACCGAGAAACTGTAACTGATTTTTTTCCCAATCATTCTGACCAAGTCCATTTAAAAATAGGCCGGTAAATCATCAAGTTATCTGTCAGGGTTAGCAAGTTTTCTCTTCTTCTTCTCCTGTTCTTTTGTTTTTTATTTATTGTTTGTTTGTTTTTGACACATATATCACATTGCACATATTATCAGCAAAGTAGCATCTCATCTATACATTGTCACACCAGTTGTATATGTAATACATTTTTCTATACTTGCTAATTCGCAATTCGCTTGCCATGTTGGCCAAACTACAGTTTATCAGGTCCATCAGTAATTTAGACGACACTTCCTTGTATTTCGTTTACACAAGCAGCAAGACACCATCTAACATCCGGTCAATCTGAATCATCAACACTCATTTTCATTATGGAGGTTGCACAAGTGTACGGTTTTATAGGATAACCTGCCGAGGGCAGTGTGGCTGGGGTGGGCAGACGAGATCTCACCCGTTCTTTGATGTTATTCTGGGACTAGTCGTCTGCTTTGCTGGTGAAGCTGGTTGTTCTTCGATTCCTGGTATGATGGCTATTTTTAGATTCATTCGTTATCGATGTCTGTTCGCTGGTAATGTGATGGTGGTATTGAAGGAAGGAAGGAAGGGGGACAACTCTTTCCGTTTCCTTGGAGGCACTACTGCATCAGCTTTCATCAGTAAAGGCACAGAGTGTGGTTTGTGCTATGTCCGTAAGTCATGTAAGAACGTTAAACACATAGGAACTCAAAATCTTTTTGATCAGGTCCACTTTACAAATATGTATTAGTTATTGTCGTCGTGGTTGTTGTTATTGTTGCTGTTGCTGTTATTGACTTTTATCACACTTCAAAACGAAAGTGTGTTAGTGTGCTTACACATCATTTTGACAAATAATATGACACTGTTAATCTCATATATAGTGTTGAATAAATAAACAAATACGTACATTGTTTGCAGAACGGTCCGTACACGGGTTTTATAAGAAATAATGATCTTAAACATGGCTTGATTTCTTTGAAATCTGCATGAGGAATATCACTTCAGATGCTGAATACGCATTACATCTGGTTTTGAATAAACAAAAATCCTTGGATGAACGATTGAGAAATATCTGTTCAAAATTTTCACACTTTGGGATAAAGTGACTCAAAAACAAAACAATACAAAACAAACAAAGCAAAACAAAACAAAACGAAACAAAGCAAGTGAAACAAACGAACAAAACATGCAAACAAAAGAATGCACAAAACAAAGCAAAACAAGGGCCATTCCCTTCACACAAACTTGTGTATCGGCAGTTTCTCATAGAACTAGGCCTGTGATCCAGATTTAGTCAATATCATTTTACGGACTCCTGGGAAATCTTTACTGAACATCACGTTCACACACACATACATCCACACAGACACACACAGACACACAGACACATACACACATTGTGACATGTTCACACACACAAACACCCACACAGACCACACAGACACACACAGACACATACACACATTGTGACACACGCACATGCACACACACACACACACACACACACACACACACACACACACACACACACACACACACACACACACACACACGCGCGCGCAAACAATACGCACACACACATGCACACACATACACACACAATTATGCACATGCACGCATAAACCATTACCATTATCAACAAACCTATTGTCAGGTTAACATAACTGTTGTACTGATACTCACATAATATTAATAATAAATAAGATCAGATGTTTTTCATGAGTAAAATTCGAGCTGTTTCAGAAAGTATCGCATTTCAAATATTAATTAAGGAGTTACGAAATGAATTTAAAATTAAAACATTCATCACGCTTGTTTTGATTTCTTTAAATTCTTTTTATTCTTCAAAAATTCAAATGAAAATTAGTGTAACGGTATGAAGAAGAGAGAGGAATACACATAAACACACGAACACACACATACATACACATCGCACACACACATACACACACGCACTCACGCACGCATGCATGCACAGACATATACACACTCTCTGTCTGTCTGTCTCTCGCTTGCTCGCTCACACATACACACACACTTTTTCATACAAACACACATACACACACGCACGCACGCACACACACACACACACACACACACACACACCACACGCACACGCACATATAGACACATACACACATACGCACTCACGCACGCATGTATGCAACACACACACTTTCTGTCTGTCTGTCTGTCTCTCTCTCTCTCGCTCACACACACACACATTTTATCACACACACACACACACACACACACACACACACACACACACACACACAACGCACACACACACACACACACACACACACATACAAACGCACACGTGCGCGCGCACACACACACACACACACACACACACACACACACACACACACACACACACACACACACGACGCGCGCTCGAGCACCAACACACAACTAATGACAAATACCTACTCAAAAGTACACTTATCAACAGTGGTGGGTGTGATGCATTAGTCTAGACACGAAGATAACAAAGCTGAAGACAATTACGACAAAAAACATGTTGTTCTTTTCCTTGTGGGCATCTGGTTTTATTGATACAGCACAGTAGGAAACAAATGAACTTAGGTCAAGACGTAAATACTGTATCTATATTGCTATCTCGCCAAACGGGCGGCGTATGACTGAAATCTAAGTATGGATTGCCATTTGTTTGTGTCGGAACAACACCTTTATACCTCGATGGCGTTGAGACGGGACTGTTGCGTTGGTAAATAGATTGCATTCAGGTGACAGTACTTTGTTTCTGATTATATACCACTTTGCAAAAATGGGAGATTTCTCTCTCCCCCCCCCTCCCCTGGTCGATGTGTGTGTGTGTGTGTGTGTGTGTGTGTGTTGTGTGTGTTTGTGTGTGTGTGTTTGTGTGTGTGTGTTGTGTGTGTTTTGTGTGTGTGTGTTGTGTGTGTGTGTGTGTGTTTGTGTGTGTGTGTGTGTTGTGTGTGTGTGTGTGTGTATGTGTGTGTGTGTGTGTGTGTGTGTTTGTGTGTGTGTGTGTGTGTGTGGGTGTGTGTTGTGTGTGTGTATGTATGTGTGTGTGAGAGAGTGTGTGTGCTGTGTGTGTGTGTGTGTGTGTGTGTGTGTGTGTGTGTGTGTGTGTGTGTGTGTGTGTGTGTGTGTGTGTGTGTGTGTGTGTGTGTGTTGTTTTGTCTTTCGTTCCGATTTTTCTCAGATGTGTGCAGTCTGTATGTTTTGCTGCACAGTCTGCATACTTCGTCAATGGTGAGCGTGCGTGCTGGGTGTTTTCATGTTTTCATAAGCCACCTGAAACTGCCACGATTTTTACGGAATCTTTAACGCGCTTATTTGATTCTCTGCACGCGTATACGCTCGAAGGGAAGTTAGCAACTAACTGGTCTGAAGACACGATGATATGACAGATCGGAAAAAATATCCACCCTTTATCCACCAGGGGCGGGGAGAGGGGAGGGGTACCCAGGGTGGGTGGGTCTCCATTTACCCATGGGTGGGTGGGTAATCCACCCACCCGTGGGTGGGTACCGGGTGTACTCATGGGTGGGTACCCAGGCAGTACAGAACTAGATCCTCCGATTGGTAGTCTGGCCTCTTCTCCACTTGATTATCGCCCAGGTCAATATGTTTTTTTGTTTGTGTTTTTTTGTTTTTGTTTCAATCTTGAGCATTTTTTTCTAATCGTAAATTTATCTGTTGTGATTAATTTGAAAGTTGATTGGTTACCATTTCCGTTTTTATCTAATAATAGAAATTTACCACAAAAACTGTACTGAAGTTAGTTGAATGACAGAATAACATTGCCTATCTCTGTATGAACCTGAACCCCATATCGAGGTGATCGTACCGCAGTGTGACACTGACAGGTCTAATTGCCTATCTCTTTTATCCATGTCTCTGTGTTGGTCCGCTACTGAACAAAACAATTTCAAACAGAATACCGGAGATAACTAACAAATGTCACCTTATTCTTTTCAGGTGGTTTATACTTAATACCGTGAAACACCACACATAAAGGACGGCAAGTCCCGTAAAATGACTCACAAAGTGCAGGTGGTAACAACTTTATGGAGTGACTCATGATGCTCAGCTGGAGACAGCATATGGCTGTCCACGCAGATCTATAAAACAAAGAAAGAAGAAAGAAAAGAAAAAGAAAGAAAGAAGAAAGAAAGAAAGAAAGAAAGAAACAAATAAACGATACAAACGAACGAACGAACAAACCAACCAAACAAACAAACGAACCAAACAAACGAACAAACAAACGAACCAAAGATTAAACCAAACAAACGAACAAACAAACAAACGAACAAACGGACAAATAAACAAAGGAGCGTACAAACAGACACAAACCAGCAACTAACAACATAACACATTCAACCCTCTCTCCCTATGGGGTGCTCGTAGGCCTCTATTGTTGTCGTGTTAATGACTGTACTTTGTTTTAACAACGCCTGTATCTATGTTTATCCGTCAGTGGAGGGGTTGATAGAAATGTGAACATCGTGGCCAGGACTACATGAAATGAGTGCTGATTAATCGTATGTGATTGAGGACGACATTGATAGGTAGAGACTAGGCTTTTTTTTCTTTCATTGTTGTTTAAAGCCCAGCCGACTGCGCTGAGCCATATCAGGGCTATAACCGCTTCAAACACACAAAACTTCAACAGGAAAAAAAAAAAGAAAAAAAAAAAGAAAAGAAAATTAAGTACACATATCAATACATTCGCGCACATAAGCTAAGGACATGCCTCCGGCGGATTTATCGCACAGGGGAGATTTAAAAAACACACCTGAATACAAATATAAGCATACATAAGGACACCAAAACATATACAAAAACTGGCATAAATTACCTAAAATTGCTTCCGCATATCTCACCTCCTTAGAGCCAAAAATGCACTTAAATACATGTACCCAATTATCAATCCGAAAAAAAAGTACGTAAGACTTTATCGAAAAAATACAGGTGAATGGACCATTAAGGCAGAAAATAAGTAGAAATGACAGAAAGCAGGGCAACAAGGCAGAAACAAAGAGAGTGACAGAAAAGAGGACATTTCTAGCACCAATATACACCTATGTCTTTAAGTTAAACAAACTATGTAATACTATGTAATACAGTGTAACTTCTAACTTCTTAAGTATAATGTTTGTTTCGAAATTGTAGTTCTATACTCAGCACAAAAAGTCACTACCGGCTAAACGTTTCGCTGAAACTACTGACTGGACCAACCAACTCCTAAAACTTTGTTATGAACAAATTTGTTCAATTCTCCGACCGCATTTGAAAAAAAAAAAAGAACCAAGTTAATTTCACAGAATGACAATGCTGTCCTTTCATTTGAAATAGAATCCATGTAAGCAATAAACGTCAGTGCTCAATACTGTACAGGGCCACCATAAACAGCAGTCACAAGTGCAAGGCCAGCACTGGCATCCAATAAAGAGGTATAGAAGGTTCTACCTGTCTAACCTGCCTGGCCAAGTTTCTATGGAGCACGCAAACGACTGTTTAAGATCTCGTTCTAGACACATTCAGTGGAGATCCTGTAAACAGTTTTGGCTGGCGTGGTGGCTTGGCCAGCAGAATCGGCCAAGCCAAAACAGCATTCAAGAAGATGAAAAGTATTCTTACCGACACATGCCTATCATTTAACATCAGGAAGAGAGTTCTTGAATGTTATATAGAACCGATAATGTCATGCGGTTGTGAGGCATGGACAGTCAACAAACAAAATCAGAACAAGATTGAGGCAGCCGAGATGTGGTTTCTAAGAAGAATGTTGAGAGTTCCATGGACAGCAAAGAGAACAAACATGACGGTCTTGATGGAGGCAGACACAAGAAGATTATTCATAAGGAAGATTAGAAAAGACAGGCACCATTTTTAGGCCATTTTATGAGGAAAGGGGAATTGGAGCACCTGGTCACAACAGGAAAGCTGGAGGGAAAGAGAGCACCAGGTAGATCCAGGGAAAAGATATTGGACGGACTTGCAGGGTGGCTGAAGATGGAGAAGGTGGAGGATGTGCTTGCGGCAACAAGAGATAGATACATATGGAGGGCCATGATCGCCAACGCCATGTGGCAAGGCACTTGATGATGATGATGATGATGATGATGATGGATGATGGCTCATCTCTCGCCCTCCACTCTGACTGCACTGGTTCGAGCCTGTCTCACAGGGCGATTTTGAGTCTGGCTCACGAAAATGTGGTGAGTGTGCCCTCCAGCTGTGAATGGATACCCGACCCTATTCAATGTCGGGAAAGCAAAGCAGTGAGATCTCCACCACGTAACTTCCTAACAGCTTTGGGACAACTAACTAACATAACAGGCCAGCAAGTGCAAGACATTAATATTTATGGCACGAAGTCTACCTCGCATCATTGTGGCGCAGCATGAGAGCAAAAGCACTGTGAAATTAAAAACTCGGAATGAAAACATACAATGTTTATCCGAAAATTGCTGTTGTGGAGAATGACATTCAACAAGCAAATTGGGGTTCCCCCTTTTTTGTTTGTTGTTGTTGTTGTTGTTGTTGTTGTTGATTTGTCTGCTGTTGTCAAGACGTTTTCATCGAGGAAAATACACACATGCGCATTCGCGTGCATGCGCCACGAACACGCACGCGCACGCGCACACGCACACGCACACGCACACGCACACGCACACGCACACGCACACGCACACGCACACACACACACACTCACACACACACACACACACACACACACACACTCACACACACACACACACGCACGCGCGCGCGCGCACACACACACACACACATACACGCATGCGCGCACACACACACCCAGACACACATACAGACACACACACACACACACACGCAATGTTTCGTAGTTTAAGTGTGATTCAGGGTCATCTTTATATGAAACTGTGTAACTGACGCATCCTGTCTTTGCTTTCTTTTTTACATTTCATAATTAATTACATGTATATTCATGCACATAGATCATGACATACTACATCATTCCACTTGCTGGAACTATCACAACTTTGGTAACTTGGCATTATAATCCAATGTTGTGCGACAAACCCAAAATAATGGTTAGTAATGTTTTTTGCTTGTTTGTCTCCAGATGTCGTCACTTCAGAGGCCTGCTGTCAAGGTCAACCCCACAAAGAAAGATCAGCAACATGTGATACCATAAGATATTTCACACACACACACACACACACACACACACACACACACACACACACACACACACACACACACACACACACACACACACACACACACACACACACACACACACACTCCTTCCTGATACCATGGGATATCAGACACACATACACATACACACACACGCACATACACACGCGCGCACACACACATACACACACGCACACACGCACACACGCACTCATACTCCTTCCTGAAAATCTTTGTTATAGTCACGCACAACATCTATCCATCCACCCACAAACACTTAAAACACCAACTGACTTTTTCTCGTCCGCTTTCACTTGGAGGTGTCTCAAGGAAAGAATAAGCTGGAGGTCTGCATCAAAGTGGGAAGCCTGACATAGAGTCATGGCATGGATGTGGAGTGTGTCTACCACTCCATGTATATCCGATGCCGCTATGATCTTTTTCTGGCTCTGAAGCCCAAGCATCTGGTGTTGTAAGATCGAAAGGCTGGCTGACTTAGATATCCTGACTATAGCATCTGAACCGCTGTTGTGATATGCAATGGTTGCCAGGTCTTCTTCCAAGTCACATCTCGGATTTCTCCGTTTCTAACCCAAAACACCGACTTCGTCTAAAACAGAATTTCTTCACAACTTCGCTCCACTCACAGACCTACTTTACGGAGAAACGCTTTACAGGGTCTGCGCAAACAATGCCAGCAGACATTACTTAAAATAGAAACACTTCACAGTGTAACTGTCCACTCACGGACACTTACTACAAGCATTGTCATTGTCACAAGTTATCTGCTGAGTCAATGGAGAAAGTGGCAGACTAAACTCTTGTATCTTCAGGGGAGAAGAGTGCAGAAGGGTTCAGACATTCATCTGCCATTAAATAAACTCGAGGTTCTAGGGTTCGCTCCCTGTATAGGCCTCGACTTTTCTCCTCAGTTTGACCGGAAAATCGAACTAAACGTCTAGTCCTTCGGAAGGGGACGAAAAACGAGCCGGACCCATGTGTCGTCTGGCTGCGCACGCTAAAGATCCCAAGGCAGTTGAAAATTATGAAGAGCAGGGCATTGCCCGGCTGTCTTGGTATAAAACATTGGAGAGATAGGTTGATTTCCCAGGTCCCACCCCTTGAAGACCAATTGGCTTTCTTGCTTTCTGAAGTCTTGGTTAAATAAAAAAGGTGAATATGAATATAAATTTGAAGCGAGGGAAAGGGGATGGGCGCCGCCCTCGCCCTCGTGATGTGGCTGGCCCCGTGAAAAGTTGAGGTCTTTGTCACCTCACTCCCCTACAACTTCAGGGTTATGGAACTGTCTAGGTAGGACCTCAGGACCTGGCCAGCACGTGGGTTTATGTGCAGGCTTAGGGCGTATACAGTGATCATTCTGGATTTTCTCCATCACATGGCATCTGTGACGATAGTGCATATGGAATTCATTTCGAGCGCGCAGACGTCATCCTGAGAGATTGAATTTGAAACTGAAAATTCTTCATATACTCACATCTTAACCAGGAGATCACAATGATGTTAGGAAGTGCAGAACAAATCTATTCACCGCCCAAAACAGCAGCGAAGTCAGGCATACACTGGTCAAAGTTTTCTCAAACAGATTTTCAGTCACAGACACAGTGGTCAAGTGGGAAAGACGTAAGACTTGCAGTCGGAAAGTTTGAGGTGGGATCCCGCCTGGTGAGTAAATGGTGGGTATTTTCCCCATGTCTTAGGTCGATATGTGTGCAGACGTCATTAGTGCTTAAACCCCCTTCGTGTGTACACGTATGCAGAACATAAACTATGCAGGTGTAAGATCCTGTAAGTCATGTCAGTGTCCGGTGGCTTATGGAAGGATGAAAATACCCAGTATGCACGCCCACTGAAGACGGAGTATGTGGACAGCAACATATTGTCTGCAGCGTGTGGGGGAAAACAAGGTGCATATACTCATCATAGAAAATTCGGAATTTATATACATATATATGTATACACATGTGCGTATATATATATATATTGTGTGTATGTGTATATATAAATATGTACAAACAGATGTATATGTATACATGTATATATACATATGTATATGTATTTATATATGTATACATATATACATATACATTTTATGAGGCCGGAGAAATTAGAGCACCTAGTCACAACAGGAAAGCTGGAAGGAAAGAGCGCACCAGGTAGATCCAGGAAGAAAATATTGGACGGACTGTACCTGCGGAGTGGCTGAGGACAGAGAGGATGGGAGATGTACTTGCAGCGACAAGGGATAGATTCATATGGAATATGGAGGGCCATGATCGCCATGCGCCAACGCCATGCGCCAGGCACATGATGATGATGATACACAGTCCCGCAGTACTTGCATACACAAAGTTAGGATCGTCGCACTGATCTCTCTAAATATTTCCTCACCCTCTCTCCGGGCTCCAAGCTGCCATTATTATCAGTCAACAGAGTATTTCATAATCTCGCAGAACATATCTCAAAAAGGAATGTACTTAACTAACTGTAACAAATCAACGGCGTGTGTCATTTCATCTTTAAATTAAATGTTTGAGAACATGGAACGTGCTAAACTAACTTTAATAAGTGAACGGTATATACTACATACTTTCATTCTAGATGTTACAGAAAACACTAGTTTAGAAAGGAATGTTCTGAGGTAAATTTAACACGTGAACAGTATGTGCTAAGATCATTTTATTATAGAATCTTATGCCAGGACATGGTTCAGAATAGAGTGCAATGAGCTAAGTCTGACATGTGAAAAGTGTGTATTGACATTTCATTCTAAAACACGAAGAACTTTCTAAAGACCTTACTTGCTCTCTGAAAAGACGAGATAAACATAGGAAATCAAAGGGAATGCAGCTGTCTCCTATTTTGAAATTGTCGACTTAAAAAGTTCTGTTTCGGATATATATTGTAACCCCGCCCCGGAGAAATTGCTCAAATTCTCTTATGTAAATAAGCAAATCTAAACGTACAATTTAACAAATGTATCATGTATAAATGTACCACAAGATCATCGTATCAATTGTACTTCAAGTAATCAGTACCATTATTTTGTGTGGTCTTGCTAGCTGCAATCTTCATATCATAATTCTGAAGGTAGAGGACCCATCTCATCACCATGATATTCACAAACTTTGCAGAGTTAAGGTACATAATCTAAATGTGATAATCAATCTGCATCACGAACACTACACTGTCAAAGTACAGTGAACACTTTTTAACACCCCACATGATTGCAAGGACACCTCAGAGCCAAAATAGTTCTGCTCGGCTACGGAATTGTTCTTTAATCTGTTCTTTGCTGTTCTTTGTTTTCGCCATATATATATATAATATATATATATATATATATATATATATTTATATTATATATTATTTATTATATATATGTTCGGTCTACTTTTTTCCGCGTGCCGCAGCTCAGTTAGTTTGAACGTCGGATTCACATGCTAATGGTTGTGGTTCGAATCCCGGGGTGCCCTACATTAAAACTGGCCTTCTCACAGTCCCATCTTAACATCATTGTTGTTCTGGTGGTGTCAGTATAGGATTAGATAAGTCCCCCTTTCCCCACTTCCCTGGGATGGTTATCCCCGTCGGCCATATCACCTGAGGTCGACATAAAAACTGAACCAAATCAATTTAAAAAAAAAAAGGTATAATTTTTCAGGGTTATGAATATGCCTGTGAAAAGCAAATCCGGCGTTCAGGTATACTCATTCAGCACTTGCCCATTCTCTCTTGGCAGATAGACT
>JAPXFY010000019.1:46980358-47007858 GCA_030674185.1 Monoplex corrugatus
TGTAGAGTGATAGGGAGAAAACCTGTCTTGTAGAATGATAGGGAGAAAACCTGTCTTGTAGAATGGTAAGGGATATCCTGTCTTGTAGAGTGATAGGGAGAAAACCTGTCTTGTAGAGTGATAGGGAGAAAACCTGTCTTGTAGAGTGGATAGGGAGATAACCTGTCTTGTAGAGTGATAGGGAGAAAACCTGTCTTGTAGAGTGATAGGGAGAAAACCTGTCTTGTAGAGTGATAGGGAGAAAACCTGTCTTGTAGAGTGATAGGGAGAAAACTGCTGGTATCCTTGTAGAGTGATAGGGAGAAAACCTGTCTTGTAGAATGGTAAGGGATATCCTGTCTTGTAAAGTGATAGGGAGAAAACCTGTCTTGTAGAATGGTAAGGGATATCCTGTCTTGTAAAGTGATAGAGAGAAAACCTGTCTTGTAGAATGGTAAGGGATACCTGTCTTGTAAAGTGATAGGGAGAAAACCTGTCTTGTAGAATGGTAAGGGATATCCTGTCTTGTAGAGTGATAGGGAGAAAACCTGTCTTGTAAAGTGATAGAGAGAAAACCTGTCTTGTAGAATGGTAAGGGATATCCTGTCTTGTAGAGTGATAGGGAGAAAACCTGTCTTGTAGAAGTGATAGGAGAGATAGAAACCTGTCTTGTAGAATGGTAAGGGATATCCTGTCTTGTAGAGTGATAGGGAGAAAACCCGTCTTGTAGAGTGATAGGGAGAAAACCTGTCTTGTAGAGTGATAGGGAGAAAACCTGTCTTGTAGAGTGATAGGGAGAAAACCTGTCTTGTAGAGTGATAGGGAGAAAACCTGTCTTGTAGAGTGATAGGGAAAACCTGTATTGTAGAATGGTAGGGGATATCCTGTCTTGTAGAGTGGTAGGAGAAAACCTGTCTTGTAGAGTGTTAAGGGATATCCTGTCTTGTAGAGTGGTAAGGGATATCCTGTCTTGTAGAGTGGTAGGGAGAAAACCTGTCTTGTAGAGTGGTAAGGGATATCCTGTCTTGTAGAGTGATAGGGAGAAAACCTGTCTTGTAGAGTGGTAAGGGATATCCTGTCTTGTAGAGTGATAGGGAGAAAACCTGTCTTGTAGAGTGTTAAGGGATATCCTGTCTTGTAGAGTGGTAAGGGATATCCTGTCTTGTAGAGTGATAGGGAGAAAACCTGTCTTGTAGAGTGGTAGGGATATCCTGTCTTGTAGAGTGGTAAGGGATATCCTGTCTTGTAGAGTGATAGGGAGAAAACCTGTCTTGTAGAATGGTAAGGGATATCCTGTCTTGTAGAGTGATAGGGAGAAAACCTGTCTTGTAGAGTGATAGGGAGAAAACATGTCTTGCAGAGTGATAGGGAGAAAACATGTCTTGTAGAATGGTAAGGGATATCCTGTCTTGTAGAGTGATAGGGAGAAAACATGTCTTGTAGAGTGATAGGGAGAAAACATGTCTTGTAGAGTGATAGGGAGAAAACATGTCTTGTAGAGTGATAGGGAGAAAACATGTCTTGTAGAGTGGTAAGGGATATCCTGTCTTGTAGAGTGATAGGGAGAAAACCTGTCTTGTAGAGTGATAAGGAGAAAAACCTGTCTTGTAGAGTGATAGGGAGACAACTTGTCTTGTAGAGTGATAGGACGAAAACCTGTCTTGTAAAGTGATAGGACGAAAACCTGTCTTGTAGAGTGATAGGGAGAAAACCTGTCTTGTAAAGTGATAGGACGAAAACCTGTCTTGTAGAGTGATAGGGAGAAAACCTGTTTTGTAGAGTGATAGGGAGAAACCCCGTCTTGTTGAGTGATAGGGAGAAACCCCGTCTTGTAGAGTGATAGGGAGAAACCCCGTCTTGTAGAGTGATAGGGAGAAAACCTGTCTTGTAGAGTGATAGGGAGAAAACCTGTCTTGCAGAACGGTAGGGTGATTGTCTGTCTTTTACACACACACACACAGACACACACACACACACACACACAGACACACACACACACACACACACACACACACACACACACGCACGCACACACGCACGCACGCACGCACACACACACACACACACACACACACACAGACATACACACTCTCTCTCTCTTGATTAAGGCCAATGGTGAAGGGGAACAACACAGGGTGATTACAGTAGTTAGTGGCCTTGATATTGTCGGTTGAATAACGTCTTTGGTTGAATATGTTTCTTCATAATTCAGCACCAGAAGTTAACGAACCATTCACCTGGAAAGCGGTTAATCGAATACTGGGACAGTTCACTCTTTTTGCCTCGACTGGTACCGACAATAGTAAATTGTCAATTGTCACACAGACAGAGAGAGAGAGAGAGAGAGAGAGAGAGAGAGAGAGAGAGAGAGAGAGAGAGAGAGAGAGAGAGAGAGAGAGACAGACAGACAGAGACAGAGGACAGAGGCAGAAAGAGACAGAGAGAGACAGACAGACAGACAGAGAGACAGAGACAGACACAGAGAAACAGAGATAAAAAGACAGAGAAAAAGAGAAAAAGAGACAGAGAAGAGAGAGAGAAGAGAGAGAAGAGAGAGAGAGAGAGAGAGAAAGAGAGAGAGAGACAGAGAGAGAGACAGACAGGACAGAAACAGAAGAGAGAGACAGAGAGAGAGGAGAAAAAGAGAAACGAGAGAGAGAGGGACAGACAGACAGGACAGACAGACAGACAGACAGACAGACAGACAAACAGACAGACAGAGAGGAGGGAGAGAGAATCTTGAAGACAGTAAACCGAGCAGAAAAAATAAAAAATCCCTCACAGTTGGAGTCCACCCTCCCTAGCAATCAAACTCCTGTTTGGACGGGCGCGATAATCTTGACAATTCGAGTTTTCGAATCAAAAGGTCTGCGTTCGAACCTGCCTGGGTACCTCATACCTGGTAGTTAAAGAGTGGAGATTTTTGTGATCTCCCATGTCAACAAATGTGCAAATCACCAAGTGCCTGAATCCTCTTCATGTGTATATGCACCCAGAATATCAAATAATGCACCGGACGTTAAAGACCCTGTCATTCATGTCACTGCGTGTGGTGGCTGATCGAAATATGAAAACACCTAACATGCATGCCCACCAAAGCCAGGCTTACTATGCAGATTGTACAGCCAATGTGGGTAAAAAGAACGTTAAAAAATCCTGCTAACAAGGTGTGACTGACATACTCTATTTATCGTGACCTTGTAAGCATCAGACTGAAACAGTAAAATCAATCGTATTCTACATTTTATACGTTTTTTTTCCCTTCTCCCACAGCCCTGAGCACTCCCACGTATGGATTCCGGGGGGGGGGGGGGGGAGGGGGCCTTTCAATATATATAGCATACCCACATCTCAAAATTCTGCACTGGAAATATCCTCATTTCTGTCACTCTCTTTGTTAAGTTTCTGCCTTGCGTCTTCGCTTTCTGTCAACAGTTTCTATTGTTTCATACCTTACTGGTCCATTCACCTGTACACTTATACCTTACTGGTCCATTCACCTGTACATTTTCTGTAAAGCCGTAATACTTTCTGTTAGGATTGCTTATAATTGGGTAATTTTTTTAGGACCCAACTGCATTTTTGGCTTTAAGGAAATGTGATGTGCAGAAGCATTTTTGGGTAAATCAGGTCAGTTTTTATATGTTTTAGTGAACTTAGTTATGTTTCATACATTTGCATTCAGGCTTGTGTTTTTTTTAGATCATCTAGTGATGAACTGGGCGGAATTTTCATCGCCAGAATCACACCAGTTCTTAATTCACGTAGGTGTATTTAATTAATATTTTCCAGGTTTTTTTTTTTTTACAAGTTCTCGGGTCCACGAGGTCTCGTGTGTGTTTTAAGATGATTATAGCCCTGATATGGCTCTGCACAGTCGGCTTGGCTTTAAAGAAAAACAAAAAGAAATAAGTAAACAAAGCCTCGTGTTTATCTTACAAGTAGCGAAATCGAAAGTGCCAAGGGAAACAACTGCTGAAAAACCTCGAAACAGATTTCAGGGTTGCTATTCTTTTAGCATCAAACCCACATAAGTGCGCTTAAAGCCTGCTTCTTCTCCGCTGCGCAATATGCAGCATGGTGGGTGGGTAGGAAGTGAAATGCTGATAATATTCACGTGGGGCATATGTGATGTATTCTCCAGACTCTGGGCACCAGTGCTAGCCTGACATCTGGCCAGACAATGCGGGCGACCAGTTGTGTGTCTCCATTATTGACGGCACGAGCATCAAGAGCACAACAGTGACTGTGTGGTGTGGGCCTGAGTCTGTCTTGTGGTCACAATCAAAGTGTGTGGCAGCACGGAACAATGCCAGGACGTAAGTGGGTCATGTGACATTCTTGTGCTCTGACATGATGTAATCGATTGTAGCACACACGTTTGTTTATGCGTCCGAGAGTGAGAGAGCTGCGGTGTGGTGTGTAGTAGCCTGCTCGTGCTTCTATTGTGTTGCCATGCAGCGCTACTGGGGTTGCATTGGGTTCATTATCTACCAACAACAGAAGCCTGCATGCCATGGGTTTGTAGCTGAGAGACAGGGAGGGCGGGGGCGGCAGCACAGTCCCTGAGTGTGTGTGTGTGTCGGGGATGTGACGGAAACGATTCAGTCGGTACGTGCGACGGTGAATCAATGATCGCTTTGTGAATCACCACCGCGCTCTCTCCCGCTCTTGTATCTTGTGACTTGTTCGTTTGTTTGTGTCGTCTGCATCTTTTCACATGCAACAGATGTTGTCGTTCGGATAGAAATGTCAGTATCTGTCTTAATGTGTGTTTTTATTTTGATATGTGTATGGGTCTTAAGTATTTTTATTTATCAAACTACCTTTTCTAATGATTCATTTTCTTTCATTTCACCGGTTTTGGCATTTGGTGGCTATATGAAAGGTTGCTGTCAGAAGTTGCTGACTCGTTGAACGACCAGGCCATAGGAGTATGTTGTCTGTTGGATGTTACGTAGGGAGTGCCAACAGTCACGCCAAGCTCTTGACAATACAGCAGTCGTCCCTTGCAAACACAACCACTATCAGCTCGAGTCCGGCGGAGTGTGGTTGCCCAAATGATGAAGAAATCTCCGCTGGTAGTCTTATTCACACACACAGATGTACACAGGACCCATATGGTCAAAAAGCGGCAACCCCCCATTTTTTTAACTGAATATATAATGATAGACAGAAATTGACTTTTCTTTAAATTTTCTCCCCTCTCCAGACTCCCCGTTCTTTTGGGAGAGAAATACAGGGAACTTTCAAACAGACAACCCTTCATCCATAGCAGCGTATTCGTTGACTGCACTTAGAAGGGCAGGATGCTGAACAAGAGTATTGGATGGCCCTCCAGAAACAAATACACAAAGCACAGCTACCAGGCAGGCAAGCAAACAAACGAACAAACTAAAATTATAGTAAAAACAAACATACACAAAGACAAACATACAATTACAGCTATCCCCTTTTCCAGTGGCATCCAGCTTTCTGTATAATTTCACTGTAAAACCTGAAATGCTAAGAAGAACTGTGCAAACAACATGATGAGTTAGTGGGATGCTGCAGAAAAGCCGTGTGCTAAACACAACAACCGCATCATGTGTTTGTTACTACTGGCTGTGTCTCTCCAGCCTCCCACCCTTCGTCCCATCACACACACACACACACACACACACACGCACACGCACACGCACACATACACACACACACACAGAGCCACACATATACATACAACACACACATGCACACGCACACACACGCACACACATACACACACAAACACATACACACACACACACACACACCACACAAATCTCCAGTGAGTCACTGACCACCGCGCCATGTTAAGCAAGAATACCCTTCTCTTCTATCAGCCTCAGTCAGAAAAAAAAATCACATAAAACAACAACAACAGCAGCAAAAACAACAAAAACAACAACAGCAACAACAACAACACCCTAAACGGAGGCAGAACTGTTCGCACACGTGTGCGGAATTAACCCTTTGACTCCTGCACTCTATCCACCAACTGCAAAAACAACCCTTCGATTCCCTCACATTATCCACCAGCTTCCTACAGGAAGCTGGTGGATAGAGTGAGGGAATCAAAGGGTTAAGGTTTTGCTTTCATAGTTCGGTTGACAATACGGGATGCTGGTAGACTGGCTGCGGCAGTCGAAGGGTTAAAGCCATAACCGTCAGTCTCTTTTGCAGCTTCGTTTGGACAAGGGCAGGAGACGAGGACAAGGGGAATAATAATGAGACTACTGTAGAGATCTTACTTCCCTTGTAGCCATACTATTTTTTTATTTTTTATTAATAGTTAATCGGAAAATAGCTTTTTTTAAAAAAAAAGTTAACCCAGACATTCAAAGTCCCTTAGTATAAACAGCGTAAGGCGTCATTTGGGTTTTAGATTATAAGTCATCGGTGAACAGAAAACAGAAACAGACGAAAAGAGAATATGGATGCTTGTTGAATTGACGAGATTTTTCGGCCAAGCATACACAAAAGACAGCAAAGAAAGAAGATAACTAGTTGATGACAAAACGACAGAGCAGAGACGTAGTAGGGTCTTGCCCGAGTCAGACGAACTGTTTCTATTTACTTGAATACTGGCAGTCTCTGTGATTCAGATTTAGATTTCCTTGATAGATAGCCAGAAAATCTCTACTTTAGAATTTGGGTTACCCCCTCCGCTCCCTTCCTGCAAACAACACCCAAACGGGTCATACCCATTTACACACAAGACCGAGCAAGAACGAAAATAGTAAACATTCTAAAATATTGATTGCAAAAGAAATGATTTTTTTCCCTGAAATACTTTGGAAAAGGGGTCTCCTAGATCATTACCCAAAGAGCAGATCGATGTCGATGTCATCAGATACGTTTTACGTCACTTATGACGTCATCAGCTTCCTGTTCAATTTTGGGTATTACGACTGGGCCATAGGCCTGTGTGGTCCGAAAGTAATCAATGTCCAGTCATGAATGTCTGACTGTTCTGTGCCGCCATTTCTATTCATACACAAATGCACGCACTCACATGTAAACTTCTGGTCAGTTTGTAACACTTTCCCGTATTGGTTACAGGCATACAGAAAAATATTAGCCTGATTCGTAAATATCCTTGTTCTTTTCCCTTCTGTCATGGAAAACTTTAACTTTCAAATTTCAAAGCTTTGAAGCATTTATAGTTCAAGGATAGTATTAGTAGCATTAGGTCCCATTGTATCTGCATTGTAGCGAGTCTGACTGTCTGTCTCTCTGTCTCTATCTCTCTGTCCATCTGTCAAAATACCATAACACATATCATATCGAAAAAGTCATACAAATGAATTATCAGGAATTATAACGACATATGGACTTCTCTGAGTGTATATATATCTTATCCACTCAGCTGGTAAGTGATTTACAAAAACTTAAAAGACAAAGTCACAAAGGTAGGCACATAGCAAATACGTGTGAACCCTAGCAATAAAAAAACCATGGTAATGATAATGGTAGTGGCAATAATGAGTATGTATGTATGTATTTGTAAAACAAACAGACAAAAACAAATAAACAAACGCTACCCCCGTAAATTACAGAGAGAGAAGGAAAAGAAGAAAGTAAATGAGGCATAAACAAACAGGTTAGGGGGTGATACATCAGCCAAAGTTATAATGAAAATACATGAACCAATAGCTCATGCAGCGTTAAAGAAGTCATAAAAATTAGATGTAATGATCTGTCGATTTCCACATGTCATTGAATCAAGTGCACTACAAAGGCATCAGAGATAAAGGATACGCATGAAAAGCAAATACATATCAACCCATAACAGCAAACAACAACAACAGCAGCAGCAACAACAACAGCAACAACAGCAACAATCACAGCAGAACAATAATAGTAGTAGTTGTAGTAGTATTGGCAATAATTCATTTTAAAATCATAACATTAACAGTGAAAGCAGCAATATTACATATAATATATTTCTGCAGTGAAAACAGTGATACAATGTGAATTTTTCACCGCAATTACATAAAACGTTTTTACAGTACTTTGTTTTCAAAGCGTTCTGTGTGTGTTCGTGTGTTGTGTGTGTGTGTGTGTGTGTGTGTGTGTGTGTGTGTGTGTGTGTGTGTGTGTGTGTGTGTGTTTGTGTGTGTGTGTACGATAGAAACATAGAAAGAAAGAAAAAGAAGAAAATACCAGAAAGCATTAAAAATAAAGAAGGAAGGGTGTGTGGAAGACACGTCAGCTCTAATGCCGTAATGAAAACAGATGAACCATAACACCGGCAAGTTATAAAAATTTTTTTATAATGAAATATCGACGCCTGCATGTCAGTCGATCAAGTGTTCAAGAAAAACATGAGAGACAAAGACAGACACACGTAAAGCAAATATGTATCAATATGTAAGTCATAAATGGACAGATGATTATTAAGTTAGATCAGTAGAGATGGAGTAACCATTTATTCATACATCCATCAGGGCATACCAAGGAGAACTGAATAAAGCATCGGTATCTCACAATGCTACTAACATTTTTAAAGGCTTCTTTGAAAATTCTTTTTGCTAGTCCTCGTACATTCTAAGAGTGGTAGGACTTCATAATCTACAGAATAGAACAGAACAGAACAGAACAGAACAGAACAGAACAGAACAGAACAGAACAGAACAGAACAGAACAGATGGAGTAATGAGAGAAATGAGATTTGTTTTTAATGCAGAAAGACAGTAGCTCAGAACGATAATAAGGAGCCGTGTTTAGGAATGAGACTGACTAGTGATTTTATTTTTGCGCAGCGTGTACAGGCTAGACAAGGGATTTCAAGCAGGACATTTCTATAACGCTATTTCAAGAGGGTAGTTATGAAGCCTTCGTTTAAAGCTGTTTTGTGCTGTGCATGACGTAATGTTGGTGGGCAATATAGTCCAGAGACATGTACCAGAAAATGATATGATTTTTTTAAAATATGTCTAACCATGGTTTCAGAAGATGAATGTTTTTTCTTGCATTTGTTTAGTGTTTGGCATAGGATAAAGAGTTCAGATAGTTCTGATATGTATTTGAGGGCAGATTTGTCCACAGTTCTGTAAATTCGTGTATTTTGTTGTTGTTGTACTCAAGTGTTTTTGTTTCTGTTTCTTTTTTTTTCCACGAATCATGGCTCTTACGTAGTTTCATTTGTGCTCACCTATTTTCTGTCCCATTTTCTACGCCACCATAATGGTCACAGAAGTATAGACAGGTTTTACAATGCTATGATGATGATGTTGACGATGGGGGATAATAATTATGATTCTGTGGAATTCCATCTAGGAATGAGACTGCGTGCCAGTGCTGATTCTGTGCTCACTATCTTATTTTATCCTGGCGTTAGCCAGGCCCGAGAGATACGGGCACTTGCGGTGTTGGTCAGGAGATTTGAGCTAAACACTTTCAATGACGCATCCGTGAAGTGGATGAGACTCGACTGTGTGGTCCCTGTCTTTCCAGTAAGCCCATAGCACGCGGAGCTCTTATTGGGAGCCGGTTGGGGCCGGAAACATCCCACAGAATGTGACAGGACTAGTATGGATTCGAACCCACAACCTTCTAGTTGGTTGTCCGTTGCGTTATCCATTACACCACAGCGACTGGTATGTATTTAAGTTAGTTTTTGTGCGATTGTATTTCTAGGGCAGGAGAGAGAGAGAGAGAGAGACAGAGACAGAGACAGAGAGACAGAGAGGTGGGGTGGTGGGTGGATGGGTGGGTGGAGGGGGAGATTCAGACGGTTTATTCATAGAGGCCATTGCAGCTTAGAAAGGGGATGCAAATAACAACAATGTAGCATGTTCAAATAGACATCAATTTAAATCGTGTTGTAACAGCTCTTTCTGATTTTCAGTGCTAGAACAAATATATCACGAGGTATTTTATGTCTTTCATTGCCTAATAGCATTAACAACATGTTTTAAGAAACATAGCTGTTCATTGATACCTTCCTTTTTCTCTTCCCCCCCCTCCTCCCCCTTTCTCTCTGTGTCTTTTTCTGTCTCTGTTTGTCTCTGTTTCTCTCTTTGTGTGTGTGCTATACGCATGTGCGTGTATGTCTGCTTCTTTGTTTGAAGTGGCGACATGAAGAGTATGCCCAGGAACCGTAGTATTGTCCGTTTAAAGCTGATTTTTATAATTCGGCTTTATTGTATTGCAGCAATAGTTGCCTGCCACTGTTGCATGCAGGAAGTTGCCAGTTTGTACCGATTGGTCTCATTCATGGTGTGATGTGTTGGATGTTGCATGACAATAACTTGGCATCGGCTCTGATGCAGAAATAGATTCTGGCTTGCCGTTTGGCTGATAGAGTGGTCCACCCGTTGAGATCGATGTCTTCGACTGGACTGTGTCCATTTTCACTCCAAAGACACGAGAGACGCCAACATTTTCTCTTTAAGAAAAATAAGATTGTCAAGCCATAGCGTTAGTTTCTACTTTTGTGATCTTTTAGCAGTCTCTTACCGTAGTCACCCTGCAAACTGTGTGACTTTTTCTGCAGTTATTTTCCCAGTAACTTAAAAACTTAAAACATGACTAAAGATTTATTTCAGTCGATCCTTAACCCTTTGATTCTCGCACCCTTTCCACCAATCGTGAAAACCTAATAGTTTGACTACCTCATCCAGTTGAGGGAATGGAAGGGTTAAGTTTTTGCTTTGCTGGCATGGTTGGCAATGCAGGATGCTGGTGGACAGGGTGCGGGAGTCAAAGGGTTAAAGTAAAAAACCTGAGGTTTAAGTACATAATCAGTTTTACATGTTATTGGACCACGCTAATTTGAACCATATGCAATTGAAACCGTGCATCATGCTAGATATATGATCTAAGTTGGTCGAATTCGGTCGATAAGTAAGTAACTGAGAAGCCCTTGTTGACATTTCTAAACGTGCTTGGCTTAGTTGTGATATTGATCTTTGACAGGCTGAATAGTCTTTTACCGAGGGAAAAAATTCCTAGCACACCGAACTTTTGTCACAATTTTCTTTAAACGCCATCCTCAAACAACCAAGTTATGTTTAGTGTCAAGTCGGTATTTTCACACTTTGAAATGTTGAGTCATTCTGGCCAGTCCTTGTACTCTCGTGACTTATCACTGGAATGGTACGCAGGCCTCAGTAGCTCAGTTGGTTGAGCGTCGGGTTCACATGCGAATGGTTGTGGGTTCGAATACGGGGTGAGCTACATTAAAAAAAAAACTGGCCTTCTCACTTTCCCATCTTAACATCATTGTTGTTCTGGTGGTTTCAGTATAGGATTAGACAAGTCCCCCTTCCCCCACTTCCCTGGGATGGTTATCCCCGTCGGCCGTATCACCTGAGATGGGTGCCGCCGTGAAAACTGAACCAAACCAAACCGAACCAAACCAGACCAATGGAATGGACCCAAATGCCAAATTTGATAAAAACTCCGGTCACAAGTAACTGAAAAATATTTACTGATATAGTTCCTTCACACACACACACACACACACACACACACACACACACACACACACACACACACACACACACACACACACACACACACGCACAGACACAGACACAGACATACACGCGCGTGCGTGCGCGTAAACACACACACACACACACATGCAAACACTCTCTCTCTCTCTCTCTGTGTCGCTGTCTCTCTCTCGCCCCACACACACACACACACACACACGCACGCACGCACGCACGCACACACGCACACACACACACACGCACACACACTCACACACATATTCTCTCTGTCTGTCTGTCTGTCTGTCTGTCTCTCTCTCTCTCTCTCTCTCTCAGTCTCACACACACAGAGGAAAAGAGAAAGAAAGCAGGAGCTGCTATAATTAGATAATCGTCTTTCTTTAAAGAACGGACATTAAAACAATTAAAGGTGACAGGTGCGATTATTCTGGCATTTTCCTCCTTTGCATGGAAAAGCCTTTGCATTTCATCATCATCATCAGGTGCCTTGCCACATAGCGTTGGCGATCATGGCCTTCCATCTGTTTCTATCTCTTGTTGCCTCAAGCACCTCTTCCACCCTCTTTGTCTTCAGCCACTCTGCAAAGTCCGTCCAATATCTTCTCCCTGGGTCTACCTGGTGCTCTCTTTCCCTCCAGCTTTCCCGTTGTGACCAAGTGCTCCAAATCCCCTTTCCTCATAAAACGGCTTATAAATGTTGCCTGTCTTCTCCTAATCTTCCTTATCAATCATCTACCTGTGTCTGCCTCCATCAAGACTGTCTCGTTTGTTTTCTTTGCTGTCCATGGAAATCTCAACATTCTTCTTAGAAACCACATCTCGGCTGCCTCAATCTTGTTCTGGCTTTGCTTGTTGACTGTCCACGCCTCACAGCTGTATAACAGTATTGGTTCTATATAACATTCAAGAACTCTCTTCCTGATGTTAATTGATAGGAATTTGTTGGTAAGAATACTTTTCATCTTCTTATTCTGCTGGCTATTTCTATGTGCATCTGCCGTCTGGTGAAATGATTGTTCCCAGGTATTTAAACTTATCAACTTGTCTCAGGGTTGTGCCGTTTGCTGTTATTTTGCATGAGAGGATTTCATGTTTTTTACTGATCACCATGACTTCAGTCTTCCTGCTGTTTAGTTCCAACCCCTTACCTTTGCTTTCTATTTTTAGTATATTCACAAGGTTTTGTAGGTCCCTTCCATTTTCTGCAATTAGCACGGTGTCATCTGCGTATCAAATGTTATTTATCATTTTTCCTCCAACCTTTAATCCAGGGTTTTCCTCTAGGTTTCTCATGATGTTTTCGCTGTAAAGTGAAAACAGATCTGGTGACAAAACACAACCTTGTCTGATTCCTTTTTTGATGTTTTGAAAAGAGCTTATATCGTTTTCTATTCTCATTGCAGCTGTTTCTTCCCAATACATATTTCTGATTATTCGTAGATCTTTTCCATCAATATTGAATCTTTCTAGTTGGTTGATCAGTTCCTCATGTTTTACCCGATCGAAAGCCTTGGTATAATCAACAAAGCATAAATATAAATCATTACTCATCTCGATTGACCTCTCTATGATAGTTCTTAGGATGTAAATGGCATTAATAGTTCCTTTTCCTTCCACAAATCCACACTGTTCATCTGCTATTTTTCTTTTGATTCTATTCCTTGTCTTCATCATGATTATTCTTAATAGGATTTTTATTACATGACTCATCAAACTGATTGTGCGATGGAGTTGGCATTCTATAGCCCCTGTCTTCTTTGGAAGTGCAATGAAAATTGATTTTGACTTATCTTTGGGGATTTTTCCAGTGTCATAAATGTCATTTAGGAGGACTTATTTTTTTAATACCAAATTCCTCCATTGCATTTATCATCTTAAAAAGGCTTCATGTTCTTGCAGAACGAGTTTACATTGTGTCGGTATAGGTTCAGAGCCAAGAGGTTCTTTGAAAACATCAGTCAGCTGCAAGAAAAGACTTAGGCAGCAGAGAAAATCGATTCACGTTTCATAGGCGTTATCAAATCACATACATCGAGAACATAACCACCATCAGTGGCCTAAATATTCAAGAAATTGTCCACAAAAGTCAAGACAGAGCGGCCTGAAGGAAGATGGTGGTATCTAAGTGTGCAGCTGCCAACACCGAACCTGTTAACGCCGACAGGTAAGACGTTATCAAGGCCTTCGACTTATAAGCAGATGCAGCCCTTTCCAGATCATGCCCGGAAATACATGACCACTACTCTTCTCTTGAATGTGAAGGCTTTTCACGAAGATATGAAAGGGACCACGGTATAAATGGATCCACATCAGAACCTTTCGACATTCTCATGGGTTCACAGTGAACTGTATTAAAGCTCCACGTTGCTTAGTGTCATCCTGTCTATTCTGCTCAGGCATGCCTTTAGATTGGCAATACTGTACGAAAAAGACATTCTCCCTGGTGTCAGGCGTAAAAAACTCAAAACAAGGAAACGAAAAGGAACAAAAAAACAAAACAAATCAAAAACAGCACAAGGCGGATGGTAGGCTTCGTGGTGCACATTTCAGAGGTATAGTCCAAAGAAGATCAGGTGAAAACTTTTTTCAACATTTCCAGACAAAGAACGAAGTCCAAAGTACAGACGAAGCGTCTCCAAGAAATTGTGTTTGTGGACGATGTAGCCGTAACTGCCCACATATAAAACCTGCAGTGGTTCATGAAGCAATCCAGAGAATCCGACAACAGCATCGGTATCTCACAGTGCAACCAAAATGTTTGAAGGCTTCTTTGAGCAACATTCTTATAGCTAGTCCTCATATGCTTTGAGAGTGGTAGGACTTTAAACTCAACAAAACAGAAAAGAACAGAATTGATTTGCTGCTTCTTGCAGAGTTTGGGTTCACCACAAGCTGTAAGAGAACACGAGCGATGGGCCAGAATTGGATGAACCACAGTCTATCAACACCAAGGGCTGTATGCACGAATCTTTTTTCCGATTTCGTATACCTTGACTCTGTCTGTCAACCTATCACTTGAACAAAGAGATCAAAAAGCACTTCGAGAAAACTGACGAAATTGTCTTGTTGAACAGAAGGTCGGATCCACAGGGTTTGCATGGTAAAACCTCTCCACTACAGAGAAAGATGGACTCTACGCCCTAGAAAGCTTTCCACTCAACTGTCAAAGGCCGCATCTTCTCTATCTGTGGAAGGGACCGCATTCTACTTACTACTAGACGCCAAACCACTGGAGAGTATTCAGGAATCATGCTTAACCCTCCGAAGCAAAGGCATCTACAAGAGTTGAATCACACTCCCTGTATGAAAGATGCCAACACATCGATCAGAAGAAAACAAAGATGATGACACCGACCATCCCAAACCCCCAACCAGTCCAAGTAGATACTGGTAGATTCCTAGGAATTGCCATTCCCTCACAGGCATAGCAGACACTGCTGACAGGACTAACGTTTGTTCAGTGCGTACGCAGCACTGTATAGGCACAGCCTTTTCTATTTCCTTCATTTTGTCGTAGAAGATTAACCGTGTGAACTTTGAGGTGCTCTCCCCTGGGCTTGGCGTCACCAAGTGCAGCGCTACTCATTTCTCGTTCTCCTTTTATGTATGCGTGCATTTCTGTTTCCTAATGGAAGTGGTATTTTTTAACAGAATTTTTGTCAGTGACAACTTCTTTTGTGCTGTGGGATCTTTAACGAGCGCTAAGTGCGTGCTGTACACGAGACCTCGTTTATCGTCTCACCTGAAAGACGGTAGACACTGCTGACAAGATTGACATATGTCTAGTGGTATGCTTCAATGATCTTCCTGGATGGAAGGATGCTTACCTTTAAAATTGTTGAATTTGTTCAGAAAAGCCAACAAAACTATGAGTGAAAACATTTTTTAAGACAATTTGTACACGAAGGAAGCTAAACTGCCTGGAACAACGATGCATCTGACTG
This sequence comes from Monoplex corrugatus, assembly GCA_030674185.1. Lineage (NCBI taxonomy): Eukaryota > Metazoa > Mollusca > Gastropoda > Littorinimorpha > Ranellidae > Monoplex > Monoplex corrugatus. Next base: position 46,995,765 of record JAPXFY010000019.1, read on the forward strand.
ATAGTTCAGAAGCTGGCATAGCCGATCTTTCTTACAGAGAATTCATGAATTGATGGTCCTAGGTTATTATGTGACACTATATTTGCTTCCTTTGGTTCACCTTGTTTAACTAATTGGTCAGACTTCATTCCAATGTAAACGAAGCCGGCAAAATACACATCAACACCGCTTAACGAAATACAAGAAATAAATTTTGGATATCAAAAACAGAGTAATTTCGATTTAATTTTCATGTTGTTTTAGAGTATTTAAACAGGACTTGAGAGTCAATACGAAATAGCATCTTGACGATAGTTATGTAAAGTGTGCCACAGCTGACCACACACACTTTTCATTATCCCATGGAGGCCTATTTTAGGAAAGCAGAAATTGGACAGAGAGATAGAGGGGGGGGGGGAGAGAAAGAGAGAGAGAGAGAGAGAGAGGAAGGGAGGGAGGGAAGGAGGGAGAGAGAAAGAGAGAGAGGGAGTGAGAGAGAAAGAGAGATAGAGAGAGGGAGGGAGGGAGAGAAAGAGAGTGTGTGAGAGAGAGAGAGAGAGAGGGAGAGAGGTGAGGGGTGGGGACAGAAGGGGATATGTGTGAACGATCAATATCAGTTTTGAAGGGAGGAGAGGTGAAATACACAGGAGAGGCCTGACGTCAGTGGAATGAATTTGTGCTGGAAATAGCGGTGGGAGGAAGACGTGTCTTTCACGGTGTGTACGTGGTTCAAGAGAAACTCTATTTTGCAACCACTGTTGTTAATCCTTGTATCAAATTTCAAACATAAATGGTCAGTTGTTAATCCTTGTATCGAATTTCAAACATAAATGGTCACACATAAACATACAATTCATTGCCTAATATTTATAGTAGTAGTAAAAGTAGTAATAGTCACAGTAGTAGTAGTAGTAGTAGCAAATAGTAGTCGTCGTCGTTTTCGTCGTCGTAGTAGTAGAAGTAGTTGTCGTCAAAGTAGTAGTCGGAGTCGTAGTAGTAGTATCATCATCATCGTCATCATCGTCATCATCATCATCATCATCACTATATTATTCTTGTTGTTGTTGTTGTTGTTGTTGTAAGCATTGTTGTTGCTGTTGTTGTTGTGCTGAAGGTTGAAATTTGTTATAGATGTTCCGATTTTGGAACACATAGTTACATGTATAAAATAACCAATCACCGTAATTAAATTCTTACTATATTTCCACTTCCTGTCTGTCTCGTCTACCAGTCTGTTTGTATGTCTGTCTCTCCTCTTCTGCTGTCTCAATTTTGCGGGTTCTTTTGTATTAAACTAGATGCAAAAACCCCTGGACGTAGCCACGCACCATACACCAGCCTGGACATAGCCACACACCATACACCAGCCTGGACGTAGCCATACACCATACACCAGCCAGGACATAGCCACACACCATACACCAGCCTGGACATAGCCATACACCAGCCAGGACATAGCCACACACCATACACCAGCCTGGACATAGCCATACACCATACACCAGCCTGGACGTAGCCATACACCATACACCAGCCAGGACATAGCCACACACCATACACCAGCCTGGACATAGCCATACACCAGCCAGGACATAGCCACACACCATACACTAGCCTGGACATAGCCATACACCATACACCAGCCAGGACATAGCCACACACCATACATCAGCCTGGACATAGCCATACACCAGCCAGGACATAGCCACACACCATACATCAGCCTGGACATAGCCACACACCATACACCAGCCAGGACATAGCCACACACCATACACCAGCCAGGACATAGCCACACACCATACACCAGCCAGGACATAGCCACACACCATACACCAGCCAGGACATAGCCACACACGTCACACCAGCCTGGACATAGCCACACACCATACACCAGCCAGGATATAGCCACACACCATACACCAGCCAGGACATAGCCACACACCATACACCAGCCTGGACATAGCCACACACCATACACCAGCCTGGACATAGCCACACACCATACACCAGCCTGGACATAACCACACACCATACACCAGCCTGGACATAGCCACACACCATACACCAGCCAGGACATAGCCACACACCATACACCAGCCAGGACATAGCCACACACCATACACCAGCCAGGACATAGCCACACACCATACACCAGCCAGGACATAGCCACACACTATACACCAGCCAGGACATAGCCACACACCATACACCAGCTAGATTCAGCCCAGCTACCGGACCGAGAGGAAATGGAAGAGTCCTCTCTTGCCTTATTCTGGGCCTTCATCTGTCTATTGGGTAGCCCGCCCAGCCGCCAGCTCGCATAGCCTCCAGCTGTCTTCCCCTTAATATAATAATACTAACAGATATGTCTGTCTATTACAATGTTTCAATGTTGCTTAATAGATTCTTTCATCCTTACTGGGGCATGGAGGATAACAGAAAATTAAATGAAAATCCAATGAAATTATCATATAACAGGAAGCAGGAAAAAAATCCCATTGGATTTTCATTTATTTGCTGTTATCCTCCATGCTTGTATAATAGATCCGTAACCTCAGTTAGGGAATGGAGGATAACAGCAAAATAAATGAAAATCTAGTTGGAGTATCAGATATATAACAGGAAGCAGAGAGAACTTAGTTCAACTGGAAAAAGTACATTTGAAATAGTCTTACGCTAGAGTAACCAAACGTTCGAATGAAAACTACACAATTTTGATAAATTATGCTCAGTTTATCTTTTTTCCTTCCAGAAACGAAGTTACACAGTGAGAACACTGATTTGACTGACAGATATTTTGTATAGAATAAACTCCTGTCTGTCATCACGGAATTGACAACATTCAGAATAAAGCGAAAGAAAAACTCATCGCCTTAGGCATTGTCATCACGAAACTTGCATATTTTGCTTGTCTGTCTACTCCTTCGCGGAAGGAAACATTCCTCTAAGTCTTATTGACTCCAGTGAAAGGAATGAATATGATTACCTATGTCAGCAATGATTTCTATTTCTGGATCGTTTATCGGTGGAATTTTGTTGTTGTTGTTGTTGTTGTTGTTGCCTTTTCTTGCGAAATGGCGACCACAGCTTACAGAATAACAGTAATATTTTTGGTTTTTAATATTTTTAAATGGAAATGTTTTAAATAAAATGTGAGAGTACTGGAACAGGTACAAACAGGACGGCAAAAAACTTTTGATAAATTACAATAATATTTTGGTTTGAGTAGATTTTGGTGTCGAAATCATCGGAATTGTGAGCTTACTGTAACAGTTATAGACATAACGGCCAGAAAATGTAAATGAATTACACGAATGTTTTTGTTTACATAGATTCTTATGTTGAAACCATTGGAAATATGAGAATACCGAAACAGTGATTGCAAGAAAATGTGAAATTAGAGCCTGTCTTTGAGAAAGTCATCGGGTGATGACAGTTATGATATTTTGCTGCAGGATGTCATGACAGTGGTGCTTGTTTTTGGCGGGCTGGTTGCTTCTTTTGACAGAGCCGTGCACTCAAGATCTGAATATCTGGAGTTCAGTCCCAGCCCGCAACATTAACCCTTTGACTCCCGCACCCTGTCCACCAGCATCCTGCATTGTCAACCATGCTAGCAAAGCAAAACCTTAACCCTTTGACTCCCTCACCCTTTCCACCAGCTTCCTGCAGTAGGACCATTCCGTCCGATTTATCACACAGGGGAGATTTAAAAAACACACCTGAATACAAATATAAGCATACATAAGGACACCAAAACATATATAAAAACGGGCATAAATTACCTAAAAGTGCTTCCGCATATCTCACCTCCTTAGAGCCAAAAATGCACTTAATAGGCCTACATGTACCCAATTATCAATCCGAAGAAAAAGTACGTAAGACTTCATCGAAAAAATATAGGTGAATGGACCATTAAGGCAGAAAATAAGTAGAAATGACAGAAAGCAAGGCAACAAGGCAGAAACAAAGAGAGTGACAGAAAAGAGGAAATTTCTAGCACAGAATTTCCAGAAGGTGGGGATACTATTTATACTGAAAGATCCCCTGGCAACCCAACGGGGGTAAGACTTTCCGTGTGACACTGTATGTTCTGTGGCTTTCATATCATGATGCAGATTGATTTCCCATGTCCCACCTCTTGAAGACCAGTTAGCCTTCTTGCCTTTCTGAAGTCTTGGTTTTAAAAAACAAATGAATATGAATATGAATTTCAAGCGAGGGAGAGGGGATGGGCGCCGCCCTCGTGGTGCTGGCCCCGGGGAAAGTTGAGGTCTCCGCCACCTCACTCCCCTACGACCTCAGGGTTATGGCACTATCTAGGTAGGACCTCAGGACCTGGCCAGCACATGGATTTATGTGCAGGCTTAAGGCTTGTGCCGTGATCATTCTTGGTCTTCTCCATCACATAGCACCTATGACGTTAGTGCATATGGAATTCATACCGAGCGCGGAGACGACGTCATCTTGAGAAATTGAAACTGAAACTGATGCAGGTATTAGCTACTAGTTCGTACGGGTCGTTATGTATTAACTGACACTCGTGCCTGGGCCAGGATTTTGTAAGGCTTAATATTGGTAAAGATGTACCCTCTCTTCTGTGCACACACACACACACACACACACACACACACACACACACACACACACACACACACACACACACACACACACACACACACACACACACACACACACACACATGCAGAGAGAGAGAGAGAGAGAGAGAGAGAGAGAGAGAGAGAGAGAGAGAGAGCAACAACAATGAACAAATTTTATTTATGAGGGTATGAAATAGCAAAATATATGCTTTTTAACATCCAGCCCTCGCCCAAAGAGGGTCTACATGACACTACACATATATTCTACCTTAGATAGCATAGATCTTCCAACAATAGAACCATTACACTTTCAGTCAAAGAAATACATTTGAGACGAGAGACAGAGAGAGAGAGAGAGAGAGAGAGAGAGAGAGAGAGAGAGAGAGAGGGTCAAAAATAAGCAAAATAGATGCTTCTTTACCACCAGACCTCATGTCAAATAGGGTCTACACACACATACACACACACACACACACGCACACACACACACACACACACACATACACACACACACACATACACACACACACACACTCACTCACCACACACACACACCACACACACACACACACACACACACACACACACACACACACACACACACACACACCCCACACACACACAGAAAGAGAGTCTCATGTACATTTAATTCTACTTGATTAGTGGTGCTATTGGATCGCATAACTACAGAAAGCAATTGCCACATTTACATAGGAATACAAATATATGTTTATCATTCATGAATATTCATGAACACGCATCTACACTCACAAGCCAGCGCACACTTTGGAAGCCCATTTATTATGATGTGACATGTCGCTTATATACGCATACCGTTGAGGATACTCCTCCCTCAGGCTCAGTTAGCAACCATACAGGCTTATTGTCAAAATGATGTTGGCCTAGCGAGAAAACTTTTGGGTTGTAGTAGTAGTAACAGTGTGGTGGTGGTGGTGGTGATTGTGGTAGTAGTGTGTGTAATGTGCATGTGTGTGTGTGTGTGTGTGTGTGTGTGTGTGTGTGTGTGTGTGTGTGTGTGTGTGTGTGTGTGTGTGTGTGTGTGTGTGTGTGTGTGGATATTGTTTGGTAATCATTTGTGAAAGCAATGAGTTTTGTGTCACCTTTTTTTCCATGTTGGTTCCTTTTATCGGTCCTGGTTCTTCTTCATCATCATCTTCATCTTCTTTTTCTTCTTCTTCTTCGTCTTCGTCTTCTCCTTCTTCTTCTTCTTCTTCTTCTTGTCCTCCTTCTTCTCCTTCTTCTTCTCCTCCTCCTCCTCTTCTTCTCCATCTTGTTCTCCTTCTTCTTCTTCCTCTTCTTCTTCTACTTCTCCTTCTTCTTTTTCTTCTTCTTTTTCTTCTCCTCCTCTTCTTCTTCTTCTTCTCCTCCTCCTCCTTCTTCTTCTCCTCTTTCTTCTTCTTCTCTTTCTTCTTATTCTCCTTTTTCTTCTTATTCTCCTCCCTCTTCTTCTTCTTCTTTTTCTTCTTCTTCTTTTTCTTCTTCTTCTTCTTCTTCTTCTTCTTCTTCTTCTTCTTCTTCTTCTTCTTCTTCTTCTTCTTCTTCTTTTTCTTCTTCTTCTTCTCCTCCTCCCTCTTCTTCTTCTCCTTGTTCTTGTTTTTCTTGTTCTTGTACTTCTTCTTCTTCTTTTTCTTCTTCTTCTTTTCTTTTCCTTCTTCTCCATTCTCCTTCTTCTTCTCCTCCTTCTCCTTCTTATTCTCCTTCTTTTCCTTCTTCTCCTTCTTCTCCTTTTTTCCTTCTTCTCTTCCCTCTTCTTCTTCTTCTCCTTTTTCTTCTTCTTTTTTGTTAGCCTTCTTCTTCTTCTTTGCCTTCTTCCCCTCCTTCTTCTTTTTCTTCGCTTTCTTGTTCTTCTTCATCTGCTCTTCCTCCTCCTTGTTCTTCTTGTTCTTCTTGTTCTTCTTCTCCTTCTTCTTCCGCTTCTTCGTCTCCTCCTCCTTCTTTTTCTTCCTCTTCTCCTGCTTCTTCTTCTCCTCCTCCTCCTTCTTCTCCTTCTTCTCCTCCTCCTTTTTCTTCTTCTCCTCCTCCTCCTTTTTCTCCTCTTTCTTCTTCTCCTTCTCCTTCTTCTTCTCCTTCTTTTTCTCCTTCTTCTTCTCCCTCTTTTTCTTCTTCTTTCTCTTCTTCTACTTTCTTCTTCTTCTTCTACTTCTTCTTCTTTTTCTCCTTCTACTTCTTCACCTTCACCTTCTTCTTCACCTTCTTCTTTTTCTTCATCTTCTTCTCCTTTTTCTTCGCCTTCTTCTTCTTCTTTTCCTCCTCCTCCTCCTTCCTTTTCTATTTCCATGCGCCCCGTTTCTTTCCTAGTTCCAGCTGGCAGCCATAGAGTTCGGAGATGATAGGAGTTGTAGCCGGCCATGTCTCTTGTAACTCCATCTGACAACGGTGACATCGCTGCATTATGGTTCCTGATGTATCGTTCTTGTGACCGTAGGGATAGGCTGGCATCGGCGTCTGTTTGAACATGTGATTGACTTGTGCCGGTGTGGAGCCTCATCAGGACCTCGTGCTGCTCTCTGGCAGAAGGTGACAGTCGTCCCTTTCTTCTGTCCGTGATTTAACCTTTTGACTCCCGCACCCTGTTCACCAGCATCCTGCATTGTCAACCATGTAAGCAAAGCAAAAACTTAACCCTTTGACTCCCTCAACCTACCCACCAGCCTCCTGCAGGAAGCTGGTGGGTAGGGTGAGGGAATCAAAGGGTTAAACTTTTGCAGTTGATGGATAGGGTGTGGGAGTCAAAGGGTTAAGGAATGATCTTATGGTGCTCCAGATCTCGTCAGTCTCTGTTTCTACATCTTAATTAGGTACCTTGTTTATTTTGGTGCGTTTCACAGAGTGTTCGACCCACACTCGTACAACTGGGCAGCGGTGTTGCATACTCGATACTAGCTTTTGGATAGTTTCAAGCTTTTCACTGTTCTGGACAGGGGCTTGATTCAGGAGCGTTGCTGTCCTGCTGATGACTACCGTTGCTGCCTATTAATGAAATACTGATGACCACCTGTTGTTATGGCTTAGTCCAACAGATCGGGTTCCTCTTTTTTCTTCTTGAATGCCCCAGAACGAAAATTTCCGTCTCGCTCAGAGGCACGAGAAAAAATGCCCCTGGACGGAAATTTCCGTGTTGCTCAGAGGCTCAAAAAAAAAAATGCCCCAGGACGAAATTTTCCTTCTCGCTCAGAGGCACAGAAGAAATGCCTCTGGACGGAAATTTCTGTCTCGCTCAGAGGCACAGAAAAAATGCCCCTGGATGGAAATTTCCGTCTCGCTCAGAGGCACAGGAAAATGCCTCAGGACGGAAATTTCCGTCTTGCTCAGAGGCACATGAAAAATGGTCATGACGGAAATTTCCGTCTTGCTCAGAGGCACAGGAAAAATGCCCAGGACGAAAATTTCCGTCTTGCTCAGAGGCACAGGGAAAATGCCCAGGACAAAAATTTCCGTCTTGCTCAGAGGCACAGGAAAAATGCCCCAGGACCGAAATTCTTGTTTGCGTTAGTGTAGGAGTTTTCCAAACTCCAAGCGCAGGTCAGGGTATCCCATAATGCACCAGTCACAAAGCTTGAAGTGTCTGCGTGAATTATTCATAAACAAAGAGTCCAATCACATCACACTATGGTCAGTTCATGACCTTTTGACATATAATCCCCTTCAGCGTGACGCACCTGTGACGAACGGAAGTCACAATGGCAGACGGTCAGCAACAGCCCGGCCCGAGGGGGATCAGGCCCGAGGGGAATCAAAGGAAAGTGTGTAGCCAAAGGCTTTTGCAATTTTGTGACAACTGACGTCGACAAAGTTCTACAATTGTTGGACGATGACGACTTCAGTGCTATCTGTGACGAAAATATTTCTGATGATTCACTGGATGAGAAGGCAATGGGGTTTTTAATTTTTTTTTTTTATAATATATACTGCCAGTAAAATGATTAGATTGGTGTGAAATTGTTACAGTTGTGTAGAGTGTTCATTTCCTTTAAGAAAAGTATAGGTTATACATATTTTTTTTCAGTAGTTTGCATGCTAGAATTTTTTGAAAAATTACTACCCTCCACGACCTTAAATCCCTTGGCAAATAGTAGTGACTGAGCGTAAAATGGGCGTGACTGCAATCTAAGCAGCATCTAGTCTGTGACGAAGTCCCGCACCACACTGGAAGTCCACGCGCCAAGACCGAGAGAGTGATTTTGTTGTTGTGCATCGGCACTTTCCGTCTGATCTGTTTCAAGGACAGGTTTCTTCGTCTGTTTCCTAGACTTCTAATAATAATAATAATAATATATTTTATTTATATAGCGCAAAATCTTGATAAAATCAAATCTAAACGCTGGCGTATACATGCATACATACCTACATACATATGAGCGTATACATGCATGCATACATGTATACATGCATACATACTTACATACATAAATCTAAGCTGAGCGTATACATGCATACATACATACATACATAAATCTAAGCGTATACATACATACATACATACATACATACATACATACATACATACATACATACATACATACATACATACGTACGCACATGCATACATAATAATTACAATATTTATATAGCGCAAAATCTCGACAAAATCAAATCCAAGCGCCGAAAAAACACACACGCACACACGCACGCACGCACACACACGCACACACACACACACACACACACACACAACACACACACACACACACACACACACACACACACACGCATGGCCACAAATGGGGAGAAAGAATAAAAGCAATAAAAGCAAGAATAAAACCAATGGAAAACCACAGAGAGCACATCATATACAATTATATATTAAAACAAAGTGATTCCCCTCCGAGCGGAGACAGGCTGCAGAGGGGGGTTGAGTGAGGTTAGGATTTTATGCAGAGGAGAAAAGGTGAGTTTTGAGAGCGGACTTGAAGGAGGCAAAAGTAGGTTGCTGACGGACTGAGAGAGGAAGTTTGTTCCAGGAGAGTGGACCAGAAACAGAGAAGGCTCGTGGACAATAGGTATTGAGCTTAGTGCGTGGAAAGCGAAAAGTCAGAGGATCGGAGGCAGAGCGGAGGGTACGTGAGGGAACATAGATCTCAAGTAGGCTTGACAGGTAATCGGGGGCTGCGTTATTGAGGCTTTTGTAGCACATGGTGTCTAGTTTGTACTGTATGCGCTTTGATACAGGGAGCCAGTGAAGTTGTGCCAGGAGAGGAGATATGTGGTCAGCTTTTTTCTTTTTGAGTACAAGGCGTACAGCATTGTTTTGAATGCGCTGTAGGATGTGAATGGTGGAGGCAGGAAGACCAGACAGGAGTGAATTGCAATAGTCAATGCGAGACATTATGAAGGAGAGAACGAGTTTTGCAGTTGTTTCGACAGAGAGATACTTCCTGATCAGGCTTATACGATGGAGATGATAGTAGCAAGATCTGGCAGTTTGAGAAACAAAGTTGTTCATGGAGAGGGTAGAGTCAATGCAGACACCAAGGTTTTTAGCTGAATCAGAAATTGGGACTGATGTGTTACATAATGGGAGAGAAAGAGGAGCCAGCTGGGAAAGTTTCTGACGGGTGCCAATGAGGATAGCTTCTGTCTTGTCGTCATTAAGCTGAAGTCTATTGTGTGTCATCCAGTTCTTAATGTCCGAGTAACACTCAGTGGTGCGAGTCAACAGGCGCTGTATATTATCAGGTGAGTCACTGTCTTGAAGTTGGGTGTCATCAGCATAGAAGTGGTGTTTTATAGAGTGGGAGTTGATGATGGTGGACAGGGGGGAGGTGTAAAGAGTGAAAAGAACAGGGCCAAGGACAGATCCTTGTGGAACACCACAGGTCAGGTATGCAGGTTGAGAGTAAGTGCCATTGATGAGAATAGTTTGTTTTCTGTTTGATAAATACGAAGTGAAAAAGGAGAGAGCAATGTCAGAGATGCCAAAAGTATGATGAAGTCTAGAAAGGAGAATACCATGGTCAATGATATCGATGGCTGCAGACAGATCAAGGAGTGTGAGAAGAGAGACTTTGCCAGTATCAGTTGCAAGGAGGAGATTGTTGAGAATGTGTAGTAGGGCAGTTTCAGTGCTTCTGTCAGAGTTCTTCGTTTAACTGGAAGATGAAAACGGCCTCTATTCTGTGTCTGATATCGATAGATACACAGCGTGAAACGTGTGTGACAGGAACAAGTGGAAACTAAGAAGTTCAGTCTCGGACTTAATTTGGACTTTCCCGTCCAGTGCCAAATCGGTGAAGAAACGTAATCCGATCGTTACGAAGGTTTTGCTTCTAATGGTGTGGTGGTTGTGTCCTGGTCAAGTGTTAGTCCACAAGACGTGTTAAGCGCATAAGAATGCTAAAAATAAATAAATTAATTTAAAACAACAACAACAACAACAACAACAACAACAAAAGAAAAAAAGAAACAAACAAACAAACAAAAAACCAACAACTTTTTGGACTTACTGCAAACATCTGTTACCGCGATTGAGAAAGTTCACAAAACATCAACTGAAGGACGGTTCACACGATGCCCAGGAAACCCTATCAGACATCAGACTCTAAAAGCCATGAAAGTAAAAATTTATCAATGAAGAGATAGAAAGACATGAGACACTACGTAATTGTAAATACGCTTTGCTGTTTTGTCTTTCATTTGTTTGTATTAGACGTTTAAAATGAATTCTAAAAAAAAAGTATGAAAGTAAAGAAGACATTGGATACCGCTGGGCAACAATGTTTTTCAGTCCTTTAGGCACGGACAGTGTTGTGCGGCTGTCGTAGGACATTGCCTGATAGTGGATAGTTTCCTTTATACGTAGAGTGAAACGTAGGACGTAAGTGTCTAGTGTTTTATTTGTTCTGGCCCATTTGGACTTGACGTTTTTATGGAAATAATTTGTTTGATATTATGAAGGCTGATATGAGCTTGGCATTATAGTTACTATTTCCGATTGTAGGTATGGAATAGCGCTCAGGTCTCTATGATCAAGTGTGTGTGTGTGTGTGTGTGTGTGTGTGTGTGTGTGTGTGTGTGTGTGTGTGTGTGTGTGTGTAAATGTATATATGTTATATATATATTATATATATATATATATATATATATATATAATATATATATATATATATATATTGTGTGTGTGTGTGTATCTCTCTCGCCCTCTCTCTATATAACATATATATATATGTATATATATATATTATATAAATATATGTACATGTATATATATGTATGTATGTATGTGTGTGTGTGTGTGTGCGTGTATGCGCGCGCGCGCGCGCACGCACGCGTGTCGTATGCGTGCGTGTGGAATAGCGTTCAGGTCCTTATCAAATGTTTGTGTGAGTGCACGCATGCGTGCGTATGTGTATACGTGCGTTTGTGTGATCGCATGCGTGTGTAATGTATATGTGAATGTGTGTGTGTGTGTGTGTGTGTGTGTGTGTGTGTGTGTGTGTGTGTGTGTGTGTGTGTGTGTGTGTGTGTGTGTATGTGTATCAGAGAGCGTATGA
>JAPXFY010000019.1:47015358-47142858 GCA_030674185.1 Monoplex corrugatus
TTTCCTATCAGGGTTTCGGGGATCCTTTTTACTTCTTTCCTGTCAGGGTTTCGGGGATCCTTTTTACTTTTTTCCTGTCAGGGTTTCGATCCTTTTTACTTCTTTCCTGTCAGGGTTTCGGGGATCCTTTTTACTTTTTTCCTATCAGGGTTCCGGGGGTCCTTTTTTACTTTTTTCCTATCAGGGTTCCGGGGATCCTTTTTACTTTTTTCCTATCAGGGTTCCGGGGATCCTTTTTGCTTCTTTCATATCAGGGTTCCGGGGATCCTTTTTACTTCTTTCCTATCAGGGTTCCGGGGATCCTTTTTGCTTCTTTCCTATCAGGGTTCCGGAGATCCTTTTTGCTTCTTTCCTATCAGGGTTTCGGGGATCCTTTTTACTTTTTTCCTATCAGGGTTCCGGGGATCCTTTTTGCTTCTTTCCTATCAGGGTTTCGGGGATCCTTTTTGCTTCTTTCCTATCAGGGTTCCGGGGATCCTTTTTACTTTTTTCCTATCAGGGTTTCGGGGATCCTTTTTACTTTTTTCCTATCAGGGTTTCGGGGATCCTTTTTACTTCTTTCCTGTCAGGGTTTCGGGGATCCTTTTTACTTCTTTCCTATCAGGGTTTCGGGGATTCTTTTTACTTCTTTGAGATCCTTTTTACTTCTTTGAGATCCTTTTACTTCTTTGTGTATCAGGGAATTTAACTGATCTTTTTGTATAGTTCGGAGTCCTTTTTATCTTCTTTGGAGATCCAGGTTACTGTCAGTATGGGTTGTATCCTTGTGTTTTGCAGGACCCAATGTTTTCTTCTTGTGTGAATCCAGGTTACTTCATTTTTTCTGTGAGATCCTGTTACTTCTTTGATCCTGTTCAGTGTACTTCTTTGTTCGTTCTTGTGGAATCCACTCTTCAGTCTTTTTATCTTGTGAGATCCACTGGTCTATGTTTATCTTGTATCAGGTATCGTCTACTGTTCTTCTTGTAGATCAGGGTATTCAGTCATCTTTTATCTTGTTGAACCAGGTTCTGTCAGTATGGTTGTATCCTTTCTTCGTATCAGCGAATTCGTCATGTATTCTTTCTTGTCAGGAATCCTGTTTCTTTCTTATCAGGAATCTATCCTTTTGATGCAGGGGTATTCCCTTTCTTCTTCCTTGTCAGGGATGCCTTCTTCTTTTTATCTTACCGGGGTCTTCTTTCTTGTATTGTGAATCCGGGTTCTTCTTTGTTATATCCTTTAATCTGGTATACCCAGCTTTTTGTTCTTATCAGGAGATCCCTTTCTTTCTTATCAGGTTTGTATCCTTTCCTTTTGTCATATGGGTAGTATCCTTTGTCTTCGTTACATAGGGATCCTTTTCTTTCTTATCAGGGATCCTATTTCTTTTCTCTTGTCAGGAATCCCCTTTCTTCTTTCTTATACCGGGGATCCCCTTTTTTCTATTCTTGTGAATCCAGGGTTCTTCTTTTCTTTCTTATCAGGAGATCCCTGTCTTATTGTTTCTTATCAGGAATCCCTACTATCTTCTTCCTTGCTAGAGCGGGTACAGTAACATTTGTTCCTTGTGAGATGCCGGGGTTCTGTCAGTTATGGGTTGTACCCTTGTGAGATGTCAGGTACTGTCAGTATGGTTTATCCTTGTGGAGATGCCGGGTACTGTCAGTATGGGTGTATCCTTGTGGAGATGCCGGGTTCTGTCAGTATGGGTTGTATCCTTGTGGAGATGCCAGGGTACTGTCAGTATGGGTTTATCCTTGTGAGATGCCGGGTACTGTCAGTATGGGTTGTATCCTTGTGGAGATGCCGGGGTACTGTCAGTATGGGTTGTATCCTTGTGGAGATGCCAGGGTACTGTCAGTATGGGTTATATCCTTGTGGAGATGCCAGGGTACTGTCAGTATGGGTTGTATCCTTGTGGAGATGCCAGGGTACTGTCAGTATGGGTTGTATCCTTGTGGAGATGCCAGGGTACTGTCAGTATGGGTTGTATCCTTGTGGAGATGCCGGGTACTGTCAGTATGGGTTTATCCTTGTGGAGATGCCGGGGTTCTGTCAGTATGGGTTTATCCTTGTGGAATGCCAGGGTACTGTCAGTATGGGTTATATCCTTGTGGAGATGCCGGGGTATCTGTCAGTATGGGTTGTATCCTTGTGGAGATGCCAGGGTACTGTCAGTATGGGTTGTATCCTTGTGGAGATGCCGGGGTTCTGTCAGTATGGGTTGTATCCTTGTGGAGATGCCGGGTACTGTCAGTATGGGTTGTATCCTTGTGGAGATGCCGGGTACTGTCAGTATGGTTGTATCCTTGTGGAGATGCCGGGGTACTGTCAGTATGGGTTGTATCCTTGTGGAGATGCCGGGGTTCTGTCAGTATGGGTGTATCCTTGTGGAGATGCCGGGTTCGTCAGAATGGGTTGTATCCTTGTGGAGATGCCAGGGTTCTGTCAGATGGTTATATCCTGTGGAGATGCGGGTTGTCAGTAGGTTTATCCTTGTGAGATCCGGGTTCTGTCATATGGTTTATCCTTGTGGAGATGCCGGGTCGTCAGATGGTATATCCTTGTGGAGATGCCGGTTCGTCAGTATGGGTTGTATCCTTGTGGAATGCCATGTCCGTATGGGTTTATCCTTGTGAGATGCCGGTACTCAGTATGGGTTTATCCTTGGAGATGCCGGGGTACTGTCAGTATGGGTTTTATCCTTGTGGAGATGCCAGGTTCTGTATAGGGTTATATGCCTTGTGGAGATGCCGGGTACTGTCAGTATGGGTTATATCCTTGTGGAGATGCCGGGGTACCTGTCAGCATGGTTTTATCCTTGTGGAGATGCCGGTGTACCGTAAGTACTGTGGTTAGTATGTCCATTGGGTGATTGGAGATGCCGGGTACTGTCAGTATGGGTTGTATCCTTGTGGAGATGCCGGGGTTCTGTCAGTTGGGTTGTACCCTGTGGAGATGCCAGGGTACTGTCAGTATGGGTTGTATCCTTGTGGAGATGCCGGGGTACTGTCAGTATGGGTTGTATCCTTGTGGAGATGCCCGGTTACTGTCAGTATGGGTTTATCCTTGTGGAGATGCCCGGGTACTGTCAGTATGGGTTTATCCTTGTGGAGATGCCGGGATACTGTCAGTATGGGTTTATCCTTGTGGAGATGCAGTGTCGTCAGTATGGGTTGTATCCTTGTGAGATGCCAGTGTAATAGGTTGTATCCTTTGGAGATGCCGGGTACTGTCAGTATGGGTTTATACCTTGTGGAGATGCCGGGGTTCTGTCAGTATGGGTTTATCCTTGTGGAAATGCCAGGGTACTGTCAGTATGGGTTATATATCCTTGTGGAGATGCCGGGGTTCTGTCAGTATGGGTTGTATCCTTGTGGAGATGCCAGGATACTGTCAGTATGGGTTGTATCCTTGTGGAGATGCCGGGGTTCTGTCAGTATGGGTTGTATCCTTGTGGAGATGCCGGGTACTGTCAGTATGGGTTGTACCCTTGTGGAGATGCCGGGTACTGTCAGTATGGGTTGTATCCTTGTGGAGATGCCCGGGTACTGTCAGTATGGGTTGTATCCTTGTGGAGATGCCGGGGTTCTGTCAGTATGGGCTGTATCCTTGTGGAGATGCCGGGGTTCTGTCAGAATGGGTTGTATCCTTGTGGAGATGCCAGGGTTCTGTCAGAATGGGTTATATCCTTGTGGAGATGCCGGGGTTCTGTCAGTATGGGTTATATCCTTGTGGAGATGCCGGGGTTCTGTCAGTATGGGTTATTCCTTGTGGAGATGCCGGGGTTCTGTCAGAATGGGTTATATCCTTGTGGAGATGCCGGGGTTCTGTCAGTATGGGTTATATCCTTGTGGATATGCCGGGGTACTGTCAGTATGGGTTATATCCTTGTGGAGATGCCGGGTACTGTCAGTATGGGTTATATCCCTGTGGAGATGCCGGGGTACTGTCAGTATGGGTTTTATCCTTGTGGAGATGCCAGGGTTCTGTCAGTATGGGTTATATCCTTGTGGAGATGCCGGGGTACTGTCAGTATGGGTTATATCCTTGTGGAGATGCCGGGGTACTGTCAGTATGGGTTATATCCTTGTGGAGATGCCAGTGTACCGTAAGTATGGGTTGTATCCTTGTGGAGATGCCAGGGTACTGTCAGTATGGGTTGTATCCTTGTGGAGATGCCGGGGTTCTGTCAGTGTGGGTTGTATCCTTGTGGAGATGCCAGCGTACCGTAAGTATGGGTTGTATCCTTGTGGAGATGCCGGGGTACTGTCAGTATGGGTTGTATCCTTGTGGAGATGCCCGGGTACTGTCAGTATGGGTTGTATCCTTGTGGAGGTGCCAGGGTACTCTCAGTATGGGTTGTATCCTTATGGAGATGCCGGGGTACTGTCAGTATGGGTTATATCCTTGTGGAGATTGCGGGGTTCTGTCAGTATGAGTTGTATCCTTTTGGAGATGCCCGGTACTGTCAGTATGGGTTGTATCCTTGTGGAGATGCCAGGGTACTGTCAGTATGGGTTGTATCCTTGTGGAGATGCCAGGGTACTGTCAGTATGGGTTGTATCCTTGTGGAGGTGCCAGGGTACTGTCAGTATGGGTTGTATCCTTGTGGAGATGCCAGGGTACTGTCAGTATGGGTTGTATCCTTATGGAGATGCCGGGGTACTGTCAGTATGGTTATATCCTTGTGGAGATGCCGGGGTTCTGTCAGTATGGGTTGTATCCTTGTGGAGATGCCGGGGTTCTGTCAGTATGGGTTATATCGTTGTGGAGATGCCGGGGTTCTGTCAGTATGGGTTTGTATCCTTGTGGAGATGCCGGGGTACTGTCAGTATGGGTTGTATCCTTGTGGAGATGCCGGGGTTCTGTCAGAATGGGTTATATCCTTGTGGAGATGCCGGGGTTCTGTCAGTATGGGTTATATCCTTGTGGAGATGCCAGGATACTGTGAGTATGGGTTATATCCTTGTGGAGATGCCGGGGTACTGTCAGTATGGGTTATATCCTTGTGGAGATGCCGGGGTACTGTCAGTATGGGTTATATCCTTGTGGAGATGCCGGGGTACTGTCAGTATGGGTTATATCCTTGTGGAGATGCCGGGGTACTGTCAGTATGGGTTATATCCTTGTGGAGATGCCGGGGTTCTGTCAGTATGGGCTGTATCCTTGTGGAGATGCCAGGGTACTGTCAGTATGGGTTGTATCCTTGTGGAGATGCCGGGGTTCTGTCAGTATGGGTTATATCCTTGTGGAGATGCCGGGGTACTGTCAGTATGGGTTATATCCTTGTGGAGATGCCGGGGTACTGTCAGTATGGGTTATATATCCTTGTGGAGATGCCGGGGTTCTGTCAGTATAGGTTGTATCCTTGTGGAGATGCCAGTGTACCGTAAGCATGGTTTATATCCTTGTGGAGATGCCGGGGTTCTGTCACTATTGGTTATATCCTTGTGGAGATGCGGGGTACTGTCAGTATGGGTTATATATCCTTGTGGAGATGCCGGGGTTCTGTCAGTATGGATTGTATCCTTGTGAAGATGCCGGGGTTCTGTCAGTATTGGTTATATCCTTGTGGAGATGCCGGGGTACTGTCAGTATGGGTTATAACCTTGTGGAGATGCCGGGGTACTGTCAGTATGGGTTGTATCCTTGTGGAGATGCCGGGGTTCTGTCAGTATGGGTTATATCCTTGTGGAGATGCCAGGGTACTGTCAGTATGGGTTATATCCTTGTGGAGATGCCAGGGTACTGTCAGTATGGGTTATATCCTTGTGGAGATGCCGGGGTTCTGTCAGTATGGGTTATATCCTTGTGGAGATGCCGGGGTTCTGTCAGTATGGGTTATATCCTTGTGGAGATGCCAGGGTACTGTCAGTATGGGTTATATCCTTGTGGAGATGCCAGGGTACTGTCAGTATGGGTTATATCCTTGTGGAGATGCCGGGGTTCTGTCAGTATGGGTTATATCCTTGTGGAGATGCCGGGGTACCGTAAGCATGGTTTGTATCCTTGTGGAGATGCCGGGGTTCTGTCAGTACGGGTTGTAACCTTGTGGAGATGCCAGGGTACTGTCAGTATGGGTTGTATCCTTGTGGAGATGCCAGGGTACTGTCAGTATGGGTTGTATCCTTGTGGAGATGCCGGGATACTGTCAGTATGGGTTGCATCCCCATCTTCTGGAAACTGTGTGCTAGAAACGTTCCCTTTTCTGTGACTCCCCCTTGGTCTTTGCCTCTTTCCTGTGGTTTCCCTCTTTTCTTTCCGCATTCATGGTCCAATCGACGCGTATTGTAACAAGATGTTCTCGCTGAGATTTTCTCTGTCTGTCCTGCACATTGAGGTCAGAGAATGGAGACTGTGCAGTAACACCATGTTGCCTGCACATTGTGGGCCAACCCACCATGAGTACACGCATACACACAACTGAGTCAACATGAACTTGTCTCCGCTACATATACGACCTTTTCAGCATGGCCCAATTCGAATGCAGAAAACAAACCTTTACACGCCGATGTTTCGAATTACAAGTGAGCTTGCCACCAGAAGGGCCGTCAGAATTTGCTACTCTGACCATCATTAATTTGTTTCCGATAGATTCACGACAATTTCAGCATGACCCAGCTCGAACGTAGACGAAGAATAAAAAGACATAAACCTTTACACTGCCAATGTTTGAATCTTTTCACTGCCGATGTTTAAACCTTTACACTGCCAATGTTTAAACCTTTACAGTGCCGATGTTTAAACCTTTACACTGCCGATGTTTAAACCTTTACACTGCCGATGTTTAAACCTTTATACTGCCGATGTTTAAACCTTTACACTGCCAATGTTTAAACCTTTACACTTCCAGTTTTAAATCTTTACACTGCCAATATTTAAACTTTTACAGTGCCGATGTTTAAACCTTTTACACTGCCGATGTTTAAACCTTTACACTGCCGATGTTTAAACTTTTACACTGCCGATGTTTAAACCTTTACACTGCCAATATTTAAACTTTTACACTGCCGATGTTTAAACCTTTACACTGCCGATGTTTAAACTTTTACACTGCCGATGTTTAAACCTTTACACTGCCGATGTTTAAACCTTTACACTGCCAATGTTTAAACCTTTACACTGCCGATGTTTCAGATTACAAGTGAGCTTACCGCCAGAATGGCCGTCAGAATGTGCCACGTTGACCAACTATCGCTACGACACACTGGAGGGCTTTAACCAGGCCGAGCCCACCTTGCTGCTGGACCGACACGGCAGACCGCTACACCCTGGCGGTAACGGCAGCATCCCCCTGCTGCAGCAGCATCGTGTGGGGGAGTATGTGGAAGCGCAGAACGCCGCCCTGGGCAATGACCTGTACCAGTCCTCTCTCGTTGCCTCGGGCACCCGGGGTGTGGAACAGACCTTGGATGGCGGTACCACGGTAAGGTGTCAGTTCAGTTCAGTTCATATTGCTTATTGCTTATTGCTTATTGCCCAGCCGACTACTAGAACCATATCAGGGCTAACACCACGTCAAAAAAAGACGAAAAAAAAAAAAAAAAAAAGACAACCCGTTAAGATAAAAGACAACAGATAAAAAGCATGCTCACCGTTCGGTAAGATGTCCATTCACTGAGGGGTTTGGTTTTTAGTAATAGACAAAGTGATGACCTGTTGTAGGATTGTACTCTTTGAGTTTGTGATTTTTTGATACTTTGAACATACTGTTATTTTGGCGCTATGACTGTCACTCCAGTCTTGTTCACTCACGTGTCTATATCCACTTGTGTCCACAACATTTTCACTGAGGGATTTATTGTTTTAGTAATAAACGAGGTGATGACCTGTTGTAGGATTGTACTCTTTGGGTTTATGGAAGACAAAACTGATACTTTGAACAAACCGTTATTTTGACGCCATGACTTACTCCAGTCTTGTTCACTCACATGTTTATATCCACTTGTGCCCCACAACAACATTTTATGGAAGTTAGCACTTTGTCTTCTGCGTGTAAATGGCAAAATCAGTTCACATTTTTGGTTGATGTTCTGTTGATTTGTTGGTTGGTTTGTTGGTTGGTTTGTCGGTTGGTTGTTGGTTGGTTGGTTGGTTGGTTGGTTGATTGGTCCGTTCACTCGTTTTTGTTTGCTTGTCTGCTTGATTTGTTTTTCTTTTGTTTTGTTTTTGTTGTTGTTTTCATTTTTGTGCTTATGTGTCAGTCTGTGTCGTCTTTCTTTTTTCTTTCCATTTACGTGTGTTTGTTTTAGATCTTCTTCTGTTCATTACGGTTTAACGGGATGTCAATGGGGCTGGTGTTATTTTAAAGTGATATAATTACTTTATCAAGATATTTTTTACTGTATGGCGTTTGAGCGTGGTCATGCTTCAAAATGGTCTCAGTCTGCTGGTCTGAATGATGGATGTGGTCGTTATAATGTCTTGTTACAGCCCCAGTTATTCTTTTTATGTTTAGACTTGTCCCATTCGTTGTTTTCAATTGTGGACAAGTTGCAGAACTTGCTCTGAACTTTTTGATTTTGTCTGGCATTGACGTTCATCTGGTTGAGACAGGCCTGCTCGGTACGTATGCTTGAGAAGCAAGGATACCCATTTGGCATGAGGAAGATTGTTGTTTGTTTCTGTTGTTGTTGATAGCGGACGAGATCACTTTAATATGTACAGACTGGGAGGTCGTCTGTATCATTTCGTAATTTTTTTTCAAGAAATCAGGTTTGCTGCTGTTCTGGTCCGCTTCCTGCCTTTGCCAGAGAGTCTTTCTATGTACAGACTATCTCCTGGAGTGACCAGTAACAGGAATTGAGACTCTTGCTGTGGTAGTCATTCATCACGATCAACAGACCAGGGGAGGGTGGATGGTGAGTCAGTGAGGGTCCACATTTCCCCTCTGACACAATGTAGTCATACAATGGGCACATGTCAGCCCCTCGCTGTGTCTCTTCGTAACTGGGCACTGAAACAGTTCAAGATTTAAGAGAATGAATGAGACAGGTTTGATGACCACAACCTCCACTCTCAGCACTGGACATGTGCTCTGATGGTGGCTCAGTGATTCTGTATTCCGTACACAGTATTATTTATTGTCTCGAACATTCAAAAAAAAAAAAAAAAAAAAAAAAAAAAGACTTTTAAGCCACCCATATACCGCATCTCCCTCCCCATATTGTTTGTCCATTACAGTTAGGAACGGCATGTCTAGTAAGCATTCTCCGCTTATTGTCACGATATATTTCGATCTGCGTCTCGGTGTTAAAACAAAAGCATTCACGTGAGACTGTAAGGCACCAACCACTGTTTTATGGCAAATAGTGGAAAAAACAGAGGATGAACAAACCGTTATTTTGAATGAACCACATTTGTTTCAGGTGTGTAATGTAAGATGCATAATAATCATAACTAAGGATGTCCTATAACAACCGTGTACAACAAGAAGAAACTTCGACAGCACCCAAAGCCATTGTCATTTGCAGAAGTTCAGGCAGCACGAGGACAACAGACAGCTGGGTCACCATCGTTGACCTTGAGTCTGTCCCACGTTTCCTTCCCAGCCATACCCACTGGTGGTCGGAACAAGATTAATCAATAACATAACTATCTGAGTAATCAGGAGAATTACACACACAACCGGTTACCTCCCCATCAGCGTGATGGAATATAATGTTTATGTTCCTTCCATTCTTTGGACAGCCGTTCTGGTGCATATTCAGTGTCATGTCAGCTATTATCGGAAATTTTCTCTTTGGTTTGTTTTCCATGCATACTTTCACTCGTTTGTAACGTGCCCATAAATATTCATAGCCTAAATCATATTCATTCTATATGCATGACAGTACGTAATTCTGAAAAGTCCATGAATAATTGTCTGTCAGTAAGGTCCTCATGTACAACTGCTTGTAATTTGCCATAATTATCTGTCAGTATGGCGTTTTTGTACAATTGCTTGTAACTTGCCATAATTATCTGTCAGTGCGGCATTCCGGTACAACTGCTTGTAAATTGATATACTTGTCTGTCAGTACGGTGGTCCAGAATTCTGCCATTGCTGTTCGCAAGCCCGTGATTTGGAAGAAGAGGTTGGGGACTGGGTTAGAGTTAGTGACTCATGCTCGTCCAACAACTGGCGGTTACAAAAAACGTTAACACGCATCATCACCATGTACCCTGCCGCATGGCGTTGGCGATCATGGCCTTCCATAATTATGCATCTATCCCTTGTCGCCGCAAACATATCTTCCAGCCTCTCTGTCCTCAGCCACCCTACAAGTCCATCCAATATTTTCTCCCTGGGCCTACCTGGCATGTCAACGGATATTTCGTTCCTCAGAGAGGATGGATCTCCAGCAGGAGGTTCTGCGATACCAGATAAAGCCATACTTTGGAAGCTTCCAAGCCGATGACCATCACCTCCTCTAGGACCACCATCATCATCGTAATATGAAACATTCGCACCATGTTCGAAACCAGTAAGACTTTGCAAGTGGTTCCTGTGATAAGGAATTACAACCTTACCGTCTTCAGATTCAGCTGGTCAAAATGGGCTGGTTTTGATCAGGGGAGGTTTAGCACGGGAGATTTTACGCTGTTCTCAGGGAACGAGGAAGAAGATGCGCCGCACGCCGAGGGAGTCGTCTTGGTGTTAACTAAACAGTTGACATAGGGCTTATTGTATGGATGGCATGTGGCCCACGAATCTTCACAGCCTCCTTCTGTTCGTACTAAGAAGAGGAGCTTCGGTTCTGCGTGGAGGACATCCAGAGCTATGCCATGACGGATGACAATGATGAAGAGGATGAGGAGTTCCACAGTAGACTACTGACCATCGTACAAGACTCATGTAGACAGAACGTCATCCTTATCATGGGAGACTTTAATATCAAGATCGGCAGGGACAACAAGGGCTATGAGGAGGTCGTGGGACAGCAGGGGCTGGGTGAGATGTATGACAACAGGGAGGGATTCACCGATCTATGCGCCACAGGCAACCTGATCGTCAGAGGAAGATTCTTCCATGAAAGAAGGACACCCATCTCACCTGGCTGGTTGTTGGAGCAATGGATTGACCATGTGTGGATTGGGAAGTACGGCAGGTCTCTTCAAGATTAAATTAAACGAAGAATAGACGTTGCCGCGAACCATCATCTGCTTGTCTGTTTGAAGCTTAAGTTGAAGAGGAACTTGGCAGGGGTGGGCGGGGAACCAGCCAACGCCAGCATTACTACACCACGTTCCAGAAAGACCCAACCTAGCTTGAACAGTCCACGATCTCCCTGTCCAACAAGTTTCAGGTACTACAAGAGCTACTGGAGGAAGAAACCACTGATGGGAAATGGCTGTTAGGGGGGTAGACACTATCATCGATCTGTCAAGAAGTGTTAGGTCCCCAGAAATACAACGATAAGAAATGGATCTCAGAATTTTTGAAGGTGTTAGAGGAGGAAACTGAAGAAAACGGCAGTCAACAACAGCCATACTCAAGCTTAAAAAGCCTAGACACAGGGAGACTATTCTGAAATGAACAGGGGGTCAAGACAAGCATCAAGGGAGACACGCGCAGCAACATGGAGATGTTGGCAAAGAAGCAGATGAAGCTGTATAACTGCGTGTAACTTGTCATAATTATCTGTCAACACAGCACTCTTGCACAACCGCGTGTAAATTATGTACTCCAGTTCGACTGCTTGTAACTTGTCATAATTATCTATCAGCATGGCACTCTGATTCAGCTGCTTGTAACTTGCCATGATTATCTGTCAGTACTGCACTTCTGTACAGCTACTTGCAATATGGACAGAAGCAAACACATAGATAATTACTATCAAGAGCCTCTTGTCTGTCTGCCTGTCTTTCTGTCTCGTCTTTCCATCTTATTCAGTCTGTGTATTCTCTCTCTCTCTCTCTCTCTCTCTCTCTCTCTCTCTCTCTCTCTCTCTCTCTCTCGTTTTCCAAGAATAGCAAACAAACCATGCATCAGGTGAAAAGAAAAAGATGAAGACGACGACGATATGATGTTGCTGATGACAGTGTTTAACACTGATGCTGCTGCTGCTGATGATGATGATGTTGATGATTATTATTTGTGTCTGTTACAGACGTATGAAGAATTTGTCATGGGGTCAGTGGAAGAAGGAGACGGATTCAGGAGAAGGGAGAGAACTTGTGCCAAAGGTTTCTTTGTCGTTTGTCTCATCATCAGTGCCATCGCCATCATTGTCTTTCTGGTCATCGCTGTCTTGAAAAGCATTCACATCATATGACTGCAGCTCCATTCCAGAACTAATTTTCAATGCATGCTTTTTTTTTAAAAGTGGAAACGTGTTTATTTTTAACGACACAAAGCTCTGATAAGAAGAATGGAGGAAGCAGATATTAAGTGAAGCTGAGATGTGAGGAATGGAGAAATTAGACCATTATGACATATGGAGGAAGCAGATATTGAGTGATGCTATATATGAGGAATGGAGAAATCAGACCATTATGAAATACAAAATCTCGGGTTTGCTTTGGAAGGTTGATCTGATAAAATAGGCTCAACAAAGACGAAGGGCATGGCGACACATTGACTGTGATTGTTCAGAATGTTTATGGCGGTTTCCAGACACATGTCAACAGCATTGACTGCAAAACAGACCGTCGTCAGATTGTTGTCAAGCGTTGGTACCGGCTTGTGCTCTTCCAGACATGACCGGTAAATAACGGCTGTCAGTTTTCGTGTACGGAACCGTCGGGCTCACTGGCATTGGTTGTGAGTTTTCAGTTTGGTGTGTGTTACATAAAACTGGCGTGTTCACTACCCATCTGTTTGTGCTATTGTTCTGCTGGTGTCGCCGCCCTTGTGTTGAATGAGTTGGACGTAGGCTGGACGTAGGTGTCGACGTAATAAGGCGAATTGACTCTTTCTCTCCTTCACCCTGTCCACCAGCTTCAAAAACCAGTTAATCTTATCACCCCCTTACCATACCCACCATCTGGCGGATACGGCGAGATAGTGAAAAGGTTAGATTGATTTTTTTGTTTACAGATACTACTAGATAGTGTGACGGAGTGAAGAGGTTAATAGAATTTTTGCAGGAAGCAGGTGGACAAAGTGAGGGAGTGAAGGAGTTAATGGTTGGCTTTTTTGTGTGAGAATTGTAGGAAGTTGGAGGAGGATGAGTATGAACGGCTCTTTCAAACTGTGGAGGGAAATGGGAACAGATATACACACATAATGATACAGTGTACATATAAAAGAGCGACGTTACAGAGGTTACTGTAGTGAGCGATGGGAACAGGTATACACACATTATGATACAGACAGTGTGTACATATGTGGGAGCGACGTTACAGAGGTCACTGTGGCCTGTGATGTGACGCTTTGTGTGGCCATAGCAACGTTCAGCTCTGTGGCCTTTGAACTGTTGGTGGCCAGGAGCATCCAACTAGTGACGAGCGTGTGGTGGTAACCTATGATGTGGTGGTGTTGCAGTCACTGAGACTGTTCAATGTCTGGTGCTTGCAGCTGATGACACTGTCCGTGTTTTTACTGTACACTGCTGTCTCTACTCCCCTTCAGGACAATGGATGTCTTTTTTTTATTTCATGATTATTTTACTTCACTCTTCAGGACAATCTGTGTGTATATGTATGTATGTATGTATGTGTCATTTGTTAAGAAGATCCGGATGTCAGTGGTAGCGGACACATGTGACGTGTGGTCAGCGAGTGAAGAGTGTCAGACTGTCCACCAGTTATGATCTTGTTCATAGACTCAAAGACTCTGTGGTGAACATGCTGTGCACAAATTACATGACAAACAGCGACATAAACTTACATAACTGGTAGACAAAACGACAACTACGAAAGGGATACACATAAAATGATTCTTAGAAAGTAAAATCAACCGAGAGTAGACTTGTGTTCCTTGAACTCTAGATATGAGAATAGAGCAAAATTCTCAGTGATATAGCATTTAGTTAACCAGTGACAGACCGTAGAGATAGCGCAGCTTGGACCAGTCGATAAAAATTGCAAATGACCATAACAGAGACACAAAGAGAGAAATTGGTAACTCGCTATACGGCTCTTTGTCTGTCTCGCCGCTGTGACAGTGGATGGTGCAGACAGCGCTGCAGAAGACTCAGCAGCACATAGTTTTGTAGCTCTTGTCTTAGACATAATAGCCCGCGCACAGACTTACCATTGGTGTCGATTAAGTGAGACAGTGGTCTCTTGTGAAATCTTATGGTACTGATTTCATTTTGCATGTCTTTGAAATAACCAGCCTAGTAAGATAGATTTGGAACGGTAGGTCATCGAATTGAGATAGTTGATGCAGGATTTTGTTTTAATCCTTTGGCTCCCGCACCCTGTCCACCAGCATCTTGTGTTGTCGGCCATGCTAGCGAAGCAAAAACTTGGCCATTTCACTCCTTCACCCTATCCACCAGCTTCCTGGAAGAAGCTGGTGGATAGGGTTACGGAATCATAGGGTTACGTTTTTGCAGTTGGTGAATAAGGTGCGGGAGTCAAAAGGTTCAATCATTAGTGGAGCAGGAAGACAAACAAACCAGGCGAGTTTTGTGGAATGTTTACTTTGACTACTCAGAATGGCCAGCTGTTTGGTTGAAACCACATCAACCTGTGAGAATTGGCCGATACACAAAGTAAGTAACCTTTATCTGTTCCCCCCTCCCTTTTTTGTTTGTTTTTGTTTTGTTTTGAAGACAAGGTGAGGGAGGGAAAGCAGAACACGGAAGCAAGAAGAGTCGCACAGCATCTGTGTATATATGTTGTATAATACAGACAGAATGGACGGGTAAGACGCGAAGAAGACTGGTGCTGACAGTGCAGGTAAACGCTTGACCGTGACTGTGATGGTTTGGACCATGTGGGACATTGTACCCCACAACAATGCCCACCGGAAATGTGCCCTCTGTGGTGGTCAACTCCAGGAGCCCATGGCAAATGGGACATGTTTGCCGTTGTTCACGTTTCTTCCAGGTATGGTCCATAATATTGACCAATTTCAATGTTGTTTGTTATTCCGTGCTGATACTTTTCATGTTCGTTATCTTATGCATTGCCTTCTGTTAACGTACAGATTTACGAGTACGTTGATTTTGTTGTTGTTGTTGTTGTTGTTGTTTTTATATATATTGTTCTTGTTTATTCCTCATAATCTTGTGTGTAAATAAAAGAATTGTGAGTTGTGATGACATGAATAGGTGATGACGAAACAAACAGGGTACAGTATTTTCAGACAATGATAAATTGAAGTCATTCATCCTGCCTGGGGTATACAGACCACCTGACTCAGACATACATTACATACACACGTAGACCATCTTCATCAGAACTGTACCCCCTACCCCCCCCCCCCCCCCCCACTGGCACCTGCATCCCGCAACTACGGTGAAAACTTAACAACAACGATAACCGCCGTCACCAGCAAACGTTCTTCAACACACTCACATAATTATACACTCACAGACATACACGTGCATGCACACAAACACAGTACCGGTACAGACACCACACACACACTCACATAATTATACACTCACAGGCATACACGTGCATGCACACAAACACAATACCGGTACACACACCACACACACACACACATAATTATACACTCACAGACATACACTCGCATGCACACAAAGACTACCGGTACACAACACACACACACACAATAATTATACACTCACAGACATACACGTGCATGCACACAAACACAGTACCGGTACACACACCACACACACACTCACATAATTATACACTCACAGACATACACATGCATGCACACAAACACAATACCGGTGCACACACCACACACACACACACTCACATAATTATACACTCACAGGCATACACGTGCATGCACGCAAACACAATACCGGTACACACACCACACACACACTCACATAATTATACACTCACAGACATACACATGCATGCACACAAACACAGTACCGGTACACACACCACACACACACTCACATAATTATACACTCACAGACATACACGTGCATGCACACAAACACAGTACCGGTACACACACCACACACACACTCACATAATTATACACTCACAGACATACACGTGCATGCACACAAACACAGTACCGGTACACACACCACACACGCGCGGTCGAGTGACAAAGAGAGAGAGAGAGAGAAGGGGAGGGGAGCTCTACGTACCGATGACAATCTCTTGCATAACACAAACGAATACACGCAACCACACAGACAGACAGACACATATACTTGCACACACACTCACACACACACACACACACACACACGCACACACATACCACAGACACACACAGACACACACATACCTGCACACACACACATACTTACACACACACACATACTTGCACACACACACACATACACACACACACACACACACACACACACACAACACAGACATACACACATATACACACAGAGATACATACACACACACACACAATACTTGCACACACACACAGACACATACTTGCACACACACACACACACACACATACACAGACACACATACTTGCACACACACACACACACACACACACAGAGACACACACACACACATACACACATACTTGCACACACACACACAGACACATATACTTGCACACACACTCACACACATACACACACACACACACACACACACACACACACACACACAAACACACACAGAGACACACATACTTGCACACACATACACACACACACATACACGCAACACACACAACCACACACACACACACACACACACACACACCACACACACACACACACACTCACAGCACAACACAGCACATCACACATGTCAGGAGTAGCCAGGTACCGGTTACAAGTGTCCTTTTCATTAAAAAGGGACTGGGGAAAAAAAATACCACACACGGTTGCTCGGTTCACCGATAGCTTACAGACCTGTTATAAAACTGCGGGAAGGGAAACACACCTCTTACTTCTTCATCAGCTTTAAAATAATCATATTGCATTGTTCACATCTTTTTGTATGTTAGTTTCTGTCTGTCTGTCTGTCTGTTTGTCTCTGTGTGTGTGTGTGCTCCCTCTCTGTGTCTCTCTGTCTCTGTCTCTCTCTCTCTCTCTCACACGCACGCAAACACACACACACACAACACACACACACACACACACACACACACACACACACACACACACACACACACACACACACACACACACACACACACACACACACTCACACACACACAGAGCATGTATGTCTGTATATTTTCTGTCAGCTTGCCTGCGTCTCAGTCTCTACGTCTGTGTCTCAGTTTGTCAGTCTCTGCTTGCATGCGTCTTTGTCTCTGTCTGTCTGTCTCTGTCTTTGACTGTCTGTCTGTCTCTCTCTCTGACTCTCTCTGTCTCTGTCTCTCTCTGTGTCTCTCTGTCTCTGTTCTCTGTCTGTCTCTCTCTCTCTCTCTCTTTCTCTCTCTCGTTCGCTCATTCGTTCGTTTGCTTTCTTGCTTGCTCAATGTTTGCCAAATCTTTTTGCTATTATTTAAGTATTTTAATATGTAATAATCTGCCACATATTTCCAGTTCTTTTTTTCGAAAATGTGTAAAAACTATTGAAAATTATGGAGTGTGTGTGTGTGTGTGTGTGTGTGTGTGTGTGTGTGTGTGTGTGTGTGTGTGTGTATGTGTGTGTGTGTGTGTGTGTGTGTGTGTGTGTGTGTGTGTGTGTGTGTGTGTGTATGTGTGTGTGTGAACAATGACATTGAGGAGCTCGTTTTTAGTTCAGCACTCTTAGTTTCCTTCATTTCATCAAAGACATTTTCAGTACGTTGTTTTGACAACTGTGTCGTTTTTGTTTTCATTGTCAACACCAAATTGTGGAGAATTATTGATATAATGTTGATTTATTGTGATATGTGTGTGTGTGTGTGTGTGTGTGTGTGTGTGTGTGTGTGTGTGTGTGTGTGTGTGTGTGTTCGAGCGAGACTGCACTTAAAGAATGGGCCTTTATAATCGCTGGTCCATGTCCGACTTACAAAACTTGGGTTATGAAAAAAAAAAACTTTAAAAACTTGTGATGTCACACTGCCATGTGGCCACCCACTAGAGGAGACCACTCCTACTGTGTCGTCATTTGTGGAATTCAACAGCGCGTTTTCGTCCAACTTATATAGGACACTGCCTGCCTCCAGGATTACTATAAACCATATGTTTGTTCTGTCGCAGAACAACACCGATTCACACAGTAAATTCGTTGTGATAAAAAGATATAAACACGAAAATTAAAACGTTTTCAAAGTCATAACGAAAGCTGGAGGGAAAGAGAGCACCAGATAGATCCAGGGAGAAAATATTGGACAGACTTGCAGAGTGGCTGAGGACAGAGAAGGTGGAAGATGTGCTTGCGGCAACAAGAGATAGATACATATGGAGGGCCATGATTGCCAACGCCATGCGACAGGGCACATAATGATGATGGCGATGAATGATAGCATCGGAGAAACAGTAGTGGAAGAATGTGAGCATTGCTTGACAACTTTGTTTGATTGGCCATCAGGTGATTATGCACACTTCCCAGTTTTGAAGTTATCTTCACTGACTGTTCATATTCAGCATTGCATGATGGGTCATCAGGTGAACATGGACACCTGCCAGTTTTCAAGGCCATCAGTGATCATGCACACTTCTCTCCCAGTTTTCATGTTCTCTTCACTGACTGTTCATATTCAGCACTGTATGATGGGTCATCAGGTGATCACCCTCCCACCGCCCACCCCATGGGTTGCCAGGGGCTCTTTCAGTATAAATAGTATCCCCACCTTCTGGAAATTCTGTGCTAGAAATTTCTTCTTTTCTGTCACTCTCTTTATTTCTTTCTTCCTCCTCTGCTTTCTGTCATTTCTTCCTATCATTTTCTGCCTTGCTGGCCCATTCACTTCTATGTGTTCGATAAAGTCTTACGTATTTTCTCTTAGGATTGATATTTGGGTATATGTGTTAAGTGCATTTTTGGCTCTAGGGAAATGAGATGTGCGGAAGCACTTTTAGGTAATTTGGGCCTGTTTTAATGTATGTTTTTGAGTCCTTAGTTATGTTTAAATTTGTATTCATGTATGTTTTTTAAATCCCCTGTGCGATAAATTGGAGTGGTCAACGCCAGGGACATGTCCTTAGGTGATGTGTGCGAATGCATTGATATGTTTGCCTAATTTTCTTTCTGTTTTTTTTTCTTTTGAAGTGTTGTGTATACTTGAAACGGCTATAGCCCTGGTATGACTCGGCTGGGCTTTAAACGACAATAACAATAAGGTGATCATGCACACTTCTCAGTTTTCAAGTTCTCTTCACTGACTGTTCATATTCAGCGTTGTATGATAGGCCATCAGGTGATAATGCACACTAACCAGTTTTCAAGTTATCTTCACTGACTGTTCATATCAGCGTTGTATGATAGGCCATCAGGTGATTATGCACACTAACCAGTTTTCAAGTTATCTTCACTGACTGTTCATATTCAGCGTTGTATGATAGGCCATCAGGTGATTATGCACACTAACCAGTTTTCAAGTTATCTTCACTGACT
This sequence comes from Monoplex corrugatus, assembly GCA_030674185.1. Classification (NCBI taxonomy): domain Eukaryota; kingdom Metazoa; phylum Mollusca; class Gastropoda; order Littorinimorpha; family Ranellidae; genus Monoplex; species Monoplex corrugatus. The sequence continues at coordinate 47,034,913 of JAPXFY010000019.1, forward strand.
GTTCATATTCAGCGTTGTATGATAGGCCATCAGGTGATTATGCACACTAACCAGTTTTCAAGTTATCTTCACTGACTGTTCATATTTAGCGTTGTATGATAGGCCATCAGGTGATCATGCACGCTTCCCAGTTTTCAAGGCCATCAGGGATGTACACTATTCAGCTTTCGAGTTCTCTTCACTTGGCTGTTCATATTCAGCGTTGTATGATAGGCCATCAGGTGATTATGCAGACTTAGCCAGTTTTCAAGTCATCCATACTGACTGTTCATACTCAGTGTTATATGATATGCCATCAGGTAATATGCACACTTCCATGTTTTCAATTTCTCTTCACTTGACTGTTCATATTCAGCGTTGTATGATAGGCCATCAGGTGATTTAGCACAATTCCCAGTTTTCACATTCTCGTCACAGACGTTCATATTCAGCGTTGTTTGATTTACCATCAAATTTCCATTTTGAATGAATCATGGTTCCGGCATTAAGAGAAATCTTGTTAGAAGTAAAAGGTTAAAGCAATCACTATCCAATATGTTTCTCAGGGCTAGTAACTGCTGCTTGGATTTTATGCTCAGAAAACACACATGACATTCACCGTTAGAGTGTTTGTATGCGCGTGCTCTCAACACCCCCCCCCCCCCAGACACACACACTTACACACACACAACACTTACACACACACACTCCACACACACACAAACATACACACAAACACACACACATACACATACACAAACATACACACACAAACACACAAACATACACACACAAACACACACACATACACATCATCTAAAAGCGCATATGTGAGTAGACGTTAAAAGAAATAACAACAACGCATACACACAACGCAACACACACACAAAACACACACACACACACAACACACACAAACACACACACACACACACACACACACACACACACACACACACACCACACCACACACACACACACACACACAACACACACACACACACACTCACACACCACACACACAAACACAACACAACACACACACACACACTCACACACACACACAAACACATCACACAAACACACACACACACACACACACACACAACATCACACAAACACAAACACACACACACATACACACACACACACACAACACACACACACACACACGCACACAACAAACAAACACACACACACTCACACACACACACACAAACACACTCACAAACAAACAAACACACACTCACACACACACAAACACACTCACACAAACAAACAAACACACACTCACACACACACACACACAACACACACACACACAAACAAACAACACACTCACACACACACACACACACACACACAGACGTGTGCTCGTCTTGCTTTTTTTAAAAAAAGAAATTAGGAAAACTTTGTGAACATACACCTTTAACACTGCCCTCAAATATGTCACAAATGCTTAAGTGTGTGACAGGCGACATGTTGAGAACTTGGTTGTCGTTCTGACTGAAAACACCAATGATAGATAACGGGTAATTAAGTGGCAGGAACAGTGCATGACAAAAACGTTTTTCATTAACCCTTTGACTTCCTCACCCTATTCATCAGCTTCTTACTGGTGGATAGGGTGATAATAAAGATGGACGCAAATCGTGCAGGGTACAGGGCCCTTATTGTGATGATCGTGTGATAAACTTCTCTCTTTTTTACGGGATGCAGTGTCGTTTTGTTTTTCAAGCTGCTTCCATTCTTTATTCGTGATGGGAAATGTAAAAACCGAAACAAACACAAGGTTGTTCAAACAGTTTGCCATTTTGTTGCGGCTGTTTGTTGGTCACTTTTTGATATTTGTGGAATTATATTTTGTTTGTTATTGTTTGTTATTTGCATGCATGTGCATTGCGTACGTGATTTGATTTTGATGTCAGATATTGATGTAATGTATATATGTATATACATACATATGCGTATACATATATAAAGAATATTTATGTCTTATGCACACGTATTTATATTGACATGACCTTGTCTGGTAACTGTGACTTAACTGTGGTATTTCAACTGTTCCACACCGTCTGTCCCCCTCACCCCCCCCCCTACCCATCTCATTCCTCTCCCTCAGGCCCACTTTCTCCGTATTTAGAACCCCCTCCCCCTTTTTCTTTCTTCTTCCTTTTTTATTTTTTTATTTTTTTTACTTCATATTAGACTGTTTTTTGCCCACACTCTACAAGTGGCAGGTTGCTGCACACCTTCATATCTTCATCATACACAGTCTTTGATGGGTGTGCACGCTGGGCGTTTTCATGTTTCCATAAGCTACTGGACTCTGAGAGAGCACCAGGTAGACCCAGGGAAAAAATATTGGACGGACTTGCAGAGTGGCTGAGGACAGAGAGGGTGGAAGATGTGCTTGCGGCAACAAGGGATAGATACATATGGAGGGCCATAATCGCCAACGCCATGTGGCAAGGTGCTTGATGATGATGATGATGACTGGACTCTGGCATGACTTAAAGGATCTTTAACGTGCATAGTTGACGTTCTACGTGCGTGTATACACACACACAGAGGGTTTGGACACCAACAAATCTGCATGCACGTGGACCTGGACGATGGGAAACAAAATCTCTACCCTTTACTTACAAGGTGAAAGGTCTCCAAGCAGGACTGAACCCAGGACCTTTCAGATCTTCCGATTGGAGGTCTGACGTCTTAGACACTCGATTACATGATTATCGAGGCCCGTTTGACAAGAGGAGGGCGTTGATGGTGGGTACTAGTGTTTACATAATGTCGTTTGACCAAAATGATGGTAGGTACATTTTGACAAGAGGAGGATGTTGTTGCTAGGTACTGGTGTTTACATAACTGTCGTTTGACCAAAATGAGGTAGGTACTAGTGTTTACATAACTGTCGATTGACCAAAATGAGGTAGGTACTAGTGTTTACATAACTGTCGATTGACCAAAATGAGTAGGTACTAGTGTTTACATAACTGTCGATTAACCAAAATGAGGTAGGTACTAGTGTTTACATAACTGTCGATTGACCAAAATGAGGTAGGTACTAGTGTTTACATAACTGTCGATTAACCAAAATGAGGTAGGTACTCATGCTCCAGCCACAACTCGTCTTTTACCTGACCGCCCCCCTACCCCCTGGCTCACTAATGAGATTGCCTGTGCAAAACGTGCCCGCCGCAGATCAGAGCGCCGCTGGCGCAAATCCAAACTCACTGTACATAGGCAACTTTTCCAAGCCTCTAAAACAAAAGTATCCACCCTCATTGCATCTGCAAAAACAAACTATTTCCAAACCAAAATCCTGAATGCCTCTTCTTCAAGAGAACTCTTTACAACCATGAATCATCTCCTTGGCACACGAAAAGATTTACCTCTCCCAACAAAACACACAAATGAAGAACTCCCATCTGTATTCTCCAAGTATTTCACCACCAAAATACAAACTCTTCGTGACAGGCTTGACAGGACACCCTGTCAACCATGCCCACCTGACCCTTCCTTCTCTGGCACACCTCTTACTACTTTTACCCCAGTCTCACAAGAAGAAATTCTCAACACAATCAGATCCATGTCGTTCAAAACCTGCGAACTGGATCCTCTTCCAGGTTCTCTCTACTCTGACTGTCTCCCTACTCTCCTCCCATTCATCACTGACATCATCAACACTTCTCTTCAAACTGGAACTGTCCCAGATTCTTTCAAGTCTGCTATTGTTCACCCTCTCCTCAAGAAATACAATTTAGACCCAAATGAACTGAAAAATTACCGGCCTATCTCTAATCTCTCTTTCTTGTCAAAACTGCTTGAAAAAGTTGTCCTCAACCAGCTGAACTCTCACCTGTCTGCCAACAATCTCAATCCTTTCCAGTCAGCCTACCGCCAGTGCCATAGCACTGAAACTGCCCTGCTACACATTCTCAACAATCTCCTCCTTGCAACTGATACTGGCAAAGTCTCTCTCCTCACACTCCTTGATCTGTCTGCAGCCTTTGATACCATTGATCATGGTATTCTCCTTTCTAGACTTCATCATACTTTTGGCATCTCTGACATTGCTCTCTCCTTTTTCACTTCATATCTATCAAACAGAAAACAAACTGTTCTCATTAATGGCACTTACTCTCAACCTGCATGCCTGACCTGTGGTGTTCCACAAGGATCTGTCCTTGGCCCTGTTCTTTTCACTCTTTACACCTCCCCCCTGTCCACCATCATCAACTCCCACTCTATAAAACACCACTTCTATGCTGATGACACCCAACTTCTAGACAGTGACACACCAGACAATATACAGCGCCTCTTGACTCGCACCACTGAGTGTTACTCGGACATTAAGAACTGGATGACATTCAATAAACTTCAGCTTAATGACGACAAGACAGAAGCTATCCTCATTGGCACCCGTCAGAAACTTTCTCAGCTGCCTCCTCTTTCTCTCCCATTATGTAACACATCAGTCCCAATTTCTGATTCAGCTAAAAACCTTGGTGTCTGCATTGACTCTACCCTCTCCATGAACAACTTTGTTTCTCAAACTGCCAGATCTTGCTACTTTCACCTCCATCGTATAAGCTTGATCAGGAAGTATCTCTCTGTGGAAACAACGGCAAAACTCGTTCTCTCCTTCATAATGTCTCGCATTGACTATTGCAATTCACTCCTGTCTGGTCTTCCTGCCTCCACCATTCACATCCTACAGCGCATTCAAAACAATGCTGCACGCCTTGTACTCAAAAAGAAAAAAAAAGCTGACCACATATCTCCTCTCCTGGCACAACTTCACTGGCTCCCTGTATCAAAGCGCATACAGTACAAACTAGACACCATGTGCTACAAAAGCCTCAATAACGCAGCCCCTGATTACCTGTCAAGCCTACTTGAGATCTATGTTCCCTCACGTACCCTCCGCTCTGCCTCCGATCCTCTGACTTTTCGCTTTCCACGCACCAAGCTCAATACCTATGGTCCACGAGCCTTCTCTGTTTCTGGTCCACTTTCCTGGAACAAACTTCCTCTCTCTGTCCGTCAGCAACCTACTTTTGTCTCCTTCAAGTCCGCTCTCAAAACTCACCTTTTCTCCTCTGCATAAAATCCTGACCTCACTCATCCCCCTCTGTAGCCTGTCTCCACTCGGAGGGGAATCACATTGTAATATATATTTGTATATAATATGCTCTCTATAATTTTCCATTGCTTTTATTCTTTTTCCCCATTTATAGCCATGTGTAAGTGTGTGTGTGCGCGCGTGCGTAAGTGTATGTTCAGCGCTTAGATTTGATTTTTATCGAGATTTTGCGCTATATAAATATTGTAATTATTATTAATTATTATTATTATATTATTTACATAACTGTCGATTGACCAAAATGAGGTAGGTACTAGTGTTTACATAACTGTCGATTGACCAAAATGAGGTAGGTACTAGTGTTTACATAACTGTCGATTAACCAAAATGAGGTAGGTACTAGCGTTTACAGAACTGTCGATTGACCAAACTGATGGAAAGTACTGGTGTTTACATAACTGCCGATTGACCAAAATGATGGTTAAGAATTAGTGTTTATATAACTGTCGATTGACCAAACTGATGGTTAAGTACTGGTGTTTACATAACTGCCGATTGACCAAACTGATGGTTAAGTACTAGTGTTTACATAACTGTCGATTGACCAAACTGATGGGACGTATTGGAGGACGTGTTTCATAAAAGACTAGTGGTTACGTGGCCGTCTTTTGACCAAACGTGACAGTAAGGAGTCTGTCGTTGTTTTTGGGTTATGTCCTATCATTCGATCATAACTCATGAAATGCTCAAATTTTGAACCGGATTGGTTCACGTGTTGTTGTTGTTGTTGTCGTTGTTGTTGGAGGGAGGGGGTCAAGGTTGTGTCGGTGAAGGGACCCATTCCTTTACCTTCTGTTTAAAGTGCCATTTTTTGTGTGTGAAATCATTCCCGCTTGTAGGCGATCGATGTATCTGGAAATTATGAAATGATTTAATACTGGTGTTATTTATTTTGTCAATCAAAAGCAACTGTATATTTTAAATGATGTTGGGTTTTTTTTTCGTAAAATATAGAAATGTTACACATTGCAGAATTCACATGCATGTGTTCATGAACTTATAAATTCATGAGCGTGCATTCCATATGAATGTACACGCACGCAAGTATATATGTACACATAACACACAAACAAGCAGGCAAGCACACACACACACACACACACACACACACACACACAACACACACACACACACACACACACACACACACACACACACACACTGTGTCGTGTGTGATCATTTATGTGATAATCAAAACCAAAATTGACAATTTTCAAACATCCTCTTCACTCCTCCTCTATCACCTCCCCCCCCCCCCTTCTTTTTTGTTTTGTTTTTTGTTTTGGTCTAAAATCACTTTAGTGAATAGACATTAAATCAAAGACCACCACCACACACACACACACACACACACACACACACACACACACACACACACACACACACACACACACACACACACACACACACACACACACACACACACACACACTTTTGTTCAACAGACAATACATAAATCCAGACACAGAGAGTATCACAAGTAGACATCAAAATATGTGTAAAAATATGTAAGAATACGTGACTGGTGCGAGTTTCAAAGTATTATGAGAGAGCCATGTGCCTCGTATAACGTAAAACACAAGCACACAGCAGGATATCCGAAGAAATGTAAAACTGTCATATGTATTTAATGAGGTGCGAGGGACTGTGTCGTGTGTGATCATTTATGTGATAATCGTGTCTATTTATGGGATGCAACTTCCCCTTCGTTTACTGTCAGCTTTGAATGTATATCCGTCACGAAAAGAAGCGGTTGTTCGGTAGTTTACCGTTATGTTGCAGCTGTCTTGTGGTCTCTTTTATAACTGTACAAATGGTACGTGTGATGCATGTATATTATGATGAACATAACCAGGTTATTTCGATGTGATTGTTGATGTTCAGTATTGTTGCAAATAAGGAACTGAAGGTTATGTCAGATGCACATTTGCACGCTCGTTGATTTTGAATTACTTCGTTCTACCACCCATCCCCCAGCCCACATCCTTTCACGTGAAAAATCTCAAAAGACGTTTCATATTGAGGCGAGAGGGGGGGGGGGGGGTGTTTTTGGAAAAGATGTTTCATATTGATTAGCGGAATTCTGTGTGTGTGTGTTAATGTGTGCGTGCGTGCATGCGTGCGTGCGTGCGTGCGTGTGTGGTGTGTGTGTGTGTGTGTGTGTGTGTGTGTGTGTGTGTTACTGAAGCTGTCATGGCGTTCTGATATTTTAACGTACCTTTTCCCTCCCCTGAATAATTCAGAGATTATTGAAAATGGTTTCATTTTGACACAGAAGGATCACCATCTTTAAGTCAGGCAGTTTTTCTGTGGAACAAAGATGTCACCAAAAATTTCTTGGCTATTAATGAACGAACTTTTTCCCCGCCTCATTCCTTTTGAGAGAGTAGTCACCATATTTCAGTCCTCGGTTGCTTTCAAAGAATATAATGACCTGTGCGTAAGCACGGGTTGGGATTCCTCGATATTTGGAACAAGGTACTCCAAAATGTGAAATGTATTTCCGAACGGATGTTAACCTCATTTGTTGAAAATGTGTGTTACATTGAAGCATTCCGTGTGTGTCATGAGATGAGTTGAAGGTCACGGTCAAAACTACACAAAGTTGTTTACAAGTGTTAGTGAGATCTGTCAAAGTTCATGGTCACAGCCACACCATGCTTGTTTACAAGTGTCATTGAGATCAAAGGTCATGGTCACAACTACACCAAATTTGTTTACAGTTGTCATTGAGATCAAAGTTCATAGTCACAACTACACCATGCTTGTTTACATGTGTCATAGAGATCAAAGTTCATGGTCACATCTGCACCAAACTTGTTTACATGTGTCATAGAGATCAAAGTTCATGGTCACATCTACACCAAACTTGTTTACAAGTGTCATAGAGATCAAAGTTCATGGTCACATCTACACCAAACTTGTTTACAAGTGTCATAGAGATCAAAGTTCATGGTCACATCTACACCGAACTTGTTAAACAAGTGTCATCGAGATCAAAGTTCATGGTCACAACTACACCAAACTTGTTTACAGTTGTCATTGAGATCAAAGTTCACGGTCACAAATACACCAGATTTTGTTATAAGTGTCAGCAAAGATTTTCCGCATTGTTCATCAACCGAATGAGACCCAATATGAACAACGTTGTTATTACTTCAAGTGCACGTATGCCAGCCCTCTCTTCCCTATGATCCTCATGGAGAAATCTAAAACCTCACCTTTTAAAAAAAAAAGTCCTGAATCCGTAAAATCCAAGTAAACGTAACTCAGTGTTTGGATCGCTGAGATTAAAAAGTTTTTAAAAAAATCAAAGACTTATAAATTGGTTATCGATGAACTGATGTTAGTCAAATTCGAGCAGTCTGTTAGATGTCTGTGAACAAATCATCGCTAATACTTCACTGAGAACTCTGGTTTTCTAAACTAATACTGCACAAAACGTGTCCACTGAGCGCGAAAAGGGAGATTGTTAGTATGGCTTTACCACTTGTTTCTTTCTTTCTTTGCTCCTCAACTGTAAAGCGTTTAAACTTGGCACATTTATGATCACGATGTTATGTGTTTTCAGGCTCTTTAACCCTTGTCCTTCGTCGTCCTATCCATCCATTTCGTGCAGAAAGCTGGCGAATAGGATGAGAGGGGGGAAAGGGTGAACAGGGAAGAAGATGGTGGTATTGGAAATGTGTTGTCGGAGCAGAAGGAAGGAGAATGTCATTTACCTGCAATGAATCATGGTTTGATTTTAAACCTAAGCTCCTTCGTGTCTTTTTTGAATGTATCCGTATGCTCTGTGTGTGTGTATGTGTGTGTGTGCGCGCGCGTGTGTGTGCTTGTATGTGCGCGTGTGTGTGTGTGCATGTGTGTGTGTGTGTGTGTGTGTGTAAACACACGCGCATTCTAATTTTTGTTCCCTTCATTTTGTGTTTGCTTATTTTGTACCTTTCTGTTTTTATTTTTGTTTTGTTTTGTTTTTATTATTGACCTTAGTTTCTTGCATGTATATGGACTACTCTGATTCTTTTCCTTACTTTCTTTTTCTCTTTTTCTGTTTGTATATTTTATGTACTGTACATGCCCTTTTTGGCTGGTCATTTTTTGTTCTGCTTTTCTCTTACATAATATATATTATTTACTATATTGTCTATATATTTGTGTATCAGTGCACAATCTTGTACGTGTTTGTGTGTACGTCTTTGTGTAGGTATAACAGAGATAGGATATCGACTTAGGTCGAGGTTTACATGCCCGGCATTATGTGTGTGTATATGTGTGTGTGTGTGTGTGTACGTGTGTGTGTGTGTGTGTGTGTGTGTGTGCGTGTGTGTGTGTCCGTGTGTGTGTGTGTGTATTTGTGCAAGTACATTGTTTGTCTGTGAACACTTACATTTGTTTATACTAGTTTGGCTCTTCTTCTTGTTACGTTTCCTGGTGTTTTTGTTGCTGCGGTTCCTGGTGCATGTTTTCATTTCAGGTTTTGTCAGTGTTTGTGTTTGTTTTGCTTGAAAATTTGGTCATGTTCTTTTTTTATGTAAAATGCAAAGAGCATCTTTTGACAAGGACCCTTCAGGCTACATAAGTGAAATTGTTATTATTTTGTAACTTGTCATAGTACCTGGGTTTTTCTGTGACGGTAAATATGCGTGAGTGTAATGTGCTTATTCTGTGTTAATACAAACATAACATTTTATAGATAAGCACATGATGCATTCACATACATTTTCAAATGCGGTAGGTCATGATATATTAGTAGGCCTATATGTGTTTTGTATTTTGTCATTTCAACTTGTTTAATACACTTAACTTTTATATTAACATTGGTGCTTGCTTATGAGATAAGAGCAGCACCAGCAGCAACAGCAACAACACTAATGATAATAATTATAATAATAATGATAATAGTAATAATGATGGTGATGATGATGATTGTGGTGGTGGTGGTGGTGGTAGCATTATTATTGTTATTCGTCACACTGCATCAGCAACAACAGTAAACCTGCTGTTATCGTTACACATCAATATTCATTCATCATCATCATCACTCTCATCATCATCATCATCATCATAAGGTGCCTTGCCACATGGCGTTGGCGATAATAGCCTTCCATCTGTTTCTATCTCTTGTTGCCTCAAGCACCTCTTCCACCCTCTTTGTCTTCAGCCATTCTGCAATCCATCCAGTATCTTCTCCCAGGGTCTACCTGGTGCTCTCTTTCCCTCCAGTTTTCCCATTGTGACCAGGTGCTCCAATTCCCCTTTCCTTATAAAATGGCCTATTGATGTTGCCTGTCTTTTCCTGATCTTCCTTATGAATGATCTTTTGTGTCTGCCACCATCAAGACTGTCTCGTTTGTTTTCTTTGCTGTCCATGGAACTCTCAACATTCTTCTTAGAAACCACATCTCGGCTGCCGCAATCTTGTTCGGGCTTTGCTTGTTGACTGCCCACGCCTCACATCCGTATAACAGTATTGGTTCCATATAACATTCAAGAACTCTCTTCCTGATGTTAATTGGTAGGCATTTGTTGATAAGAATGCTTTTCATCTTCTTGAATGCTTTTTTTTCTTGGCCGATTCTGCTGGCTATTTTTGATGTGCGTCTGCCGTCTGGTGAAATGATCGTTCCCAGGTATTTAAATTTATCCACCTGTCTCAAGGTTGTGCCGTTTGCTGTTATTTGGCATGAGGAAATTTCATGTTTTTTACTGATCATCATGACTTCAAACCAGGTGTTTCCTACTATGAACTCATTCATCTGTGCCCATTCTACAAGCTTCCCCCCTCTTTCGTTTTGTGTACCAAGGCCATGAGGTCAAACTATATCCTCCACCCTATCCTGTCTCACTTTAGCATTAAAATCTCCCATTATGACTGTAACTTCCTGTGATTTACATTGGACCTTGGCCATCTCTAAAACTTCGTAGAAGTTGTCGATGTCTTCCTGAGTACTTGCGGATGTTGGTGCATACACCTGTATGATGTTGATATCAAAAGGTTTCCCTCCGAATTTGACCAGTAAAACTGTCGGACACAAAAAAAATGGACTTGGATGAGTCCAGGAGATAATACCAAAAATTAAATTGACTATATCCTGATCAACAAAAGATTTAGAAATTCTTTACTGTCAGCAAAAACACTACCAGGCGCAGACTGCAACAGTGACCACAATCCGGTAGTGGGAAGGTTTAGGCTGAAATTGAGGAAAAGGAAACAAACCAAAAGCAACATCAAACTAAACCTTTGATTCTTGAAGACAGATGAAATGATTCGTCAAAAATTTAATGTACATGTTCAAAACAAATTCAGTGCTCTGGAAGACGTTGGTGACAGTGAGGAACAATGGACAAAGTTGAGAAGTTCTATAAATGAAGCTTGTGAGGAAATCCCTAAGGCAAATAGAAAAGCAAAAAAGAGCTGGATGACTAATGAAATTTTGGGCCTGATGGAGAAAAGGAGGAAGGCAAAGAGAGAGAAACGAGGAGATATACAGGAAGATAAACAAAGAAATCCGGTATAGGTGCAATGAAGCTAAGGAAGCTTGGCTGAACACAAAATGCAAAGAGATAGAAGAACGACACAAAATGAATCCTCAGGGTATGTACAGACGAATTGAAGAAATTGTTCACAGGAAAAATACATGCACATTAACTGGTTGCTTAAAATCAAAAGATGGCACGCTTATCATGGAAAAAGACAAGGTATTAGACAGATGGGGAGAGTACATTAAAGACCTTTTTGAGGATGACAGAAACGAAGAATACATTATAAAAAAGAACTTTGAAGGACCACCCATAATGGAAGATGAAGTCAGAGCAGCACTGAAAAAGATGAAACCAGGAAAAGCCCCAGGACCAGACAACATTACTACAGAGATGATTGAAGCCCTGGAGGAATTTGGCATAGAAAAAATAACAATCCTCCTAAATGAAATTTATGACACAGGAAAAATCCCCAAAGATATGTCAAAATCAATTTTCATTGCACTTCCAAAGAAGACAGGGGCTATATAATGCGAACTCCATCGCACAATCAGTTTGATGAGTCATGTAACAAAAATCCTGTTAAGAATAATCATGATGAGGACAAGGAATAGAATCAAAAGAGAAATAGCAGAAGAACAGTGTGGATTTGTGGAGGGGAAAGGAACTATTAATGCCATATACATCCTAAGAACTATCATAGAGAGGTCAGTTGAGATGAATAAGGATTTGTATTTATGCTTTGTTGACTATACCAAGGCTTTCGATCGGGTACGACATGAAGAATTGATCAACCAACTGGAGAGACTCAATGTCGATGGAAAAGATCTACGAATAATCAGGAATATGTACTGGGAACAAACAGCTGCAATGAGAATAGAAAACAATATAAGCTCTTTTCAAAACATCAAAAGAGGAGTCAGACAGGGTTGTGTTTTGTCACCAGATCTGTTTTCACTATATAGCGAAAACATCATGAGAAACCTAGAAGAAGACCCTGGATTAAAGGTTGGAGGGAAAATGATAAACAACATTCGGTACGCAGATGACACCGTGCTAATTGCAGAAAATGAAAGGGACCTACAAAACCTCGTGAATATACTAGAAACAGAAAGCAAAGGTAAGGGGTTGGAACTAAACAGCAGGAAGACTGAAGTCATGGTGATCAGTAAAAAACATGAAATCCCCTCCTGCACAATAACAGCAAATGGCACAACCTTGACACAGGTTAATAAGTTCAAATACCTGGGAACGGTCATTTCATCAGACGGCAGATGCACATCGGAAATAGCTGGCAGAATCGGCCAAGCCAAAACAGCATTCGAGAAGATGACAAGCATTCTTACCAACAAATGCCTATCAATTAACATTAGAAAGAGAGTCCTTGAATGTTATATAGAACCGATGCTGTTGTACGGATGCGAGGCGTGGACAGTCAGCAAGCAAAGCCAGAGCAGGATTGAGGCAGCCGAGATGTGGTTTTTCAGATGAATTTTGAGAGTACCATGGACAGCAAAGAAAACAAACGAGACAGTCTTGATGGAGGCAGACACAAGTCGATCACTGATAAGGAAGATTAGGAAAAGACAAGCAACATTTATAGGCCATTTTATGAGGAAGGGGATTTGGAGCACCTTGGTCACAACGGGAAAGCTGGAGGGAAAGAGAGCACCGGGTAGACCCAGGGAGAGAATGACGGACTTGCAAGGTGGCTGAGGATGAAGAGGGTGGGGGAGATGCTGGGGGCAACGAGAGATAGAGATGGTTGGAAGTCCATGGTCGCCAACGCCATGCGGCAGGGCACCTGATGATGATGATCCATGACTTCAGTCTTCCTGCTGTTTAGTTCCACCCCTTTACCTTTTTACTTTCTATTTCTAGTATATTCACAAGGTTTTGTAGGTCCCTTTCACTTTCTGCAATTAGCACGGTGTCATCGAATGTTGTTTATCATTTTCCTCCAACTTTAATCCAGGGTCTTCTTCTAGGTTTCTCATGTTTTCACTGCACCCTGTACACCAACTTCCTGCATTTTCAACCATGCTAGCAAAGCAAAAACTTAACACTTTGACTTCCTCACCCTATCCACCAGCTTCCTGCTGTTGGTGGATGGGGTGAGGGAGTCAAAGGGTTAAATATATGTTGCATATTTGACCTTGTTTACTGAAATTTGTCATAGATAACGGTGAGATTTGGAACAACGCTGTGTCGCGTTTTGTGTGTTTAGACCTTTTTTTTATTTGATTTTTTTTTCTGATACGTGTATACATATTGGTTTTGCCCACACTGTGTAAGTGGTATGTTCCTGCACAGTCTACATACTCCTTGTTCGGTTGGTGGTGCGTGCTGGGGGTGTTTTCATATTTCCATTAGGTACACACCGACATGACTCACAGGATCTTTAGGTGTACATTTGATATTCTACACATGTGTCTAACACATGCTATCCTGGGAAATCAACAACAACAACAAAAACAAAAAAAAAGAACAAAATGTCCTCCCATTACCCACCAGGTGGATGTTCTGCGAGGATTGAACTCAGACCTACCATATGGAATACCGACGTTTACACGCGCTAGGTACCGTGTCCGTCATGAAACTTATTCAGTGTATGCATTCCCCACTTCCCTATAACAGGGTTGTAAGCTTCTTTTCCAAGCTTGGTAAACATTCATCAGTAATCAGTTGAGAAATCTTTGTATGCTTAATTCGCAGATATACACACATGCACACACACACACACACACACACACACACACACACACATACACACACACACACACACACATACACACGCGTGCGCGTGCACACACACACACCACACCGACACACACACGTACACACACACACACACACACACACACACACACACACGTACACATACACACACATAAACACACACACTCATACACACACACAAACACAGAAGCTCACACATACATGCGCATACACATACGTACTAATATCACTTATAGTGAAAAGACGTTAAATCAAGGAACGAACGAACGAACACATACGTACACACACACACACACACACACACACCACACACGCACACACACACACACACACACACACACAAGCTCAGACATACACACAAGCTCACACATACACACACACACATACACACACACACAGACACACACACACACACACACACACACACACACACACAACAACACACACACACACACACACACACACACACACAGGCTCACAAATACAGGTGCAACTATTCCAGTCAATCATCATCATCAGATGCCCTGCCGCATGGCGTTGGCGACCATGGACTTCCATCCATCTCTATCTCTCGTTGCCCCTAGCATCTCCCCCACCCTCCTCATCCCCAGCCACTCTGCAAGTCCGTCCAGCATTCTCTCCCTGGGTCTACCTGGTGCTCTCTTATTCAGTCAATCTGAAACAGAAATCAGTCGTGTCTGTCCCATTCCATAATATCGCCTTTACCATTACAGACGGACTGGTTACCTCACTTCCATGAACAACCCAGACGTCACGTTCTTTTTAGTGGAACAATATCACATAAAAAGAAAGAAAGAAAAAAAAAAGAATAGAACAGTTTGAACTCGAATTGAGAACGTGGAAATTCAAATAGGTAGACTTTATGTTGTGTCTGTGAAAGTTATCGCCATTTTTTATTTTCCTGAAAAAATGTCCACCCATTACCCACCAGGCGGATGTGTCTGCGAGGATTGAACTCAGACCTACCATATGGAATTCCGACGTTTACATGCGGTGAGAACCATGTCCGTCATGAGACTTTTTGAAGTGTATGCATTCCCTACTTCCCTATAACAGGGTTGTAAGCTTCTTTTCCCAGCTCTTTGTATGCTTTATTGGCAGATATGCACACACATGCAGACACAGACAGACATACACACACATACACACGCGCGTGCAACACACACACACACACACACACACACAGAGACACACATACACATATGTACACACACACACATACACACATTCATACACATACAAACGCACACACACACACATAAGCTCACACATACACGCGCATACACATACGTACACACATATACACACACAAACACACTCACACACACACACTCACACACACACACACACACACAAACACAAACACACACACATACCCATACACACAAGCTCACACACACACACAAGCTCACACATATTGGCACAACTATTCCAGTCAATCTGAAACAGAAATCAGTCGTGTCTGTCCCAATCCATGATATCGCCTTTACCATTACAGACGGACTGGTTACCTCACTTCCATGAACAACCCAGACATTACTATCTTTTAAGTGAAACAACATCATATAAAACAAAAACGAAAACAAACAAAACAAAATAAAATAAAACAAAAATAACGGCATGAACACGAACTGAGAGCGTGGAAGTTCAAATAGGTAGACTTTATGTTGTCTGTCAAAGCTATCACTATTTTCCATTTTCCTAAAGCAAGGGACAGCTCGTTATGTCTGTTCTATGTTCATCAGCATTGTGAGTCTGTCCCTTTTGCACGTCCATAGGAACGGCTTCTACGCGCTCGGAAAAGTCCATACGCACTCATACAGCAAACGTCATACGATTGAAAAGAGGATCCTAAAACAAGTCATGGCATGTGACATAAGCTTGTGCATTCAGTCTTTGTAGGCACTGACAAGGTCTAGAGGTTCAGTCTAACTTACAGGTTCTATATTGGTTACTAGTGTGCATCCGTCACTGAAACTAAATTGGATTTTGTTGTAGTAATATGAATATGTAACATGTAATGTACCTTCGAGTCCTATAAAACCCACTATGAACGCTCTCAGCTCGAGATAAAACCTTTTTTTTTTTTTTTCAACCAGTGTCAGTTTATTAGAATAGATTACTCTTGTACTGGCGAGTTTTTACTGTTCCACGTAACACAGAGACTCTGTGCCTTCTAACAAAGTGCCACCCTCCATCCTTCCACCCACCGCCCAAACAATGTACAGGCTATACCATCTATACCCAACAGATCTCTCCATCAGCAATCTCACAGAATGCATGCCCCCAGCCACCCCGTGGAAGCTGCCAAGAATATTACTAATCCGATCAGACAGCAGCCCCACACGCTTTATGTGTACGCTAGTAAGTATTGGCAATGCAGACGTCGTTATAGGTATCCGATGGAGATGGTGATTATAAAGAGTCATGGGGAATTATTGGAGAGTATTGATCGTGCTGTACGTATCGTGTTGCGGTCATGTGAAGCTGGAAAAAAAAAGACACACACACACACACACACACCACACACACACACACACACACACACACACACACACACACACACACACACACACACACACCATCAAGGATCCATTTCTCTGTGATACGGAATATTAACAGAATAACGAAGTGGTGCACCCAGCAGCAGTCAATACCTGGTTGATGACACACAACAAGCTTGGGTTACATTTGATATGAAACACTTACAATGCCGGTACTACCATCCTGTCTTCTCTCCCATTTCCCTGTCCCTTCCTCCACCACATTATATGTCTCTCTCTCTCTCCTTTCATGTCTCTGCCTTCCACCAGGTGACTGGGAGTGTTATAACAGAACAACTGCACACAACAGCTTGCAATACCAACGGTTGGAGTTTTCAGCTGATGACCAGTAAGGGCAATGATATGTTTTTCCCTCTGCATTGCTGTTATCATCATCATCATTATCAACATCAGCAGCAGCAGCAGCAGCATTGTCGTCGTTGTCATCATCATCATCATCATCGCCATCATCATCATCGTCGTCGTTGTCGTTATTGTCGTCGTCGTCGTCGTCATTATCATAACGTGAATGAAGGACACTTCAAAATAAAGCCCAACGTTTCTGGGAAGACTTTAGCGCGGGCACCGTGTCCAGTGTCTGGGAAGACTGTTTATCAAAGTTGCTCAAGAATCGAGGTTTTGTTCATTTCTGAACCTATTTTGATGGCACTGAGGATACAAAATGATAAACAATTAGGTAAACAATACGGTCATGTCTTTTAGACAAGTGCCGTTCATTTGTATAGAAACATTCACTAAATCCTAACCACTAGACCACTTGGGTGGATACAGTCTAGCACATCTTCAGAATATCACCATTTTTTTCAGGTTCAGCTATTCGTTTGCTTTCTCAGAGATCCAAATACAGACCATGCAAAACATGACGCCCTGCAGTGTTTATTTATGCTGTGCCAAGAGCACACTATCTGGTCTGGATTTGCAAACCTGAAGATTTAATCCTTTGACTCCCGCACCCTGTCCACCAGTATCCTGCGTTGTCAACCATTCTAGCAAAGCAAAAACTTAACCCTTTGACTCCCTCACCCTATCCACCAGCTTCCTACAGGAAGCTGGTGGATAGCGTGAGGGAATCAAACGGTTATGGTTTTGCAGTTGGTGGACAGGCTGCGGGAGTCAAAGGGTTAATTAATGTACATTTTATTTTCCTATTTTTCGTATTTTACCACCATTATTTCATTTATTCGTTCAAACTTTTTTTTTTTACTACAATATTTTAATTTTAAAAAAAAGAAAAAAGATTGCATCCCATCTTGGGAAACGTAAACGTTTTGTTTTTTTCCCCTGATGTCAGTTTGTGAGATGTCTACTGAACGTTTATAGGTTGGTAAGGTTGGTGACCTCTGACGAGACGTGTCAGGTTTTCTCCACAACACAGTGGTCAACCACAGTGGTCATTGCTTTCACTAAGCTGCAAGTTTAGTGTCCACACACACACACACCCTGCCCTCCATTATTCTCTCCCTTTAACAAAAACTTTCTTTTCTTAAAAGGGAAACATCGTGTAATATTTAAATTTTACACAGAGGGATGTCTGTCTATCTATCTATCTATCTGTCTGTCTGTCTTCTGTCTCTCTGTCTGTCGGTCGGTCGGTCTTTCTGTCTGCCAGTCTGTCTGCATGTTCTGGCGAATATTAAATATCACAAGTTTGCCTGTGTTTAATCTCGTCAGTCACTATGAAAAAACGCTGTCCAAGACCATCCTTCTCGGTATCTTGGATTGAGACTGTCTCCAAGGCCGACAGGAAGTCGAAGAGCTGAGTGGCAAAGACCGGTGACTGGAGCAACCTTAATGTGTCTGCAAAGCATATGAATTGTTACACCCCAGAGACAGAAATACAGGATCACATCTGCTGCTACATCCCATTAGTACGCCCATCCAGCCTTCTCTCAATGACCACACTCTAGTTATAAAATGATGATAATCCTGTCTGCTGCTGCGTCCCATCATTACCACCCCACCTGCCCACACACACACACACACACGCACACACACACACATACACGCACACATACACACACACTCACACACACACACACACACAAACACACACACACATATATATATTATGTATATAAACATATATATATATATATATATATATATGTACATAATTATATATATATATGTATATATATACGCATGTATGTATGTATGTATGTGTGCATGTACATATATATACACGACCACAGCATCAGTAATTACGGACTTAGATGATAATAATCCTGTCTGTTGCTGCGTCCCGTCAACATCACCCCCTCCACACCACGACCATACTTTAATTATAAAATCAGATGATGCCGATGATGATGATGATGATGATGATGCAGTCTGTTGCTGCATCCCATCAGCACCCCTGCCCACCATTAACACACAATAGTTCTGGAATTAGATGACGATGACGACGACGACGACGATGATGACGAAGACGATGACGACGACGACGATGATGATGATGATCCGGTCTGTTGCTGCATCCCATCAGCACCCCTTCCCACCATTAACACACAATAGTTCTGGAATTAGACGATGATGACGATGATGATGATGATGACGACGACGACGAACGACGATGATGATGATGATGATGATGATAGTTGATGACCCAGTCTGTTGCTGCATCCCATCAGCACCCCTGCCCACCATTAACACACAATAGTTCTGGAATTTGATGATGATGATGATGATGATGATGATCGTCCAGTCTGTTGCTGCATCCCATCAGCACCCCTGCCCACCATTAACACACAATAGTTCTGGAATTAGATGATGATGATGACGATGACGATGATGACCCAGTCTGTTGCTGCATCCCATCAGCACCCCTGCCCACCATTAACATACAATAGTTCTGGAATTAGATGATGATGATGATGATGATGATGATGATGATGATGATGACGATGATGATGATGATGATGATGCAGTCTACTGCTGCATCCCATCAACCCCCCTCCTCAACTATTGACACACAATAGTTCCGGAATTTGATGATGATGATGATGATGATGAAGATGGTCCTGTCTGTTGCTGCGTCCAATCAGCTCATCCCGCTACCCATCCCCGCCTAACAACCACACTGTTCTGAAGCACCACATCCAAATAGCACTTGTGTCTAGATAGTACCCTTAAACACGAGGCACTTACCTCGGCTGGAATGAACTCACACCTCCTAACCACTTGCTTTTGCGTCTGTCCGACTGATGCCTGGCATGGCTTATAAGGTCTTCAGTGCAGAGCAGAGCAGAGCATACGAATAGATAAAACAGAGCTGGAAAGCGTAGACAACTTCAAGTACTTGGGCTCTGTCAAAACCAACACATGATCTTGCAGCAAGGACATCAGATCAAGAATAGGCATGGCCAAGCAACAACACAGGATCTTGCAGCAAGGATATCAGATCAAGAATAGGCATGGCCAAGCAACAACATATGGTAGAAAGAAACTCTAGGGAGAGCTAGACAACAGAAGGTCTTCAGAGAAGTAACCCCCTTTAGACAAGTGTTTCGGCCCTGAATTCCTTACACTCTCGGGGGGCCGGGCCACATCCAGGTCATGACTCCTGGATGCCCTTCTGCTGTTGTCTATTTTTTTTTTTTCCCACGCCGGGGATCGAACCTGGGCGATTCTGCGCTTCAGAACTGCGGTACGCGGTTTTACCAATGTGCTAACGGGGCACACATCATCTGTAGGGAATTTAATCCTTATGAAGTTCACTTTTTTGGTTCCTCCTTGCCCAGATCCAGCTTGAGCTCCTTTCTGCTGCCTCTGCCATCGCTTTAAGGGCTCTAGTCCTCTTCTTCCCAGAAATGGCGAGTTGTTTCATGAGATCATAAGCGGAGGTGCCCACAAACCCTCTTGCCCCGACCTCTATGGCGAAGATTTTGACCCACACACCTGCTTTCTTCAGGGTGCTGGCAAGACCGGCGTATTTTTCGGTCTTGTAGATATGTGCTTCTTCCATTCTGCTTTCGTATGGCACAGTGAGTTCTATCAGAATCACTTGTTTCGAGGAGTCAGAGTGGAGAGCGATGTCTGGTCTCATGCCTGTCTTGCTGATGACATCTGGGTAATTTCTCCACTCTGGGAGGTCTGCTGTACACTCCCAGTCGACTGCTCCATCCAGAAGACCCTTTGGCAATGTGCTGGTTGTCATAGCCTTTTCGGGCCAGACCTGTTTCCCTCCTGCTTTGTAGAACGTTGTCATAGCAATTGGTGCGTTTGGGGTCATGGTTTTTTCGCTAACCACATCTGTGATCACTTTCAGAACTTGGTTGTGTCTCCATGTATACCTTCCTTGGGCTAGCGCTACTTTGCAAGAGCTTAGGACATGTTCCACTGTTTGTTTCTTCTGACAGAGCGGACATGCTGGGTCGTCTGCTTTCCCCCATTTCACTAAGTTTGCATTCGAGGGGAGCAGGTCATATACAGATCTGAGGAGGAAGCTTATCCTTAGAGGAGCCATGTGCCACATATCGTTCCAGCTGAGACTTCTTTGGAGTGCACTGTCCCATGTTGTCCATTGCCCCTGTTGACCTTGCTGGACTGCCTTCTGCACTCTTTTGACATCTTCTTCTTCCTTCAACTCCTGTATGATCATGTCTCTTTTTTCCTTCCCTTTGGCTTTGGACCACCACTGCATTTTTGTTGCTCCCAGTCCCTGTCTGTTGGTTTGCGTGTGTCCAATTATTTCTTTGATGCTGAGGTTTCTCTTGGCATTGTTTACAGCCTCTTGGACTTTCCACTTTCTGCCAGTTCTCAGCTTTGGATGAACTGCTCTCACGATATTGTCCTCCGATTCCTCCAGCATGCTCAACAGTCTTGCTTTTCCAACTTTGTATTCCTCCACTATGGATTTCAGAGGTAGCTTCAGCATTGCTTGACGACAGTAGAATGCAACATCAGTGAGACCAGGTGGGACACCGAGCCATTTTCTTGTGTATTTGTTGATTTTGGCTTCCATTGCTTCGACTGTGCTGGTGCAAATGTCATAGATTAGCAGCGGCCACAGCAGCTTTGGTATCAGCATGAACTGTAGACACCAGACTTTGTATTTGCCTGGCAGTCCGCAGTTATCTATTTTCTTCAGGCCTTCTTCTGCTGTTTGCTTGGTTTCACATCCCCTTTGTGTGTCTTTCAGGGAGTCATCATACCATCTTCCGAGACTTTTTACTGGCTCTTCTGTGACAGTGGGGATGGCTTGGTTGGCTACCATGAATTTGACTGAATCTGCCACTTTTCCTTTTCGCAGTGAGAGACTTCGGGATTTCTTAGGTTTGAACCTCATTCTTGAAGAGGCCACCAGCTCATCCAGCTGCTTTAAGATTTGGTGTGTCTCTTCCTCATCCGTGGACAAGACTGTTGTGTCATCCATGAAAGCTTTCAGAGGAGGCATCTGGTATCCATCTCCCAGATTCACTGGACCTGAACTCTTCATTGCAGCTTTCAAGATGACTTCCATTGCCAACACGAACAGTATGGGAGAGATTGCACAGCCCATTGCAATGCCCACCTCTAGGTCTATCCAGTCCGTGGTGTATTCTTTGGTAGAGAACCGCATTGAGAACCCTTGGAAATACTTCCTCAGCATTGTTCGGATGTTTTCTGGGATGTGATACATTTCAAGAGCCAGCTGGATCATATCGTGTGGAACTGATCCATATGCATTCGCCAGATCAAGCCAAACTACGTCAATGTCTCTCTTCTCTGTTCTTGCTTTTTGGATGGCATCCCAAATCAACGTGGCATGTTCCAAGCATCCAGGCATTCCTGGTATGCCTCCCTTTTGGACTGACATATCCAGATACTTGTTTTCAGTCAGGTATTTTGTCAATCTTGCTGCCATAACAGAGAAGAAGATTTTCCCCTCGACGTTCAGAAGTGATATTGGCCTGAACTGATTGATGCTGCTGGAGTTCTGCTCCTTCGGAATGTACACTCCTTCAGCTCTCATCCATTGGTCGCTGATCTTCTGGTTCCTCCATGCTGATCGAATCATCTTGTGGAGCCACTCGAGCACTTTTGGGCATTTCTTGTAGAGCAGGTATGGTATTCCGTTTGGTCCAGGTGCTGACTTGGCTCTGGCTTTCTTTACTACGTTCTTCACTTCATCCAGTGTTGGTGGTTTGTTATTGAATTTTCCTTCTGGCGCTGCAGGCCAAACCAGATTTTGGATTTCAAGTGGTGCCTCGCGCTGAGAATCGGAATATGTTTCCCTGAGATGCTGCTCTAGGGTTTCCTTGCCCACTGTGAGAGTCCCTGATTTGGGTTGTTCAAACAGCTTTCTTGCAAAGTCAAAGGGATCTTTGAAGAAACGATCTTGAGTCTTCTTCTTTTTGCTCTTTCTTCGCCTCGCTGATTCCACTTTGCTGAGAGCATTGTGTTTGGCCTTCAGATCTTTCCAGAGTTCCAGGAGCCCTTGCTTCTCGAATTCTGAGGCAGTTTTCATTCGCTTTTTAAGCTTCCTTTTCTCCCTCCGGATGCTCTCCATCTGTTGCTGTCTTCTGGATTTCTGGGGAGGCGTTTTTGTCTTTGGCTGCTTCACTCCATAAGTGTCCCTGCAGATAGAGTATATGATGTCTCCGTATGTGTCAAGTTTGTGTTCCAGCGTACTGTTCCCTATTAGCGCATTCAGCTTAAGGACAAGTTCCTCATCTAATTTCTCCCATTGTTCTTTTGCACCGGCAGGCGGCAAATTGAGTTTTCCACGTTTGGCGTTAAGAGCTTGTGCAAAATCCGCATCAGAACCGTCAGCGTGGATGTCCTTGGCACTAGAATCTTGCAGCAAGGACATCAGATCAAGAATAGGCATGGCCAAGCAACAACATAGAATCTTGCAGCAAGGACATCAGATCAAGAATAGGCATGGCCAAGCAACAACACAGGATCTTGCAGCAAGGACATCAGATCAAGAATAGGCATGGCCAAGCAACAACACAGGATCTTGCAGCAGGGACATCAGATCAAGAATAGGCATGGCCAAGCAACAACACAGGATCTTACAGCAAGGATATCAGATCAAGAATAGGCATGGCCAAGCAACAACACAGGATCTTACAGCAAGGATATCAGATAAAGAATAGGAATGACCAAGCAACAACACAGGATCTTGCAGCAAGGACATCAGATCAAGAATAGGAATGACCAAGCAACAACACAGGATCTTGCAGCAAGGACATCAGATCAAGAATAGGCATGGCCAAGCAACAACACAGGATCTTGCAGCAAGGACATCAGATCAAGAATAGGCATGGCCAAGCAACAACACAGGATCTTGCAGCAAGGACATCAGATCAAGAATAGGCATGGCCAAGCAACAACACGGGATCTTGCAGCAAGGACATCAGATCAAGAATAGGCATGGCCAAGCAACAACACGGGATCTTGCAGCAAGGACATCAGATCAAGAATAGGCATGGCCAAGCAAAAAATAGTCCAGTTGAACAATGTATGGAAAGACAGAGGCATACCAACAAAACTGAAAAAAGAATTTTACGCTGCTTAATTTGGCCTGTTGTCATGTACGGATGTGAAGTCTAGACTTTGAAGAAAGACGACGAAAATAAAATAAACGCAGCAGAAATGGTATTCTTCAGGCGTCTTCTCAGAGTAAAATGGACAGAAAAAGAACCAATGGAAGCATGCTAAACGAATAAGGTGTCCAACGTAAAATGCTCCCAGAGATCAACAAAAGAAAATTGAAGTATACCAGGAACATGAACAGAAACACAAGAACCGACTTGATGACATTAGTCCAGCAGGGGAGAGTCGAGGCAAAGAGAAAAAATGGAGACCTGAAAAATCCTTCATGGACAACATCGCTGATGCCTGCAAACTGGGGCTCCATGACATCATACACAGGAGCAGAGACCGTTTCGCCTGGCGATCCGTTGTGACAAAGATTGGAGCTCCTTCCGTCGTCCACGTCAATGGAAATAGATGAGATGAGATGAGTGTGTATTTGGTGTCTGCATACGTACATGAGGGGGTTTAATTAACCCTTTGACTCCTGCACCCTATCCACCACCATCCTGCATTATCCTGCAGGAAGCTTGTGGATAGGGTGAGGAAGTCAAAAGGTTAAGATTTCGCAGTTGTTAGATAGGGTGCGGGAGTCAAAGGGTTTAGGCACCCAGATCTTTACGTTGACCAGAGAGATCTGAAAAATATCCAGCCTTCACCAAAGGCATATCTCTAACGTCTTTGGTCTTGACCTCTCTGTAAGCGCAATTCGGTAGAGTCCAACTAGACAAGAGTTTCTGATCGTAAATCTGATGTTCTATTTTATTATGAGTCATCATACAAATAGCGAAAAAGTGGTAATAAGTTAATTGTGGCACTGCTTTGAAACTTTATACACACCTGGCCCAATCATTCCGTGATCTAAGACGAACTTACGTGCAAATGTTGTGACGTCCTTTGTCATATCACTTTCGGTACAGTCATTCCAAGTGTCATGGCCACGTTCATGGTTGAAGAACAGTGCGCTTACTTCAAAACTGAATTTTGTAAAGGAAATTCTGAAGATGACATATCAAAAACACAGTAGAGTGTATGTGGGACACAAGCCCTTGGAAGATTGCTTAAAACCCTGTGCCTCAAAAACTTTCTCATGTTTACAGCGCTCTCATTACGTTGTCTTTCAGTATTGTAGGCCTACCACAGCTACGGAAAACTGCTGTCATCTGTACTAACACACACACACACACACGCACACACACACACACATACACACACACACACACACACACACACACACACACACACACACACACACACACACACACACACACACACACACACACACCCCCCCCAAAACAAAAGCAAGACAAACAAACAAAAAACCGCCCTGTTCCTCTTATCTCAACTGTAATGATGATTATAACTTCAATGTTATATTTCATACTCTTTATATCAACAGGACATTCAGTCTAGACTTTACAGTCTTCGAAAGCTGAAATATTTTAATGTCAGTACTTGTGTTCTCTGCTCTTTTTATCAATGGTTTTTGGAGTCTGCTTGACATTTGTGTGCTGATACTACGAATTGATTGTATAGTGAAAGAACTTTTCGAACAGATTGTTGAATGGCGGTGGAAAAATGGCGGTAGAGGGCAAAATTGTGAATGACAGTGGAAAAGTGGTGGTGAGAAGAAGATTTGATAGTCAGTTGTACATATACCATGTGGTGGCTCTACATATATATAATTGTATGCTATGCTCTCTATAATTTTCCATTGCTTTTATTCTTGCTTTTATTGCTTTTATTCTTTCTCCCCATTTATAGCCATGCGTGTGTGTGGGTGTGTGTGTGTGTGTGTGTGTGTGTGTGTGTGTGTGTCTGTATGTGTGCGTGCGTGTGTGTGCGAGCGTGCGTGCCTGCGTGTGTGTCTGCTTCAGCGCTTAGATTTGATTTTATCAAGATTTTGCGCTATATAAATGTTGTAATTATTTATTATTATTATTATATACCATGTGGTGGCTCGACGACAGGAAGATGACTGCATGTGACCATTCTCCTACATATAGACCGACCTTGTGGTGGCTTGGCGAGAGGAAGATGACTGCATGTAACCATTATCATGTCCTTTCAAACAAATATGAAATATTGCCATCAGCTACGCGCTTTTCGCTCCTTCAAACATAGAACAATGAGATGCTCACAACATTTCCTCCCAAAATCAATTAAAACAAAAATTCTGTACTAAATGTGATGTGATGTGATATGATGTGATGTGTGTGTGTGTGTGTGTGTGTGTGTGTGTGTGTGTGTGTGTGTGTGTGTGTGTGTGTGTGTGTGTGTGTGTGTGTGTGCCTGTGCACGCGCACATTTGTCTGCATCTGTGTGTGTATGAATGCATTCAAATACGTTTGATTGCTTTATTTGTTTGATCAGTTCATTTTAGTAATTTAATACGCTAGATGGTAGTGGAGATTTGATGTGTGTGTGTTTGTTTGTGTGTGTGTGTGTGTGTGTGTGTGTGTGTGTGTGTGTGTGTGTGTGTGTGTGTGTGTGTGTGTGTTGTGTGTGTGTATGTGTGTGTGTGTGTGTGTGTGTGTGTGTGTGTGTGTGTGCGCGCGCACGCGCACGCGTTGATTATGTACTTTAGTGGTGTGCATGTTTGCTTTGACGTCAGCTTATTTTGCGTAGGAGATTGAGTTTTGTTGCATGTTATGATCTTTTAATTAATGTAGCAGCTGTTTCATATGCTTCTGTTGCACTTTTGAGGAAGACTAAGATGTATTGTTTCTTTTGGAGATAATGACGTTGCCTTGATTTGAAACAACTGACTTATCATCAAGTGAGAGTAATTACTCATATTAGACCATTACAGTCACACGAGCGGCGAATCATGGTTGCTGGCCTATATGCCAGTAGCCCAACAGGCAATCACTAAATAATAAGATCAACACAGTGGACTCTTTCAATCAATATGTATCATCGCACGCATTTATGACAGCTCTCTGAAACAATATTACACTTATACCTAATTCGTTTTTTTTTTTTAATCCATCGTCAAACAGCTGATATATCCATGTTGACACATTTTCTTCGCACGTAGAGTTCAGTGTAATGTAATCATATTCTAAAATAACTGATCTCCTTATTTCTCTTTTTTTTTCTCCTTCAAAGATATGACCTCTCGTTAAATTAATTAAACCTGCTGCAAAGTCCACGCCCTCAGCCATAAATAAATATGTAAATGACAAATCAAAGACGTTATAAATAAAATATTTTTTAAAATTGTGTTTGTGACAATATAATATGGCAGAAAATAAATAAATAAATAAATAAACAAGGAAGTAAATAAATAAATAAGTTGTGACCATGTGACAGAAGACCCGAACAAGAAAGTAAAAACAGCAAGGGAGGGCATACAGTGCATTTTTACCTGAAAAAAAAAAGAAAAAGCCGAAGGGGAGTCACTCAATTCGTTTTCGCAGACTGGATATTAGCGTCTGCAAATACTGCGCGTGGTGGGCTGGTTGAAAAAGTGCTGTGAGTGCAAAGTTGGTTGGTTAGAGCTTTGTTTATTCGTGTGCTGATATGTAGCTGTATTTCAGCTTTTCTGAATACAAGTATTTTCTTAATTATTTTCACGTTCTGCGTTGCCTATTTTGAGTGAGTCGACTGCATATGTCGTACAGTAACAGTCGTATGATAGTTACGATAGTTACTATCATAATCATACTCATAGTCATAGTGATAGTACTACTTCAAGTTCAAGTAGAAGTAGGCCTACTTGTTCCAAGTTTGAAGTGTGGAACAATCCTTCCACTACACTCACAGTCACACTGTTGTGACTGTAGTGGCAGTCGTACCAGTTACAGGTTCTACTACTACTGCCAGTACTGGGACAAGATGATGATGAAGATCGATAGATCTAGTGCATAAAACCATCGGTAAAGCATAGGCTAGGCCACCTTTTTTTGGTGTATTTTTTTGTATCATCGTTAATAGATTAAATTAACAAAAGCTTAGTGTCCTTTTCAAAAAGTCGAATCATAAAGCGAGGGTATCATTTTCAGGTAGTTGCAGAGCATTAGATGATTCTAACATCAGATTATAACACAATTGTTATAGACTAGAACCATCTCAGAAGAGAAAGCAGTCATAGCACCATAAGTTGATTGGTTCCCCACATGGATCTTTACCCTGACCTGCTAATGCACCAAGCACAGTACCCCTTTCCATGGCATTCAGACTAATCATGGATTGTGTGACATACAAATCAAGGTTGAGATCTGATCAGATTATCATTGTGATCATACACGATCAAAATATACTGTATACATGCTCAGTCATGAATTCTAATTAGGTGATGGTTGGTTGGTTTCAAGATTTTGTCTTTAAGTCTATTTCATTACAATGTCTCATTTTCCAAGTCACCCAGAAAATTATCCATAGGCAGTATAGCTCAAGAGTAGTATCTTGAGAAGCCTTCAAAAAGGCAGGCCTGAGGATAAAGGATTCAGTTGTTCAGGTAGCTTCTTGTCACATGTTGTATGCACCCCATTTTGTCCAGAATCTGCTGTTGCCTCATGATTACTGTTGCTGAAAGCTGCCTCTCAGTTGAACGATGTATGCTTTTGTCTGGTCTGGTTTTGGGACTTGCACATTTTGTCTACTGATGTGCTAATGCACATTGACAATATTAAGAAGAATAAGAAGAATAAGTCATTCTGTCCACAATTACAACAAAACAACTTAGCTGTTGCATTAATGATATTGATGGCACCCACAAAAAACAAAAGAATGGTCATAAGTAAACACTTTGACCATGGCCATATCAGCCACAAATAAAGAAACAAACATATATATAAACAAACAAACAAACAATACAAACAAACCAAATAAACAAACAAACACACAAACAAATAAAGAAGCAAACTAACAATAGCAAGAAAAAGTCACCATGTGGGTCATAGTATGACAGTAATGAGGACTGGTTCAGTTGTGTGTGTGTGTGTGTGTGTGTGTGTGTGTGTGTGTGTGTGTGTGTGTGTGTGTGTGTGTTTTGTGTTTTGTGTGTGTGTGTGTGTGTGTGTGTGTGTGTGTGTGTGTGTGTGTGTGTGTGTGTGTGTGTGCGCACGTGTGTGTCACTATTTGTTGTGTTGGATTACATCTTATATTTTGTCAAAATGTTTTCCAAACCCAAAACGCAGTCTGCCTTTGCCAGTAAGAGCACATATTTATACTGTGGCAGTGGCACCATTTGTTGAAATCTCCCTTTGGTAAAAAAGGGAAGGGGGGAGAGGGGGAGGGTATTTGATGTAATTTGATGTAACTTACATAAGGAATGTTTTGCTCCAAGGCTAGAATTCAAATACATGAAAAAGTGAAGATATCTCAAATGTTTATCAATGGATTTTTTTAAAAGATAAATTTACATAGTTTCCGTTGCATGGTATTCACAGTGTCTAAGTAACATAATCTAACAATAGTATCGTACTGATGTAGTTTATGATGTAACTTGTTGAATTACTATATTTTTGTATCTTAGCATGAGAACAAATTTAAATCAAATTTGTGTCATACTTTTAATAATGCTTTTTTGACACTGACTGCTGAGTTTGAAATTAGTTCAAGAGAGATATGTCACACTTAGACAGTTCCATATATGCTTTACCCAAATCTGCTGTCAGTTATCTGTCAGGCTCCTTGAGCCTGCACAGAATCCTGGTCTTTGGCAAGGTCTTGAAATGGAGAGGGGAACAAGACCTATAAAACACTGACATACCAGAATGGTTAAACATTAAAATGGGCATTAATCAAAGAACATAACTCTTGAGAGTCAGGTAGGAATTGTTTCCCATGTTGTAGATATTCTAAAATCTAACTGAGTATTCTTAGCTTATGATTTTTGTGCTTTGTATCTGCTTCTATGCTAGCTGAATGGGTTGTGCAAACTGTGTTAGATTTGAGAAGTTCTGCAACATGGGAGATAATTCCTATGTGACTCTCAAGAGTTATGTTCTTTGATTAATATAAAAATTCTCTCTGCTTCCCTCTTATTTCTTTGGTATTAAAATGGGCAGTGAAAAAGCCAGCTTTTTTTGTTGTGGGTGAGGATTAAACTCCTGTCATGAGATCAAGAGTCCATGTTCTATCAAGAGTCGGCCTGATTGCTGAAAAATCCTTTACATCAAATGTGTAGTGTCCTGGTGCAGTTACCTAGTTTGTTGTCAAGAGGTTTGGTTTGTTGTTAAAGAGTTTGATTGGTTGTGGAAGTTTGGTTCTTGAGATCATTCGAAGTTTCACTTTATTGTTAAGACATTTATACAGTTTGTTGTCAAGATGCTTGACTTGACACTTGATTTGTTGTCATATTGTGTTGGTAACTTGTGCATCGATGACAAGACACATACTTAGACAAATGTAAACTGTCAGCAACCAGATACATAATTATCATATCAGCTAAACATGAAACTGTCAGCAACCAGATACATGATTATCATATCAGCCAATCATGAATTAGAAGTCATTTGCATAATACAGGGTGTTTCAGAAGTCTTGGGCACATTTCAAGTCCTCATATCTGCTGAACTATGAGCGGTAGTAAGATAAAACTGGTATCATTTTAAAGCTGAATCCATGAATTTTATTTGGGACGATAATGATGGTTTTGTATGTTTTTG
Organism: Monoplex corrugatus; assembly: GCA_030674185.1. Lineage (NCBI taxonomy): Eukaryota > Metazoa > Mollusca > Gastropoda > Littorinimorpha > Ranellidae > Monoplex > Monoplex corrugatus. Next base: position 47,065,986 of record JAPXFY010000019.1, read on the forward strand.
TGTGTTCCTCAACACAACACTGCCTGACAGATGGATTGGTCGGTCTGGGCGGAATGATCGCGCTTTTATGCCCTGGCCTCCAAGGTCTCCAGATCTCACACCGTGCGATTTCTTTTTGTGGGGGTTTGTGAAACAACTGGTCTATGTGCCTCCTCTGCCAAATGATGTGGATGAATTGAAAACCCGAATAACGGACGCTGTTGGAACAATCAACAACGCACTGCTGGAACGCGTTTGGCAAGAATTTGACTATCGCCTTGATGTGTGCCGAGTGACCAACGGTGCTCACATTGAGCATCTTTGAACAGTCAACAGAAAACTCAAAACAGCCAGCTTTCGGAATATGTAACATGCATTGTTGTATTCTTCAGGGTTTTTGGGGTAATCAATGTTAAAATGTGCCCAAGACTTTTGGAACACCCTGTATAATGATCAACTTCAGGTGTAGGAACACAACAGCATAAATAATCAGGTGAATTATTGAATGATGCTTGCTATTGCAGATCGGATCAGGGATCCAGCTTACACTACAATGAATGAGTGAATGATTTAGTGTAATTCCACTCATTTTATTTAAGTCATTGAATCCAATAAAGATTCAATTATAAACAGATGAGGTGTGTTTTGTAGAGGTGTATGATTCCTGTTGCAGTCTCAACACTACAAGATAGGTGGTCGTTATTGTTTTTTCTTTGTTTGTTGTTCTTGATTTGTTTCATTGTTGTTGTTTGGGAGGATGAAATACTGCTAGAAACAGGTAAAATTACATAAGAAGTAGATTGTATGGTTTGGCCATGTTTTTTTTTCTGTGACACCATTTTTCAACCTTTTTAGTTATGTTTTTCTGTACATGTGCATTTTTGTTGCATAGGGTTTTTAAAGTGCTGTTACAGCATCCAGAAGACTAACACCTAGGTAAGCACTCAGAGAGTGGTGAAGAGGGGTAAAGGGGGAGGGGGAGAAAACCCCATGTGGCATGTCTGAACCTGGGTTTAACCTCCTGTTACTTCTTAGGCAGATTCTTGAGCCAATAGACGATGTGTGTGTGCTCATGTACTTACTGGTGCACAAATAAAATGATATAACATTCTACTGAAAATCTTTTTTTACTGTTTAATTTTAATCACAGTAAGGAAATTGTATGATTTCTTGTCGTTGGGATTGTCCCATTGAGAGTGTTCACTGTTCTACTGTTTCAGTTTTGACTGACTATGATGTTATTGTTGCAGTATATAATATATATATCAGCAGTAAAGACAATGGAGGAGACAGTATATCAGCAGTAAAGACAATGGATGAGCCTTCTCCCTCCTACGTCTCAGTCACCCAGGGGTCCTACATCTCACAGCCACAGCAACAGAGTCATGGACCTTCATCTGTAGAACACTTGTCCCATGAGCAAAGTCATCCTGAACTCGAAAGAACACGGACGGCTACAGGATCGAGTCAGGAGTCCCAGTGTTTTCAGCCATGTTCTGTGGCTGGTAGTTCCTTTCCTCAGTATACTTACCACACAGTCAATGCCACACCAGTTCCAGTTCAGGGTGGATACCAGTACAGTCCTTCTCAAGGAGTGCTGCCACTTCAGGGATCCTCCTCCAGGCACTGCACACCACTTGTAAGTGAAAATATAAAATCTTGTTCAGTGAAGAATTTTTTTTTTTTTTTTTTTAATGCACTGTTGGACAAATTAAATAAATTGCCCTCCAAAAAGTGGACTTGTCTTTGGTAGCAATTCAAACAAATCATCCAAACTAATACAGTAAAAGGCATACAAATGGTAACCTGAGCTGTAGATTAGGAACAAGACAAATGCAGGGTAAAGGTTGGAGAATTTTCCGATTTTCCAGGTGTGCAGATCCATTAGTGCCTTAATGGTTACCCTTTGACTCCTGCACCCTGTGCATCAACTGCAAAAACTTATTCCTTTGACTCCCACACCATATCCACCAGCTTCCTGCAGGGTGAGGGAGTCAGAGGGTTAAATTTTTGCTTTGCTAGCATGGTTGACAGTGTAGGATGCTGGTGGACAGAGTGCGGGAGTTGAAAGGTTAACTTACTTTGTGTGTGTACATCATATACATAGTACAGAAGATGTGCAGTGCATCCCATAATACTCCCTGCTATTTTGAGAACCTCTCTTGAGTTTTCTGATTAAAATTCTGACCATACACAATAAGACAGGAAGTGATAGTCTGACAGAAATTACTTGTTTAACCAGGGCGATACAAGACAGCATGAACGGATGTTCCATTCTACTGTCAGGCATATGCGAGGCTTCATGAATAAAGGATTAAACAGTATGACAAATAAGTATGCAGTTAAACAGAGTTAATCAGTATTGTGAAAAATTTCAGCGTTATGAAGAACATTTTGTTCAGACTATGACATATGTAGGAAACATGTGATTTTCCATCCATCCTAGAATTGTAGACTTTCGTCCTATGTTGACATTTAACTGTTATTCTCTGTTCATCATAGCAAATAGATTGTTAACATAGTAATTAGTATTCTCTATTTTGATATTCAATGTAATTTACTTTCACAGCTGTTCTGTTGTAGTTGAATTAACACTAACAGGTGTGGTGCTTGTTTTCCTGACAGGTGTACTCAGGCTACACAGCTACCCGCCACCGCTTTGTGATTGTCTTCATGGTGATCTTCTGTTTCTTGATTTTGATCCTGACTGTTGTCTTTGTGGTCATTTTCGTGGCCTTGAAACCAACACCTGATTTTTGACAGTGCAGCAAAGTGATGTGTCTGTTGTAATTTCTGAAGTGAGAACTTTATTGGGAGATGTCATATATTTGTAGTATGTATGAATTTATCTACACTCGGTGATGCCGTTTTGACAGAACCTCAACCTGAGATGCTGAGGCTCCCCTGTTTCCAACCAGGTTTTTAATCTTGTGCCTTTTAAATCTTTTGGATGACAGCAGTGATTATTACATGTAACTAGTATCATTGTTTGCTTTTGTTTAATGACATTCTATATGATTTCACTCTAGTTGAAGATGTAGCAGAAATCATGCAGTGCTGAGAAAGTAAGATGTGATGTGCATTAACCTGTGACAGTGAGTATCAGTACTATGCTAAGCTTAGCATACTTTGTTTTATCAGTGCTATGCTAAGTTTAGAATACTTTGTAAAAGCACTGGGTTCAAAATGAGAGGTATGATGTTCAATCCCATGTCAGGACAGGGATTTTTCTCAAATAAATTTGAATGAAATTTGGGATGGATAAGATCATAACCAAAATCCTGTATGTAACGTGCACTTAGTACACATAAAAGAAATCATTTCATGGCCACATAGATGTTTGCTGTCCTGGAAAAATTGTGTGGAAAAAAATCAATTTAGATAAGTAATTAGAATTATGTACGGGATGTGGTATCCAATGGGAGAGCAATCCACATTTCACATGGAAAAATGCTGTCATTGTGACTTAACAGTACAGTACAGTATAACTGATGTCATTAGACATATTGTAAAATTGAGAATATTAAAATGCCTGTGCAGTGCTCACAAAGTTGAATGGTAAAAGAATGTAAACTTGTTACTGTGTTTGTGTTTTTTTGGTTTTTGATTGGTTTAATCTCCCTCTTTCAAGGAAAAGGGGAGATTGTTTCATAAAATCATAATCACTGAGGGATGTGCATTTGTGAATGTGTTTGTATGTATTTGAATGTGCATATTTATATTGTTTATGAGAAAATGTACATTTTATAGGTGGATTTTCACCAGACTTGTTTTATAGGTTTCTGTCAGTAAGTAGTCACGTATACACAAGTATGCTCTGGGAGATCCAATATTTGGATCAGAATGGCCCAAAACATATAATTTGTTTACTTTAAAATATGGCTATTTGAAGGTTGGTTTTAAGAACATTATTCAGAAATTTGTGGTGCTAAACATGACTGGTTTTTCACAGCTTTCACTAATACCAGGCAAATGTCGGCTCACTGTGCAAAACAATGTTGACTATTATCTGCTAGCATTTCTGTGTTGATATGCAGTGAATTTTGACAAAAACTTCTGCATTCTTCCATATGCATAATCTAGATAAACGTGGTCAAGTATCTGGACTACCTGGTTTCAGACGATAAATATAAATTAAAATAAGGTATTTTTACATTTTGGCTATTTGTTCAAGATGCATAATCTGAAAACAAATATGGTACAATATTTTGATTGCTTGGTTTAAATTCAAAGCAAAAAAGGCATTTTCATTTTTCTGACTTTTTATGAATTGGTCTGATTCAAGACTGAACAAAATGTTTGATAAATTGATTATTGGAAAACTCATCATATGAAACTCATTAATTCAGTTCGTTAGATTTTCAAGTTAATTATTTCATGAAACATGTTAAGATAATTGGTCATCTTGTTTTATATGATCCTCTTATTGTTTTGTGTGCTTTGTTCATGTTGTATATTTTAAAACTGCAGTAATTTTTTTACTGTAGAATCTCTATATTTTAAAACTGCAGTAATTTTTTACTGTAGAATCTCTTTTGTCACAGAGTAGGAGAGATGAGTGAGAGATGTGAGTCAGACTTGGAGTTGAATCAAACTATGGCATGGTCTTTTATGCAGAAATACAAAACGTTGTCATGCATAACATAAATTTTTATGTATAGATTGGTGCCTCTGAAGTTTTGTAAGAGGAAGCTGGTGGATAGGGTGAGGTAGTGAAAGGATTAAAAAGCAAATTATTGTGTGTGTTTGTGTTGTTTTTACTTTTTGTCTTTTTGGATGATCGTCTTTTTTTTCTTGCATGATCAGATTATTTTGCTGATAAACTTATTTTGTGTGATCTATTCAGACATGAATGTATAACATTGTATTATGCAGAGAGTGAAGATTGTGTCTCTTGTCTGCCATTTACATTAACAATATTAAATCTGTTCTCACCTGCAGTATTCGCAAGCTTGTGAGTGATTGAAAACATAATTACTGCAGATGAAAAGATTAGATAGATTTAGTATTGTTTAATATGATCACAGCTTTCCCACGACAGTTTAATATAGTATGCAGCAGTACAATATGTTTTGGGGATAAAATATGGCTGACAGACTTTAGATCTATTGACACTATAACCTGTTATTTTTTTCTATGGGTCCTGGTCATTTTATTATTTTAAGCCATGGTGTAATGTTATCTGTATTTTTATATTATAAATGGAAACAATTTGTATTAAGAAAATAAATGGGCGGTTGAAAGATCTAACTTGGATAATGTTAACACTTATAATCCAAAACACTGCATTATAAAATATAACATAAATTATGACACATTGCAGGCATAACTTGTCAGCTATGACACAATAGGGGCACAACTTGTGAAAACAGTAGCCATCGTGAAGTTGGAACACTGAAATATGAATATTTAGATATATGAGGAAACAGCAAAAAGAGAGATAATACCAAGATAGATAGACAAAACTACCAAGATAGGTAAGCAAACAGCAAAAAGGAATATGATATATGATTAAATGGATAAACACACAGCAACAAGTAAGCAACTCTAGAATGGGAAGATAGTTACAAATACTCTGATCTGTGACTAGTTAACCTCTGCAAGCTGAAGAATGTCAAAAGATGTTGTGCTGATGATTTTCTGCTGTCTTGTTTTGTATGTTTGACAAAAGCTGTTGTGCTGAAGATTTGCTCCTGGTTGTGCTGAAGATTTGCTCCTGTCTTGTGTTGTGTGTTTGACAAAAGCTGTTGTGCTGAAGATTTGCTCCTGGTTGTGCTGAAGATTTGCTCCTGTCTTGTTTTGTGTGTTTGACAAAAGCTGTTGTGCTGAAGATTTGCTCCTGGTTGTGCTGAAGATTTGCTCCTGTCTTGTTTTGTGTGTTTGACAAAAGCTGTTGTGCTGAAGATTTTCTGCTGTCTTGTTTTGTATGTTTGACAAAAGCTGTTGTGCTGAAGATTTGCTCCTGGTTGTGCTGAAGATTTGCTCCTGTCTTGTGTTGTGTGTTTGACAAAAGCTGTTGTGGTGAAGATTTTCTGCTGTCTTGTTTTGTATGTTTGACAAAAGCTGTTGTGCTGAAGATTTGCTCCTGGTTGTGCTGAAGATTTGCTCCTGTCTTATGTTGTATGTTTGACAAAAGCTGTTGTGCTGAAGATTTTCTGCTGTCTTGTGTTGTATGTTTGACAAAAGCTGTTGTGCTGAAGATTTTCTGCTGTCTTGTGTTGTATGTTTGACAAAAGCTGTTGTGCTGAAGATTTTCTGCTGTCTTGTTTTGTATGTTTAAAAATTGTGTGCTGAAAATTTGCTCCTGTCTTGTTTTCTTAATGAGGTGAATATGCATGTAGAGATTTGTTGTGTTTTGGGGTTGTGATTTTAACAAGAGCTGGTGGCCACTCTGATTCAAACTTGGTAAGTTATGATTTAGTTCTGTCAGCATCTATGTGAGAGAGAAGTGCCCACCATATGCTGTCAGTGGTTGATCTGTGCTCTGCCTTAAGCACTTTTGTCCAAGTATTGCCAGCCTTGACTCATTATTACTTGACTTTTGATTGATGATTAAGGGTACTATTGTAAATTTTAACTGTTCTACATTTCTCATGTTAGTGTTGAGGGGTTTCTGGCTGTTTTTGGCACCACAAGGCAGCATACTTTTAAAGTTTTTCTTTTATCTTTTCTGCGACACTTAAGACTTACATATAGTACATTTTGTAGTACTGTTCCTTTTAAAATGACTTACATGTAATGCATTTTACAGTGCTGTTCCTTTAAAAGCTGTTATTGTGATGTTTTTGAAGGAGGAGATGTATGATCATTATTGCTATTATTATTTTTTGGAGGATGATGATCATGATGATTGCAAGATTGACAGTTACATTCAGGATGTCTTTTGTGGAGTGTGCAACCTCTGTACACCGATCCACAAAGAAGAATTCAGATGGAATGGCCTCCGATATGTTGGTCCTTGTTTGGAATCATCAAAGCTTGAAAAGTTTCCATCAGTGTGAAATTGAATGTGTGCGTCCCAGTTTTCATTGCTAAAGATTGTTCAGGAAAATGTCTCAGCTCTGTATTGATGGATCATTATTTGCTATAGACTGCAGGTTTATTGTTATTGTTGTTTAAAGTCCAGTCAACTGCGTAGAGTCATATCAGGGCTGTAACCATTTCAAAATATACAAAACTTCAACAGGAAAAAAAAAAGAAAAGAAAATTAGGCACACTTATCAATGCATTCACACACATAATCTAAGGACATGCCCTTGGCGCTGACTATTCCATCCAATTTTTCGCACAGGGGATTTAAAAAACACACCTGAATACAAATTTAAGCATACCTAAGGACATCAAAACATATATGAAAACAGTCATAAAGTACCTATAATTGCTTCTGCATATCTCACCTCCCTAGAGCCAAAAATGCACTTATTACATGTACCCAATTATCAGCCCTAAGAGAAAAGTACACAAGACTATTGAACACATACAGGTGAATGGACCAGCAAGGCAGAAAACGATAGGAAGAAATGACAGAAAGCAAAGGAAGAAGAAAGAGACAAAGAGAGTGACAGGAAAGAGGAAATTTCTATCACAGAATTTCCAGAAGGTGGGGATATTATTTATAGTGAAAGAGCCCCCGGCATCCCCACGGGGGAGTAGACTACAGGTATGATGTCAGAAATGCAAAAAACTTAAATGTGCATGAGTTTTTTTTTTTCGTGTGGATATGGAGATATGTGAGGCCTGGAGTTGATAGGGCACCAGTATCTAGAATGAAGGTTCTTTGACGACAGATTTTTCAGCTGTTCAGTAATGGATTTTACCAAATCTGGATTTACATGTTCAACATATACAAAAGTTTTAACTTTGTAAGTTTCAAAGACATGTAGCAAAATTGGTGGAATTGTCCTTGTTAGGTAAATTACATAAGACTAATAAGAGCGCTAGTGGAGAAACTGTTTAGCAGCCTACGCCCATTGTTTTGGGGTGTGTGGGTTGTTCAGTGAAAAAGTAAACATATCAGAGTGGCTTGATTTCTTGTATATTACATGTGACAAATATTAACACAATATTGGTAATATTTTGTGTATTACATTTGATGGATATTATTAATAATAATGGTGGCATTTTGTTTTTTACATTAATTTTGACTAATATGAATGCAATAATAGTGTCATCTTACATAAAACACTGGACTGGTTAACACAGTAATGGAATATCTTATATATTACTGTTGTCTGATATTAACACAAATAGACGTAGGTGTGATCTCTTTTATGTTATCTTTGACTTGGCACAATGATGGTAAGCTACAACTATTAAGTCAAGGTTTTGCTGCTGTCTCAAATGTGTATAATAACTTTATTTAAAACTTGGTTCTAATTTCAAACTGCCATATTTAAATTGCCAGATTTATGATTTCACATAGTGGAAAATGTTTACATTTATTTTGTTTATATATGTGATATTTCGGATATTTATATCATTTTTTGTTTAGTTGGCTTGTTTGTTATTTAGTATAGCTTTCACATGACAAGGATCTTGTGATGCATGTAATTGATTTTTTTGGTAAGAATTGAACAGTTGTACGATTGTGGGCTGATTTTGCAGTAGACGTTGCCACTTACGACTAAATTTGTGATATTTGATGTAATTTCAGGCTGTGTTGTTTCGGCACTTGTCATTTTTGTCAAGCAGTCTGCATGTGGTGGGAACTTGAAAAAAAAAAAGGCCACATTCATCGCCTGATGTGGCCTGACTCTGTAGACAGTGAATGGAAGAAGAAGAAAAATCAGGCATTCATTGTGATTAATATAAACCTTTCAGTCTCCTTGGGAGAAACGACCAATTAAAATCAAGAGAGAGAGAGAGAGTGGAGAGAGTGTGTGTGTGTGTGTTCCCATAGAAATGTGTGGGCGAGGATCCTTTCCGATGGAGAGAGAGAGAGAGAGAGAGAGAGAGAGAGAGAGAGAGAGAGAGAGAGAGAGAGAGAGAGTGTTTTTGTGTGTGTGTGGTGTGTGTGTGTGTGTGTTCCCATAGAAATGTGTAGGTGATGGTTCTTTCCGATGGAGTTTTAATCACTGAATTTTAAATGAAATGAAATGATTCTTTCTTTAATTTCCAGTGGACTGATTATCACTGTATAGGCCAACTTACATATATCTGTCATTGCTAATCTATTTATATGTTAGAATCAGACCTGCCAACCCCTCTAAGCCTGCAATAGTACCTTTATAAATTTTTTACAGTATTTTTTCAAAAACAGTAGTATTCCAAGTATACAAAGAATTATATACCTCATTATAAAGTAGATTCGTCTCGTCATTTGTGGCTCCAGGAACACATATTTTCACATGTATCACTTCTAATGTCTTTTTTCACATGCATCACAAATTCTGAGTTCAAGTGTCTGTTTTCCACATATATTGATCACTATGAGTTCCAGTGTCTGTCTCCACTGAGGCACAATCACATATGATTCACTCAAAAAACATAAATTCTAATGTCTGCTTCGCTACAAACTGCATTGTCAAAATGACAATTTGAAGCCAACAAGGCACACTTTGAAAGTTACTGAGTTGTGTCGGTAGAGCTTGTTGCACTGTGCTCAGTGTGCTGCCTTTTGGTAGCTGACTTGCACTTTTTCAAGAGCTCATCAGAGAACACTGCTTTGTAGCATGGGCCCCCTTTCTTGGACTTCAGAACCATGAGAGCATCCAATGTCTTTGCCCCTATGGATCCCCGAAAGTCAGTCTTGTTTCTTCGCACTTGACTGAAGATTCTCTCACACCCACAGTTGGACACAGGGATGAGGAGAATTGACAGCATGAACTGGGACAGATGTTTCAGTCTAGTGGCACCATTGTGATCTTTCATGGCACCAATCTCCTTCCACTGCAGTTCTGCTGATGGCTGGTTCAACACCACAGGTGGAAGTTCTGCTGCCTGGTACTCCAGAAACTCTCCCTCCAGCTCATCAGGGGTTGTGTTAGGTGGCAGAGTGCATGGGAACTTCTTCAAGAAGTATTTCAAAGAAGATGCTTGAACTGACTTCTGCAGGTTCACATCCGCAAGCTCTGCATGTTTCCATAGAGTTTCCTCGGCCGGGTTCAGCTTCTCTTTCATGTACTTGCATGCCTCCTTGTAGAATGTCTTCACATTCTCCATGAAGATCTGCTGCTGCTTACTTTCCACACAGTCCAGGTGTTCTCGGGTGGTGCTACCAATGAAGATGTCTTCATCACGCTTCATGTTGTATGAGGATTTGAAGTCCACATCCATCAGGGCCCCATTGTTCAGAGCAGCTGGCTTCAGATAACTGACAAGCAGGCGTCTGTACAGTCGTTCCATGTCTCTCTTGATCAGATGGATTCTGGCGCTGTCGGTCTGTTCAAGTTTGTTGACTTGGTTGAACACCTCCAAGACTGTTGCATAGAACAAGACATACAATTTGGTGGTCTTACGCCGGAAGAAATCCCCGAGTTTTTGCCTCATAGGTGGGTCAGAACTAGATGTACTTGAAGCATGTGATGTCTTCACACTGCATTCTTCCTTGAAGAATTTGTCCAAAGCGTTCCACTGCTCAACTGCTCTGTCCAAGGCAGCCCCAAGAGAGAGCCATCGGGTGGGAACATGCTCAACAACCTTGTGCTCTGGCAAGCCTAGTTCCTTCTGGATCTGCTTCAGGCGTTGCTGTCTGCCAGTGCTCTTGGAGAAATACCAGGCCAGTTGACGCATTGTGTCATCAAGGTCAAACTTGCTAGACTCCTTCATGGCTTTCTTCACAGTCAGACTAAGGAGATGGCATACACATCTGGCCAAGAAGGTCTCTGGATGCTTGTCTCTGATGAACGAGATGACACCTTTGTTGACCCCAATCATGACATTGGCATTGTCGGTTACAAATGCCAGGCAGTTCCTCCAGTCTATCTGGTAAGCCCTTAGCTCAGAGTCCAACAACTGAAAGATGTGTTCTCCAGTGGCTGACGTCTCACATGAGGGGACACTGAGCAGTTCAGTTTTGATAGTTCCATGGGGATCCACAGCTCTCACAACAATGGGAAAGAACTTGTCTTCCCCCTCCTGACTACCATCAGTACCTAACACAAAGGGTCCCTTCATGCACTGCACAAGTTCAGCCTTACTATCTTCAGCACATTCCTTCACAATGGATGTGGTTTTTGTTCTTGCAGAACTGTAGGTATCTGCTATGTTGCTGTCAGGAAACATCTTCTTAAACAACTGTCCAGCATGGTCAGAGGCTGAAAGTGGCACGTTGTGTTCCACCAAAAACGCCGTGAAATATGCCTCTGCACGAATGGGCTGGAGATCAGTATCTTCAGTTCTTTGAATATAATCAACAAGAGAAGAGGTGTTTCTTAAGGCTGATGCCTTTGCAATGTGCCTCAACGAAGTCACGTGCTTTTTTACATCGTCGATCCCGCCATGCGAAACTAGAAAATCGAACTCACAAGCACTGCACCTTGCATATGTGCTTCCCACTTTCGATGCAGTGATGCATGGGTACTCTTGTGAGTACGACTGGATGAACTTTTGTTCTCTTTTTGCCTTTTTCTGTACACTTTCACTGCTGGTGCCCAAAGCAGCTTCACCACCACTTTTTCCTTTGCCACTACCACGCGGTCTACCTCGTGTCGCCATTTTCTTTTTGCAAAAACGGAAGTCTCACAGTCGGTACGAGACTTTCGTTTGACCCAGTACGAGACTCTCGTTTGACGAGATTCTCATTTATAATAACAAACATGGCTGCACCCATAGTCCACTTGTTTACCGATCGTGATTGTCTTCTCAGTGGCGCTCTCGGCTCAAAGTCACTACTAGACCTATAATCGTTTTTTTTTTTTGTTTTTTTTTTTTGCATCGTATCATTTTTTACTCGATCGTAATTTAGTATTATTTAATTATGATCGTAAAATAATACGCCAAAATCGTACTGGTTGGCAGGTCTGTAGAATGAAAGAAAGTAGAATATTGCAGAATTGTCAAACAAAGAAAACAAATAAAAACAACAACATCAACATATAACAAAAACAAAATAAAAAAGCAGACAAACAAATAAGCAAACAAAAGCAGCAACAATAACAAAATAAGTTAAATAAGATATTTCACTGTTAGTACTTAAAAGCAAATGTGTGTGTTCCAATGATAGGCAGATACAATACTAGTTTTAAAAAAATGTAGGCTAGGTAAAACATAGGCTTATGGGTTTTTGTGCAGGCTTAAGGCTTGTGATATGATCACCATTTCATGGCACCTGTGACGTTAGTGCATGTGGAATTCATTCCAAACTGGAGACATCAACTTGAGAAACTGAGACTGAAACTGAAATGTGAACATTTGTGCTTAAAAACAACCATCAAAAATACTGATTCATTTTAAGAATGATGTGAAATATATAACTACAGGGTAACAATATGTTTTCAGTTAAGCTATTTCACTCATAAGTTTCAAGATTATGAGCATGCATGCTATGATCAAATCAAGATGGACACATTAATCGTTCGGCGAACCCCTTTCAATGGGTAATCATGAATACATGACTAATGGGACTCCACACTGGCCACATCCAGCTGAACACCCGTGAGAACCACAATTTAAAACTAACACTATATCCAACTTGCCCTCACAGTCAAGAGGACCAGACAAACAGACGTATATTACAGCGTTGTCATCTCTATTGAGCAGAACCACAGGAGTAATGGCTGACCACAACTCCCCTGACCACCAGGCTCTCTGGTAGCTGGCAGTAACAGAAAAAGAAACACAATGATCGGTAGATGTGGCCTTGGCATGTAGACAGTGAACGAAAGAAGAAGATAAATTTAATCAAGGTTAGCCCTTTGACTCCTGCACCCTGTCCACCAACATCCTGCATTGCCAATCATGCTGGCAAAGCAAAAACTTGACCCTTTGATTCCCTCACCCTATCTACCAGCTTCCTGCAGGAAGCTGATGGATAGGTGAGGGAATCAAAGGGTTAAGTTTTTGCAGTTGGTGGGTAGGGTATGGGAGTCAAAGGGTTAGCCTGTTGACAAGGTCATGATCATGCAAAATGTGTCAATTGTTGCCAGAAAAAGGACACAGACTGTTTTGAGCATTTCGTTTGTTGGTTTTATTGACTTTTTTGGTATTATAGACACATGAGAAGCTCACTGTATGTTGACATAGTTGTCTTATTTATTTGCGGTTTTAGTTGAATTGTTATGTTCTAAAGCTATAGGCTTGTTTTCTGATATTAATGTTCTTGAGTTCCTAGTCTTATATGTAAATATATTGAATTTAATGAAGGTGTGGTGTTGTAAAAGTTGTTCTTACTCTTGTATTCAATTGTATTGAAAATGTGTTTTGTAATAGCTTCTGGCTTCTTTTTTCAGACCACTCTTGATTTCAAAGTGTTCTGCTAGAAAAAGAAAAGCTTGTGAATGTGATGGTGCTGAAACACACCCTGAAGTCAGCTGGAGAACATGCTTTCATTTTCATTGCACTGCCTGTTGGGAACTCACTGCTGGGTGATCTGAGGGGTCTTCCCACCCTTTCTCACTTCAAGACAAAAGACCGTTCGATCAGGCCTTCCATTGTTGATATTATAATTATTTCTCCATTCTCCCAGGCCTTCCATTGTTGATATTATAATTATTTCTCCGTTCACCCAGGCCTTCCATTGTTGATATCATAATTATTTCTCCGTTCACCCAGGCCTTCTATTGTTGATATTATAATTATTTCTCCGTTCATCCAGGCCTTCCGTTATTGATATTACAATTATTTCTCTGCTCTCCCAGGCCTTCCGATATTGATTTTATAATTATTTTTCCGCTCTTCCAGGCCTTCCGTTGTTGATATTATAATTATTTATCTGTTCTTCCAGGCCTATCGTTGTTGATATAATTATTTCTCCGCTCTCCCAGGCCTTCCGTTATTGATGTTATAATCATTTCTCCATTCACCCAGGCCTTCCATTATTGATATTATAATTAGACCTACTTCTCCATTCACCTAGGCCTTCCATTGTTGATATTATAATTACTTCTTCGTTCACCCAGACCTTCCATTGTTGATATTGTAATTATTTCTCCATTCACCCAGGCCTTCCATTATTGATATTATAACTAGCCTACTTCTCCACCAGTATATGTACTGCCACTTTTAACTACTGTTTTTTAGCATTGTGGAATCATTCATGTATGCATATATTATATAAATATAGTGTCCTGTTAGTATATATATTCATTTGTCATTTGTGTATGTGTGATATGTCAGTAGGCCCTACTTCTGTAGACATTACACTTTGTGTCTTGTAAATATGTAAAGGGTAGTGGGTTCAGAAAAGTGTGGAGAACAGTAGAATACAACAGTGATTTATTGTTTGTATTGTGTCTTTCTTCATCATGATAAACTGCTCAAGACAGTCTTACCTGATCTGCCAGCATCCTGCATTGTCAGCCATGATAGCAAAACAAAACAGGAAGCTGGTGCACAGTTTTTGCAACTGGCAGATAGAGTGCAGGAGTGAAAGAGATAACATGGTTATCATTGAAGAAAGACAGGGTTTCTTTTTATCACGTGTTCAGTTCTTATGCAGGAGTTATACTTCAGGTCTGTGTACATAAATTAATTTGTGTGGCTAACTGTCTCAGACACTTGGCTTGTTAAAACGAAAAGGTCTGTATATGAAGAATACGTCACATGCAAAACGTTGAACTGTGTCAGTATACTCACATCTCAATATTCCACATTTCCTCCAGTCATTGCAGCACTGTGATCCCTGGTGAGAGGAAAACTTTGTCATGATCAAGTTTGCTCCTGCAGCAGCCATAATGGCACCGTCTTTATAAAATGTGATGCAGTCTGGTGCAGAAAGTTGGTAGATAGGATTAGGGATTAAAATGAATAAGGGTTTTGAAACAAGTTGAAGTCCAGCTGTGTCAGATCTACAGACTGTGAAGGGAAGAGTGAGCAGTCTGTTGGAAGCAGCAGTCATTCATTGTTTTCCTAGTAGCAGCTGAAGCATGGAAGCATGTGCAGCTGTAGTGTGATTTGACTCATTGATTTGATTCAATTTTACATCAGCACCCACCTTAATTGATATGACCCGCATAGATAACCATACGAGGGAAGTGTGGGAAGAGAGGTTTATTTGATTCTGTATTGACACCACGAGAACAACAATCATGTTAAGATGGGCAATAAGGCGGCCATTTTGATGTAGCACACCTCGTGTTCAAACGCACAACCATTTACACATGAATCTCATGCTCAGCTTATTGAGCTACTGAGGCCTGCTATTTTGTTGTGGGAAAGAACATTCTGATCAACATTTTATGATGCTTGTTAAATACATGGACCATTGACTGTCACAAGAAGGTTGCATCTTATTCTCCATTTACTGTTTCATTCTTTTCATTCAAGAAATATGATTTCATTGGTACTCAAAACACACACACACAGTGGAAGCACAAAAGATAAGATATATTGAGACATGTCATGGGTTGTTTAGTAGTTTTTCTGCTCACTGAATAATCTTGTCATTTCTTAAGGCAGAGAGTCAGTGTTTCCACTGCTTTGAGTGTTGCTTTGTGTCAGTATTATATGGTCCATTTGTGACTTATTAGTCATCTCAGTTCAACCCAGAAAGTTAGAAGATAGCAGGATCTCTCTCAGATCAGCACAGATTTTCATGAAATGTTGTATCTGGTGTGTTTGGTGATACTCAGAAGTTTAGGGACCTGTCTTGCTGACTTTTTCCATGCATGATGTTATATCAGTATACACAGCTGGACTCCACTATGTCTGATACAAACTAACGCTATTAAAATTAAGTGACATTTGTTGCATGCCGTCTACTAAAATGCTTATACAGTTGTCATGGGTATTGTTCAGTATGGTTGTAATTTATTCTACCAGTTTCTGGGTTTTTTTCTGTTTTTTTTTGCAATTTATTGCTTAATATAAAGCCTATGCAGAAAAACAAAACAAAAGCAATAAAATGGTGGGGTAAAAAGAAAAAAAACTAGTCTGAGCTTTGGAATGTAATCGACCTTGTTGTGAAGTATGCATTTCGTAATTTTACCATATTGTGAAGTATGCATTTCATGATTTTACTGTAAACTACTTTGTTGTTTTAAATAAATGTATGTTAGTAAGTGCAGTCATAGTTTTCTCCATTTTGTTTTTTTTATCAGTATTTTCGTCGATCTGTGAGTGCATGTCATCTGGCCCACAGTGTTCAAGCATTATGTTGCTGGCAGTCAGCATACTGGATTGTTCATACAAGATACTGATTTATTTTATTTTGTGTTTTTGTTTTTGTTTGTGCGCTATTGGTCAGACTTTTTAAAATCTTATGATGAATATGATTTTGCTGATAAACACATGCAATAAAACTGTACATATGCATTTGTGTGCTTTTGTCTTCTTTGTGAATTGTACGAGTCTTATATACTCTTTTGTTCATTTATTTTTACAGCGATATCATGTCTCAGAATCACACACTACATTGCTCGTTGGTTGAGGGACTTCTGTTGAAGTACTGTGTGTGTGTTTTGATATGGTTATGTCGCCTCCAAAAAAATTGGTCTCATACACTGTCGGCTCCTGGCAGGGTTGTATTACCCAAGTCAGACAGAGCAAAGGGTAGAGTTCAAATGAATTATGATCCACAGTGGAGTTTGCAGCAACATGCAGCTTTCAAGGTCTGGACCTGTACAGCATGCATATTTGCATCTGAAATGACATGAACATGCCTTGGATGAATATTCTGATACTGTGTCAATGTCATGGACCAAAGCCTGTGATAATGGTGGTAGACCCTCAGCCTCAAAGGCACCTTCTCAAGTGACTGGTGATTCTGAAAACTTGGAAATCAGGGAAGTCAAGAAGAGCAACTGGTCAAAACATTTACACTGCCAGAAATACCCGCTTTCTGAAACAAGAGAATCATGGTGTTGGCCAGTGTGACAACTGTGGAAGAACAGCTCTGGGACTTACTGAAGACCACATCTTTTATCCAGACCACTGGACTGATCATTTGATATGTGACCAAGTTCAAACAAAAAGACAAACAAAATGGTTGAGCCATTCTCGCATGGTCCAGCTGTTCTAGCAATTTTCCTTTTTTACAAAAATTATTTAAAAAATAAAACCAAACAAGTATTCATTCTGTTCTCATTGAAAAATATAATGTTCATGGAATCAGTCTGAATGAATGCCTGGCTCTCTATCATCTCATCTTGTCAAGCTAATCATTTTAGGGCATGCTTTACTGCCTTGACTTCCATCATTAGACACTAAGTTATGATTTACGCAGCACTTTCTTCATGTTGGTGTTTCCATTCTCATTGCAGCGAGCCATGCCCAGATCTGTTTGTGACTGAGCCATTCGCATATAATGATTTTATCTTTGGAGTTGCAACTTATGTAGGCCAAGCCCATACTCATTTGTACTAAGTATTACAGCATGGTATAGCTAGAAGAAATGGCATTATTCAATACTATTGTTTAACCTTGCAAGCCATATAGAAGACCAGCACTAGCATGAGAGGAGAGCAAGAGGAATTGTGAAAGACCACCATAGAACAAGACATAGACCAGCTCACAGACAAGCAAGGAAGACTTGTTACACAGAAACATAACAGGAAGCTAGATGGGCTGAGCACTTAAAGCAAAGTTTTCAACAGTTCACATCAAAAGCTTTTTTCCCTTTGCATTCGCTGTTTAATGTTTGGGCCACATTTGGCAAAGAATGTGGCTGTTTTTTCCCAGTTCCTGCCAGTGGACATGATGCTTGACAGTCAGAGCAGTTGTAGTCAGCCATGCCTATTGTCTCCCCACTTGATAGAGGGACATCTCTGCAATATATGCTCAGTTGTTTGGTCCTCTTGACTGCAGAGACAGGTTGTGAAGGTGTGCTGGTGGGCGAATGTAGTTTATGTGTCGTGTTGATCAGGGGCAGATTTCTTGGATGTGGCCATGGGGGGTATTGTCGTCAGTTCCTACTTGAGAGTGGACTGATGTGTTCTCATCCATTTCCACGTTTTAGTTGACTGGCTGGAGAGAGAGAAGAGAGAGAGAGAGAGAGAGAGAGAGAGAGAAGAAGAAGAGAGAGAGAGAAGATGGAGGGTTGAAGAAGAATGTCGGAGAGGAGAGAAAGAAAGACAGATGAGTGAGAGATGGAGAAGTAAGTTTTGTAGAGGGTAGTGCAGGTTGAAGTCGTGATGAAAGATAAGTGGAAGGATGTAGGGTGTTGGTGCAGCAGACAGGAGGGGAAACATAAGGGTGGAAAGAAAGACAGAGTAGAGAGAGAGAAGACAGAGAGAGAGAAAGACAGAGAGAGAGAGAAAGAGAGAGAGAGAAAGAAAGACAGAGAGAGAGAGAAAGACAGAGAGAGAGAGAAAGAAAGACAGAGAGAGAGAGAGAGAAAGAGGGGAGGGGGGTTGAAGTCTGAAGAATGGTCTGGGAGATTAGGGCAGAGATGATAAATCATGTTGGTTGGCAAATGGAAGTTATGGTTTTGTTTGGGGGTAGTGCTGGGTTTTCGGAAGTTTTGTGATGCTATATTGTAGTTGTGTACGGTGTTGGTGCAGTCAGCTGGCACCAGGGATTGGGTGCATTTTCATCCTTTCCACAGTGGTGTGTGTATGTGTGGTATCTATCCCCACACCATCCCCCCGTTCCCTCTTCTTGTTCAGTCTCATCTTGAGGATGGAGATATACTGTTTGCTACAATACAGCATGTCAGTCGTTCCAGTGAATACAAATTTAATGGACATAAATACCTCACCTATGCTGGACCTCCAGACCTTGCTAGCGCATCCAGAGCTTAATTTCATGTGTAAGCTTATGGCTTATGTCATGATAATTTTGGTCCTCTCCATCACTGACATGACATCACTGAGAGGCGTCAGTGAACATGCAATCTATTCAGGAAAATCGATGATATATCTTGACAAACTGAAGCTGAAACCTCAAGGTCCTGAAAGATGTACACACAGTGTAGCCACATACACAGGCTGGCCTGGAACAGACACTGGAGTGGAAAATCTTCATTGCTGCCCAGCAAAATAGCGGTTGCTGAGCTAGCAGTTGTTTAGGCAAACTTGAATCAGAATTCTAACAGCTGATCCCAAGGTAGAGTAGATTGTCCACTCAGTCTCGATTCCCCTGAATGTAACAGGTAGGATGTCTTTACCAGCTGCTTTATTGTCAAGATTGCACAACAGTATCCGTATGTATCTCTCTTCAAGTAGGTTTGATTGTAGATCCAGTTTCTTAGCACCACTGAGGTACGCTGTTCAACTGTTCTTGGATTGCTTTTGTTTCTTTTTAGTGCGCACCAGCCCATATACTCATCTTTGCTGATGATGATTCATCTTTGAGCCCCTCATGAGCAAAGGTGTGTATTCAGGATGGTCCATTATTTAAGCAGCAATTACACAGTTCTACATGATTTATTATCTCTGCCCCAATCTCCATAAGCTGGACCATTATGGTTTAAGAAGATCGATGTTGGACTGGACCAAGGCCTTTCTTTCCGACTGCTCCCAGATCGTCATAGTTGACAGCGAAAAATCTGAGCCGGCACCTGTCATCAGCAGAGTCCCACAGGGGGCAGTTCTAGGACCCATCCTATTTCTTATCTTCATAAGCGACCTGCCTCAGAACATCAAGGCCAACATCAGATTGCTCGCTGATGACTGTATAGTCTATTCCACCATAAAGACTATCCAAGACAGCAAGATGCTCCAACGAGATCTTACACACTATCTGACTGGGATCAGCGTTGGGGGATGGAATTTCACCCAGAAAAATGTAATGTCCTGACTCGTTCAACATTAAGTAACCCCATCGACTTCAACTACAAATTAAAAGGACACACTCTCGAACATGCTGACAGCTCGAAATATCTTGGCGTTGACATAAGAAGTGACTTTAACTGGAAAGATCATGCTAACGAGAGTCACCAACAAGGCCAACAGCATGGTAGGCTTTCTGAAAAGAAATCTGAAAATATCCAACAAAACCAAAGCTTACCTAACCCTTGTACACCCACACCTGGAGTATTGCTCATCAGTTTGAAACCCGTACAAAGTAGGCCAAAAGAAAAAGATTGAAATGGTGCAAAGAAGAGCAGCATGTTATGTATGCAATGATTATGGTTGAACCAGTAGCAGCGTAACATCCATGCTGCAAGAACTAGGTTGGGAATCACTTGAATCACAGCGGAACAGGCAAAGGCTAACTGTCATGTATACGATTGTTTTAAAATGGCACTGTGGACATCCCTCCAAATTCCTCAAGAAAGGATCCACCAAAACAAGATCAAACCACCGACACAAATTTGTTCATCTCAGCTCTTCCTCTGACCCATACAAGTTCAGCTTCTTCCGTCAACCATTCCCGCCTGGAACTCCCTGCCTGCAACAGCAGCAGAGGCTCCCTCCTTGGTATCATTCAAGAGGGAGCTCAACAAAATCCCAGCTTAGACTCCCCCCAACTAGCCTTGCAGTAAATGAAGGATAGGGTTGTGCCGGTCCAGGTCTAGACCTGGGGGTCGCTACGATTACTGGGTAAATCTGTCCAGACACCAGGTTAGGCTGGTTGGGTCCCCTCCCCCCTTTTTTTTTTTTTTTGCCTGCGTAACACGCTGTCCCGGAGCTGAACTAAGGGGCAAGAGGTTGGGGTTTTGAGGCCACCTTAGATCCCCCTCTATCCTTTTGTTGTCCCAAATAGATCTATTTTTGTGCTTTATCTTACGCCTCTGCGCACACAGGTCAACAATACAATAGTCACTGATGACGGCTGACCTTCCAAATTGAAAAACTTGACATTGTACTGAGAGGACTGGAGAGAGTGGTAATCCCTGAGAGAGCCCTAGGAAAGTTTTGGCATGTTGAACACCAGTTCGTCAGCCTTACAACTACCATTCTTTCTTGGAGTGGACAAGCAATCCACCTTGTGATCATGTTGAGGCCTTGGCGCTGAAGTAGTTTTATCATTTGCGTAAACTCGACTTTCTTGTGTTTCCAGATGTTGCAGTATAAACTGTAAAGATTTCTTCTTTGTTTTGGAATCATTTATAAACTTCATAAGTAAAGGCAGCTACATTTCTTCCGAGTAGGTTGCTTTTTCCTGCTCCAAAATTCGCATCGACAGAGTCTTAGTCGTTGCTCGCTGCACACAGGACCACTCCGCACCCAACCTGACCCACAAAGGATGTCTACAACTGGTGCACCCAACCCTCTCTTTCCTCTTTTTTTTTTTTTTTTTGTGCGAAGCAAACAAGGGAAGTCATCCCAAACACGGAAGGACTTGGCGCATTCATTAGTAGGGTAACCAAAGTCTGTGATTTCAACAGTAAATATTCAATTCCCTTTAATTTTTCATCTGTTCGGTTTCTTGTTTCCGGTACCTTCAGAGCGAATCGTCCTTTTAAATGAATACTTTTCTACAAGAGTAAAGCAGGCACAGGATATAATTATCAGCATCGAAACACGACGAAAGTCAAAGTGAAAGAGGTAGGAACTAACTTTAATCTAATCTAAGGAAGTGGCTTCTATTAGATTTCTCACTGCAAGTACGACGTAGCAGTGTCACGATCACGATTGTGTGTCGCAATCTTTGTTTCTGTCAATAGGATGTTATGGTTGTCATCGTTCACTTTGTTGCTGAGCTTGATGACAGTATAATACTTATATGTTACTATAGACCGAGAGTGATGCAGTGACTAAAGATACTGACACATGTATAAGCTGTTTCGACCATACATTTTGAGAGACTAGAGTGAATCGAACCTGAAACAGATCGCCTGTCAAAATAATTGTATGTTTCAAATGGGCCCAGGCATCAGGTTCAGCCCATCATCATCATCATCATCATCATCATCAGGTGCCTTGCCGCAGGGCGTTGGCGATTATGGACTTCCATCTGTCTCCATCTCTTGTTGCCTCAAGCATCTCTTCCACCCTTGTCTACAACCACTCTGCAAGTCCTGTCCAGCATCTTCTCCCTGGGTCTACCTGGTGCTCTCCTTCAGCCCAACCATCTGAAATAGATTGTGACATTCCAGAACACTGCATCTTGCTCACCAATCAGTGCGCAGCATTAAGACAACTCCCATTTTGTTAATAGTCAAGCCATGAAACTTTCCAAATCAAAGATGAAGTTTTTGATAGAGTTGTATCAAGTTAATGATGTTCTGTAGAATAGCGAAAGCAAAAATGACAAAACCAAAAGTATTGGGAGAACTCCGAGAAGGTAGTTGTGTGCTTTCTTCACGTTTGCTTGTGACGCCTGAGAAGCAAAATGGCGAAAATTGTAGTGACCTTTACGTCACATCCATTTCAAAAAGATTGTGTGGTTGTCCTCAACCGTGTGGGCGAAAGGGCTCATGTGTCAGCTTTTTACAGTCCTAGCCCTGCACTCACAGGGTAGATCTTTTATTCATAAGTTAAGCGTGGGGTAATCCCATAGAAAACCTAGAGGGCTGAAGTCAGAGGTAAGCCTACTTGGCTTGCAAGTGCTTCTACAAACCATGGTGTTTTGCAGTATAATGCAAAGGTCTGCACGGCCATTTATACCAGATGAAAAATGGTGCCTGCCTATTGAGATCCCTCTAGGAGAGCAGTGCCAGGTTTTGAGCCTCAGCAGTATCCATCCTCAGTTACTGGACATCCTTCCTGTCCTCCTCTCATGACAAGGGACAAAGGAGGAAGGCTACTGGCTGCACGCTGACACAAAAACATTCCAGGCGCTTCTTCTATACTCGTGCACTGAAATGCAGGAGGTGTCATAAACAAGAAAACTGAGTTGGAGAATATCCTGTACACCTTTACCAACCTGTTCCTGTAGTCAAGATGATCATATATGCTAAACATACATTGCAGTGATGTTGCCTCTGTTAATTGGAACAACAGGAGATATGGTTGACTATAAGTATAACTCCTTTGACCACCAAGCTGGCAGGAACTGGGAAAAATAGGCCACATTCATTGCCAGATGTGGCCTGACTATGTAGATGACAAATGGAAAAAGAAAGAAAGAGAAAAGGAAGATTCATCAATACATAATATATATAATATTGCTTGATTTGGGAGTCTGTGTGGCTCTGAGTTTAACATTTATATTAACCAACTTTAGCCAGTACCTTACACAGCTGAAATATGTGTTGATGCACATTAGATACTAACCATCTCTTATACATGAATCATTTTATTTGAAATTTTTATTGGTACCCCTAAAAACTGTATGCTAGCCAATTATGTATTTTCTTTATATTGTTAAGCCTTTGTTATCCCCATACTTAGAGATAGTAGGGACATCATGCATATATTGCCAGTTCCTGGCATTTTTGGAAGAATTTAAATGATTGCAAGAAGGTTGATAACTATTTTGGACTAATTTTAGTTGTGAAAGTGTACCCAGAAACAGTACAATGCCTCAATGGAGTCCATCCATGACAAACCTGCCTACAACAATTTTTGGTAAACAAACTCTTTTATTTTCAATGCCCACAATCTCTAGTTCTATTTCTCTCTTGTAAAATACTGTCAATAATGAACAAAATTTACTTCCACGCATAATGATTTCCTCTTTGTACAAAGGAGGTGTTTCCCAAATGCCAAGCTTGCTGTAGTCTTGCTCTATAACAAACAAGTGCTCAAGACTAGAAAAGCAGCACAACATCATAGATCTACACTGTCATGCTACATAGCACAGCAATCTGTACTGTGCTGGATTTGTCAACCACTTTGTCACTCTGGTGACATGTATATTATGCTGTATATATGTTGTGTTGTGTGTGTTGTGTGTGTGTGTGTGTGTGTGTGTGTTGTGTGTGTGTGTGTGTGTGTGTGGGATGAGTGCACATGTGTGTGGCTATGTGTATGTTGTATGTGTGTGTGTGCATGTGTGTGTGTGTGATTACACATGCGTGTGTGCATGCGTGTGTGCATGTGTGTATGCATGTGTGTTTCACTGATAAATGTCATAACGATGACATATATTATGAAATAGGGAATTCTGTAAATAACATTTGAGCTCCACCAGCAAGGAAACAGTCCGTGTTGTGTAAGATCACTTATTTTTTTATTTCTTGTAGCTGCTGCAAACTGCTGTTCTAGTGAACACTACCCATCTCCCTTGGATTTCATTGTAGGCAGACTCCTCTGTGGAACTTTATCAACGTCTTATCTGACTCCATCAAAATACCATTGAAATATTTCTTGCAAAGTGTCCCCTTTTCAGCATACCATGTTCTTTGTTTTGGCAATATCAAAACTAGACATCTAAGTTTCATGTTGTCACAGCAGGATTTCAAAATATTTATCTGTGTCTGTAATCCAGTGGTATATCATTGACAACAGAGGAGCAGCATCTGCAGGTAACAAAATGAAAAATTCCTTCTCATCTGAATTAATTGAACTCCATGCTTTCTGTCATCTGAGACATGAGTAGGTTCCTTTTTTTCAAGCATTCCAATTTTTCGAGATGTGTGTATGCACATTGTTTTGCCCACACTGTGGTGGCAATATAGTGTTGCACAGTCTGCATATTCCATCTTTGGTGGGTGTGTATGTTGGGTGTTGGGTGAATTATATATTTTAAAGATGTAGTACCTTATGAATATTTTTATCGTCATCATCATCATCATCATCATTGTTGTTATTATTATTCTTTCAAGTCTGCTATTGTTCACCCTCTCCTCAAGAAATACAATTTAGACCCAAATGAACTGAAAAATTACCAGCCTATCTCTAATCTCTCTTTCTTGTCAAAACTCATCGAAAAAGTTGTCCTCAACCAGCTGAACTCTCACCTGTCTGCCAACAATCTCCTCAATCCTTTCCAGTCAGCCTACCGCCAGTGCCATAGCACTGAAACTGACCTGCTACACATTCTCAACAATCTCCTCCTTGCAACTGATACTGGCAAAGTCTCTCTCCTCACACTCCTTGATCTGTCTGCAGCCTTTGATACCATTGATCATGGTAGTCTCCTTTCTAGACTTCATCATACTTTTGGCATCTCTGACATTGCTCTCTCCTGGTTCACTTCATATCTATCAAACAGAAAACAAACTGTTCTCATTAATGGCACTTACTCTCAACCTGCATACCTGACCTGTGGTGTTCCACAAGGATCTGTCCTTGGCCCTGTTCTTTTCACTCTTTACACCTCCCCCCTGTCCACCATCATCAACTCCCACTCTATAAAACACCACTTCTATGCTGATGACACCCAACTTCTAGACAGTGACACACCAGACAATATACAGCGCCTCTTGACTCGCACCACTGAGTGTTACTCGGACATTAAGAACTGGATGACGTTCAACAAACTTCAGCTTAATGATGACAAGACAGAAGCTATCCTCATTGGCACCCATCAGGAACTTTCTCAGCTGCCTCCTCTTTCTCTCCCATTATGTAACACATCAGTCCCAATTTCTGATTCAGCTAAAAACCTTGGTGTCTGCATTGACTCTACCCTCTCCATGAACAACTTTGTTTCTCAAACTGCCAGATCTTGCTACTATCACCTCCATCGTATAAGCCTGATCAGGAAGTATCTCTGTGGAAACAACTGCAAAACTCGTTCTCTCCTTCATAATGTCTTGCATTGACTATTGCAATTCACTCCTGTCTGGTCTTCCTGCCTCCACCATTCACATCCTGCAGCGCATTTAAAACAATGCTGCACGCCTTGTACTAAAAAAGAAAAAAGCTGACCACATATTTCCTCTCCTCTCCTGGTACAACTTCACTGGCTCCCTGTATCAAAGTGCATACAGTACAAACTAGACACCATGTGCTACAAAAGCCTCAATAACGCAGCCCCCGATTACCTGTCAAGCCTACTTGAGATCTATGTTCCCTCACGTACCCTCCGCTCTGCCTCCGATCCTCTGACTTTTCGCTTTCCACGCACTAAGCTCAATACCTATGGTCCACGAGCCTTCTCTGTTTCTGGTCCACTTTCCTGGAACAAACTTCCTCTCTCAGTCCGTCAGCAACCTACTTTTGTCTCCTTCAAGTCCGCTCTCAAAACTCACCTTTTCTCCTCTGCATAAAATCCTGACCTCACTCAATCCCCTCTGCTGCCTGTCTCCACTCGGAGGGGAATCACATTGTAATATATAATTGTATATAATATGCTCTCTATAATTTTCCATTGCTTTTATTCTTTCTTCCCATTTATATCTGTGTGCATGTGCGTGTGCGTGTGCGTGTGTGTGTGTGTGTGTGTGTGTGTGTGTGTGTGTGTGTGTGTGTGTGTGTGTGTGTGCGTGTGTGCGTGCGTGTGTGTGCGTGCGTGGTGTGTGTCTGTTTTAGCGCTTAGATTTGATTTTATCAAGATTTTGCGCTATATAAAATATTGTATATTATTATATTATAAAATCCTGACCTCACTCAATCCCCTCTGCAGCCTGTCTCCACTCAGAGGGGAATCACATTGTAATATATAATTGTATATAATATGCTCTCTATAATTTTCCATTGCTTTTATTCTTTCTCCCCATTTATAGCCGTGGTGTGCGTGTGGTGTGTGTGTGTGTGTGTGTGTGTGTGCGTGCATGTGTGCGTTGTGGCGTGCGTGCTGTGTGTGTTTTAGCGCTTAGATTTGATTTTATCAAGATTTTGCGCTATATAAATAAAATATTGTATTGTATTGTATTGTATTGTTATACTACTATTATTATTACTGTTATGTTATTATCATTATTATCATCATCATTATTATTTTTATCATTATTTCATAGAACTGAATGGCGGAAGTTCCACCTCCATCCTATGATGAAGTAGTTAAAGGAGGGGGACCAACATCTCCTCCACTTCCACAAGGATACTCAGGACAGGACCCACCCCCACAGCAGACAACTCCATATGCTCAAGGACCTCAGCCTCCACCACATGGACAAGCGGAGTACCCACAGAGGCAGCAAATTCCTTATGGGCAGCCACCATATCCATTAGGCCCGCAGACACAGTATGGACAGCCAGGATCCACTCCCGGGGTACAACCAGTACCACAGGTGCCAGGAGGTGGAGTTACTTACCCACAGTACACCTATACCCCAGTCCAGGCTGGTGCCGTCCCAGCAGGTGGCTATCAGTACTCGGCCAATCAGCAAACTGTCAATCTCACTGCTGGATATCAGACAACACCTCTGGTAAGTTGCCTGCATTTATTTTTTTAATTCATAAGGTACATTTATTTGTTTATGAATGTATTTTGTAGAAAAGCATGATACTCACAAGAAATGTTGGTGTCTTGCTGAGGAAGTAGCATTTTGGTCTCTTAACTCTTCGGAGACGTAACAGCGGATATTCCGCTGCAGCTGGCCATACCATTAGAGACGTGACAGCGGACATTCCGCTGCAGCTGGCCAAACCATTAGAGACGTGATAGCGGATATTCCGCTGCGGTTTTTAAAAATAGATGCAAGCCGGTCGCTGGTCTAGGGGAACTAACTACACATATAGGAACACTCTTTGGTATCTTCTGAAGTGTTTGTTACTTCCCTTGCATCGATTTTATCCCGATTAGTTACAGTTTTTGCCTTTATCCAAACCAACCGGAGTGAGCGTCCTTCCACCAAAATGGCGACATTTAGGTCTTCTTCTTCTTCAAAGGATCGTCATAATCACTTTGCTGCTTCACTTGTGTGAAAACAAAGCTGTGTTTGTTCTTTTATATCTTCTGGTCATACCAAGGACTTGTGATTACCTGGATTTCTGGATTACCTGGTCAAGAATGGGTGTTTTACTGACTTTATGTGTTGGATTACTGTCAATCAAAAACTTCTTTCCCTGAGCCAAAACCCTACCCCATTTCACCTTCTAGGAAGGTAAGTAGAATAGATGTATTGTCCTTGTATGTAGCTTCAGCTCAAAGAGCGTAAATTGAATTTTGTTTTGATATAAAATATGTTCTTGTGCTGTAAAATCTGTATTTTTGAGAATTTTTTGAAAACCCCCCAAAATCGTGCATCTCCAAGGGTTGTGGCAGGTCCCGTTGATCGCGTCCACAGTGGTTGTGCAAGGCAACTATATTACGTCTTCAAAGAGTTAAACTTTCCTCAGGCCAAGTGGTAACCTGTGCGGCAGGCAGTGTCTTTGTTGGATGTATAGTACTCGGACCCAGGTAGTAGGCTGAGTGGCAGGCCTTTAGTTTTCATAGTGTTAGCCCTGTGCCCTTTTCAGGATAAAACAGTACTCAAATTGCAAAATTCATCTCGCTTCCCTGCAGACATATTTGCCTCCCCTCTCCCCAGTTTTTACCATTACTCACAGACAGATTATGATTTCATTTTAGTCCTTTTCTCCCACTGGATGAAGCAGCAAGGAAGTTTTAGTCTTTTTCTCCTGATTTTTGTATTTGTTGTTTGTTCTTTTGTGATCTTATGTTTACACTTGACAAAGGCCAGCTGGCTGAAAAATTGCGCCTGTCTTCTCTGGGTTGTATTAAGTATGTGTTATGGTTCTATTTTCGTGTTTTGCTGGTTCCTGTTTGCATGAGCATGGGCGGTCACACCTGTTTGGGATGGCTGAACAATATTCTTTTGTTGCGTCATTGAGCATTTGTCTGTATATGCTTGGTAGCTTTAACCTGATGTCTCTTGATGGCTTGCCCTGCTGTGCCTTTCTAATTTTTTTGGTCTGGCATTTTTCACGCACCAGAATTCTAATTTTCTTTTCTTTTTGTCACACTTGATATATATATATGTATTCTTTGCAATGATTTCCCATTCTGTCATGCTGTTAAAGAATCCCTTTAGTTTTAGTGTTTGTTGTTCCTTATCTGTTGTGCCTAACATTCTGCCAGTCACTGCCATGTATTCACCATCACAGTCGTTGCATGTGGTAGAGCACAGCATATTTTTTGTCACATGTGGTAGAGCACAGCATAATTATGTTTCGTTCTTTGGGTGTACCAGTTGTGCTCTATTGATTGGCAGTTGGTAAATGTTGGTGTTTATAAATATGAAATATTTATAAAAACAACAAGAACAAAATCCCACAAAAAGAACAACAACAACAACAAAAACAAAACAAAAACCTTCTTAGTCTTTCAAGGACAGCTTGCGGATATGTTTCTTTGCCATATTCCAATGTAATTTGAGATTGAAAGTACAGTCCTTGTAGCCGTTTGGCCATTGAAAATACAGTCATTGTAGCTATTGGGCCATTGAAAATACAGTCATTGTAGCCATTGGGGCATTGAAAATACAGTTCTTCAAGCTGTTGGGTCATTGAAAATACAGTCCTTGAAGTCACTGGACCATTGAAAATACAGTCCTTGAAGCTGTTGGGTCATTGAAAATACAGTCCTTGTAGTCACTGGACCATTGAAAATACAGTCCTTGAAGCTGTTGGGTCATTGAAAATACAGTCCTTGTTGCTATTGGGCCATTGAAAATACAGTCCTTGTAGCTATTGGGCATTGAAAATACAGTCCTTGTAGCTATTGGGCATTGAAAATACTGTCCTTGTAGCTATTTGGGCATTGAAAATACAGTCCTTGTAGCTATTGGGTCATTGAAAATACAGTCCTTGTAGCCATTGGGGCATTGAAAATACAGTCCTTGAAGCTGTTGGGTCATTGAAAATACAGTCCTTGAAGCTATTGGGTCATTGAAAATACAGTCCTTGTAGTCATTGGACTATTGAAAATACAGTCCTTGAAGCTGTTGGGTCTCAAATCTTCTTGTTAGCTGTTTCATATCAGTTGTTCCTACTGATGCAGTGGTGTTTACAAGCCCAAAAGGCATAGAGAACAGGATGGTTAAAAGTGGCTGGTTTGGGTGCAGTTTTGCTACCAAAATTGACAGTGTAGTTGACTTAAAACTCTATTTTTTTAGTTGAAAAAGATAAAATGTTGCATTATTGCTTTGTCGTTATGCAAATTAATGATTTTACAATACAGTGCAGTCAAAAAGTGAAAAATGAAAGCTCACACCCTTCATTCTTTTTTGAGTTCTAGCTCAGAATAGAACAAGCCACAAAATGGCTCATTCCATGATGGAGGGTTAGAAATGAATCACAGTCTTGCTGTTTCTGAATGAAGGGAAGATTGATTCAGACCAAAAATGGCATCCATGTGTCTGCGTGTTTGTCTGCAGTGGAAAACCCCCAATGTATATGGTGATTTGGTTGGAGCTGTTGTTAAATGTGTGTTGATTTGCCAGTAGAAAATATTCCAGCTGAGATCTATTTGGAGTTGTTATTGAATGGATTTTTAATGCATGGAATTTTGCTCAAAATGGAACTTGATTTACAGTTTTTTTAAGAGGAGAAAAATGCACCGGATTAGATAGGTATGACCAGATGTTTGTATCACATTGATCAAAAACGTGGAAACGTGTTTGCAAGGATTTTATAGCTCTTCAGTGGCAGACATAAATATATTTAGATCACATTGATCCTTCACTGATTCAGTACTTGAAATAATTGTTGATCTGGTTTATATGTTTTTTATGTGAAAGAAAAAAAGTATTTCCATTGTGAAAGACAATGAAAAAAGTTTTTCAAAGCATATTTTTTTGTTATGTTTTGTCCTCTTGTTTTATCTTAATCTTGATTCAGCCCGTAATTAAAAAATTAGAAAAAACTGGCCTGTTTACAGCCTATACTTTAATCGGGTTGGTGATGTCAGCTTTATCATGTTCCTTCCACACTACCCAATAGCCGGCATGTTGGTTTTTTGCGCAGACTCAAGGAGTCTGCAAGATAACTTCTGGCAGATTTGGGTTGAGTGCTTATGGAATTGTCTGAGTGCCATGGCTTCCTCTTGAACGAACTCTAAATTCTAAACCTCTTGTGTTTAGTTTCATTTTCTAACTTTTAATTCACAATTTCTAAAATATGAAGTGTTCACTGTTTTGGTATTAGTAAAAGTTGTGATTTACATAGGTTAGACAGTAAATACTGATGAAAAATTTAGTTTTCCTCCCTAGTGAATTGTGATCATCCGCAAAGTAAGTCTAATTGTATGGGATAGGTTTTGCTTGATTTCATATGCATACATGCTCAGCTGTTGAATTGCTGTGTGAAATGAAACCACTGTGAACATGTGAACAAGATCTTAATGTGCAAGAATTATTAGCACTGCTACTAATGTTAACATCCACAAGTGCATAGTGAACTAAAAAATTCAGTGAATGAAAATGCATATTTGATGGATGAAACATGCACAATTTTGTGGCCAACTGACATTTGTCAAGCATAAATTAAGGACAGAAAAGAACCAAAATCACCAGATTTAGGACATAACCCATATCATTTTGTATATTTTATTCCAAATCTGGTAAGTTTGCTTCTTTATTGTCTTTAATTCACGACAAATACCAGTTGGCTGAAAAGATATATATATGTGTTGTTTCATCATTTAAGTATTTATGTTCTTATTCTCTTTTGTATGTTTCATGTTTCTGATTGTTTGAATGCTGGCAGTCTCTTTGATTAAGTGCAGTGTGTTACTGTTAAAAAAAGTATTATTTTCTGCCATTTTCTTTGTGTTTTCTGCATGATGCCAATCATTTTTCATACTATATGTTTGTATTATTGTCGTTGTTACTTACAGTGCATGGCCTGTTTAAGTCTGCATGTCAGTTTGTTTAAATCACATGTATGTTATATGTTCACTTATATGTGTTAAAAACATATTTGTCTACTTATTGTATTTTATTTTCCAGGCATATGGAAATGCAAACATGGCCAATACCAACCAGACTCGCAAAGTGGTGTGCTTTGTCATTTGTGTAGTTACTGCAGTAATGATAATGAGCATTGTCATAGGAATTATTGTGATATGATTTCAAATGATTATTATGTTTGTGAATGCTATAGCTGAATGCTGTACTTATTTATACCTAGATTAAATCAACAAGTGCTGTCCTAAAATGCTATCAATAGGATTAGGAAGTAACATCACTCATGTTCCCAACCTATGACAGATTTCTTTTTCATCAGTCATATCCCCAACCAGTGTCAAAAAGTTTTTATTCAGGGTACATATATATATAGCATCTTGATGTATTAAGCACTGATCTGTGAAAGCTCTTTTTGATGTTATGTCTTTGTAAGGTACATGTGTTGCTGAGTCATGATATGACTGGAGTCAACAGACGGGAATGTGAAAAAGACAGACGGGTCATTTTATGTCTAACATTTGTCTTGTCTGTGAATGAAATACTTGTACATTGTTCTGCAATTTATAAGTTCTCTTGATCCAAATGATATTTTCTCATAGCAAAGAAACAGATGCACGCACGCACGCACGCACGCACACACGCACGCACGCTTACACAAACACAACCCTTTTCAAACTGATGAAGCCTGACTGTTCCAGAGTTCTGAATGCTGTTCTGTTGCTCGTTAAATTGTATGATGATATTATCATATATGGTACAATGCCAATATGACTTCATAGATTCATCCATCCCGTAGACATCTCTTTATCTTATTTATTCATTTATCTATTTACTTATTTAGTCATTTACTTACCTATTTATTTGTTCATTAATTTTTAATTTTTATTTATTATTCTTTTCCACCTAAAAATATATATCTGAATGGAGTTAAGAGAAATAGCAAACGAACATATACTGACCTTGGGAGATTGGAAAAATCTTCGCCCTTTACCCACCTGTGCAAGACATCGCCCATGCAGGATCAGACGCAGATCTTCAAAGATTTGTTCTTTGCTATTTTTTTTGTTTTGTTTATCTGTTTTTCAGATAGGTCACTGCTCTGTGATTGTAGTCCACATCCATTCTTATCTTAGGTTCTGCACCTTTTTGTTTTTTATACTTGATAGAGCGGTGGACTCAGGATCTGATATCTTTAGTTCAGTTCCAGCCTGCAACATTAAGCGTTGGTCTGTTTGCTGCCCTTCTGATTGTAAGAAATCCAAAACAAGTGCGACCGCCCGCATTCAAGCAAACGGAAACCAGAAAAAACACGAAAATAGAGACAGAATGCGTATTCAATACGACCAGACAAGACACTGGTTATATTAAATATGGGTTCTAATTCTATTTTCATGTTTTTTTCTGGTTCCATCTCAATGTTTCCACCACTCTGGTGGTGTCAGCTTAGTGTTTCAAAGGTTCCCACTCCCCTCCCACCCATCCCCATCCCCCCGAAAAAGTGTTTTCCTCTTTGTAATTCAAGATCTTACAAGCACACAGGGTTCTGCACAGGCTCAGGGAGTGTGTCAGATAACTGCTGGCAGATTCAGGTGGAGCGCATATGGAATCGTCCTGGTATGATGAATGCCTTTTGAACAAACTTTTCGACTCCAATTTTTTTATACTTGGGTACATTTTAAGAGGCAGTAAGATTTGTTTCTTTAACCCTTTGACTCCTGCACCCTGTCCATCACTGTCCTGCATTGTCAGTCTTGCTAGCAAAGCAAAAACTTAACCACTTGACTTCCTCAGAAGCTGGTGGATAGGGTGAGGGAGTCAGAGTTAAGTTTTTGCAGTTGGTGGATAGGATGCAGGAGTCAAAGAGTTAAGAAAGGGTATCGATTGAGTACCTTGTACTGTGTTGGCTGCACTGTAATGTGCAGCCAGATTTGTTTCTGTGCAGAAAGAGTGCGTAGCAACACCAAGTAATGCGCGAATCGTGGCAGGTAAAATGTTTGTGTGTATATAGGTGTGGGAGAAGGAGGATTGCTAATATGATATGATTTTCTTGTTGGTATGATTTCATGTGATTTTGAACACTGTTTTACTCTTTTTAAGTTATTGTTGTTTGTACATTGTTTTAACCCTTTTAAAGTTATTGTTGTTTGTACATTGTTTTTACCCTTTTAAAGTTATTGTTATTTGAACATTGTTTTACCCTTTTAAAGTTATTGTTGTTTGTACATTGTTTTACCCTTTTAAAGTTATTGTTGTTTGTACATTGTTTTACCCTTTTAAAGTTATTGTTATTTGAACATTGTTTTACCCTTTTAAAGTTATTGTTGTTTGTACATTGTTTTACCCTTTTAAAGTTATTGTTGTTTGTACATTGTTTTACCCTTTTTAAGTTATTGTTATTTGAACATTGTTTTACTCTTTTTAAGTTATTGTTGTTTGTACATTGTTTTACTCTTTTTAAGTTATTGTTGTTTGTACATTGTTTTAACCATTTTAAAGTTATTGTTGTTTGTACACTGTTTTACCCTTTTTAAGTTATTGTTGTTTGTACATTGTTTTACCCTTTTTAAGTTATTGTTGTTTGTACATTGTTTTACCCTTTTTAAGTTATTGTTGTTTGTACATTGTTTTACTCTTTTTAAGTTATTGTTGTTTGTACATTGTTTTACTCTTTTTAAGTTATTGTTGTTTGTACATTGTTTTACCCTTTTAAAAAAAAAAGAAGTTATTGTTTGTACATTGTTTTACTCTTTTTTTTTTATTTATTTGTATAAAGTTATTGTTGTTTGTACATTGTTTTACTCTTTTTAAGTTATTGTTGTTTGTACATTGTTTTACCCTTTTTAAGTTATTGTTGTTTGTACATTGTTTTACTCTTTTTAAGTTATTGTTGTTTGTACATTGTTTTACTCTTTTTAAGTTATTGTTGTTTGTACATTGTTTTACCCTTTTTAAGTTATTGTTGTTTGAACATTGTTTTACTCTTTTTAAGTTATTGTTGTTTGTACATTGTTTTACCCTTTTTAAGTTATTGTTGTTTGTACATCGTTTTACCCTTTTTTTTTTTTAGTTATTGTTGTTTGTACATTGTTTTACTCTTTTTAAGTTATTGTTATTTGAACATTGTTTTACCCTTTTTAAGTTATTGTTGTTTGTACATTGTTTTACTCTTTTTTTTAAGTTATTGTTGTTTGTACATTGTTTTACTCTTTTTTAGTTATTGTTGTTTGTACATCGTTTTACTCTTTTTTTTAGTTATTGTTGTTTGTACATTGTTTTACCCTTTTAAAGTTATTGTTGTTTGTACATTGTTTTACCCTTTTTAAGTTATTGTTGTTTGAACATTGTTTTACTCTTTTTAAGTTATTGTTGTTTGAACATTGTTTTACTCTTTTTAAGTTATTGTTGTGTTGTACATTGTTTTAACCCTTTTTAAGTTATTGTTGTTTGAACATTGTTTTACTCTTTTTAAGTTATTGTTGTTTGAACATTGTTTTACTCTTTTTAAGTTATTGTTGTTTGTACATTGTTTTACCCTTTTTAAGTTATTGTTTGTACATTGTTTTGTTCTTTTAAAGTTATTGTTGTTTGTACATTGTTCTACTCTTTTTAAGTTGTTGTTTGTACATTGTTTTACTCTTTTTAAGTTATTGTTGTTTGTACATTGTTTTACTCTTTTTAAGTTATTGTTGTTTGTACATTGTTTTACTCTTTTTAAGGTATTGTTGTTTGTACATTGTTTTACCCTTTTTAAGTTATTGTTATTTGAACATTGTTTTACTCTTTTTTTTAGTTATTGTTGCTTGTACATTGTTTTACTCTTTTAAAGTTATTGTTGTTTGTACATTGTTTTACTCTTTTTAAATTATTGTTGTTTGTACATTGTTTTACTCTTTTTAAGTTATTGTTTGTGCATTGTTTTGTTCTTTTAAAGTTATTGTTGTTTGTACATTGTTTTACTCTTTTTAAGTTATTGTTGTTTGTACATTGTTTTACTCTTGTTAAGTTATTGTTGTTTGTACATTGTTTTACTCTTTTTAAGTTATTGTTGTTTGTACATTGTTTCACCATTTTTAAGTTATTGTTGTTTGTACATTGTTTTACCCTTTTAAAGTTATTGTTGTTTGTACATTGTTTTACTCTTAAAAAAAAAAAGTTATTGTTATTTGAACATTGTTTTACTCTTTTTTTTAGTTATTGTTGTTTGTACATTGTTTTATCTTTTTTAGTTATTGTTGTTTGTACATTGTTTTACTCTTTTAAAAAAAAAAGTTATTGTTGTTTGTACATTGTTTTACTCTTTTTTTTAAAAATAGTTATTGTTGTTTGTACATTGTTTTACTCTTTTTTAGTTATTGTTGTTTGTACATCGTTTTACTCTTTTTTTAAAAGTTATTGTTGTTTGTACATTGTTTTACTCTTTTTAAGTTATTGTTGTTTGTACATTGTTTTACTCTTTTTAAGTTATTGTTGTTTGTACATTGTTTTACTCTTTTTTTTAGTTATTGTTGTTTGTACATCGTTTTACTCTTTTTAAAAAAAAGTTATTGTTGTTTGTACATTGTTTTACTCTTTTTAAGTTATTGTTGTTTGTACATTGTTTTACTCTTTTTTTTTTAAGTTATTGTTGTTTGTACATCGTTTTACTCTTTTTTAAAAAAAAGTTATTGTTGTTTGTACATTGTTTTACTCTTTTTAAGTTATTGTTGTTTGTACATTGTTTTACCCTTTTAAAGTTATTGTTGTTTGTACATTGTTTTACTCTTTTTAAATTACTGTTGTATAAGTGTGTGGAAGGACATAATCTTACTTGAGACTTCACTCCATTTGTGTGTGTGTGTGTGTGTGTGTGTGTGTGTGTGTGTGTGTGTGTGTGTGTGTGTGTGTGTGTGTGTGTGTGTGTGTGTGTGTGTGTGTGTGTTTTGTGTGTGTGTGTGTGTGTTAGAGAGAGAGAGAGAGAGAGAGAGAGAGAGAGAGAGAGAGAGAGAGAGAGAGAGAGAGAGAGAGAGAGAGAGAGAGAGAGAGGGAATACGGCACATTGGAGATCAGTAAAAGCATCAGTGTGTTTTTTTCTTTACATGTTGGTAATGTCAGTCTTTTGTTTTTCGTGTTTTGTGTTTTCTTACTTTCCTGTTTTGTCCAAGAACACCTTGTCATTTTCACTGCCTTGTTTTATTCATTGGTCTCTTACTTTCTTTCCTTTTATTGCTTTGTTTATTTCTTGCTTGATTTATTGTTTTTATATTTCTTGGTTTGATTAAATACTTGCATATTTTATTATTTAAAGAAGGAAGTTTTGATGGGGTTTTGCGTATATCTTGCCTTGTACATTAAAAGCTGTTATCCCTTGTTTTTGTTGTTCTCTTTGTTTCTTATGGCATGAATGATTCAGACAACCCAGGTATAATGACCAGGAGAGCAGAACATTTCTGTTGTCAGTTTTTCTTGATACTTTTTTCAATTTTAAGAAAATTGGTTTAACTGCTTCAGACTACACTTTAGAATGAGATATAATCCTTTTGTTAACAAGTGTCTCTGTATGTACTGCTATTAGTATTCTATTTCTCCAGTCATCCATGAAGTTCTGTTTAAATTTGAGAAAATGTGGAATGTTTGTTGATTTGTGATTCTAATTCACACGCACATGTACGCATGCACGCACACACACACACACATACACACATGCACGCATGCACACACACACACACACACACACACACACACACACACACACACACACACACACACAACACACACACACACACATGCGCAGGCATGCCTGCACATGTGCGTGCACACACTCACACTCACGCACACACACAGAGTGAATTACACACACAAGAGTATGTGTGCATGCATGAACGCATACATACATGCACACACTCACAAGTTTCTATCAAAAGCTGTCCTAGATAAGGAAACAGTTTTGTGATTTGAATGTTAAAGCATGTTATAAATTCTTAATTTACTGAAACACCATTGAGCTGAACACAGTTAATGAAAAGCTCCACACAGGAGGAAGCTATATGGTGACATGAAAGACAACAGAATGTGGGTCATTAAAATGTATACCGTATACATTTCATGTGCTACACTTAGCTTTCATGGCATTTTGTGATTGTCAGGCAGTGTTCCGTGTTGTGTCTGAAACTCGACTATGATGAAGTAACTTTACAAATATTGCCTCAACTCAGTGCTGATTACTACAGTCACTGCATTACTGTTTTGATTTTCACATGATCTTGTTCATGTCATGAAAGTAGCAGGAAAACGCAGAACTGAGATTACAGTGAGAATGAGATAAGAAGGGCCATGTGATCTGAGGTACTTTTCACATTACATTGTGGACCAATGATTTACAAAGATGCCAACAGAATTTCCTTGTGGTTTGTGACAGCAAACAAGCCTTGTTTACACTCCTGCCGTGATAACTTCTGCTTTCAACCTGGCCAGACAGAAACAAATACTGTGTTAATTAGTTAACAGAAGCAACATAGTTTGAGATACATTCATGAATTAAGACTCCATTGTGTTGTTTAGGCCCTTCTCCCCAGAAAAAAAAAGAAAACCCATTACCACCACCACCACCACCACCACCACACCACCACACCACCACCACCACCAAATAAACACACAAACACAAATGCAAACAAACAAACAAACAAACAAACAAACAAACAAACAATCAGTGCATTTACTGATATTAAAAAAGCAGTGCAGTTTTATTTGATGTTAACATTCTGTACAATATAGTTACTTAACTGTTTTTTTTTAAAGTTGCAGTGCGGTTTCATATTTTTAAGTTCATATTTTTAAGATGGCTGCACAGATGTACTTATCATCAATTTTATAATTATGTGTGAGTGATGGTTTTGTATAAAACCACTGCAGAGTTTAGCTTTTTGTTTTAGAGATACTTTAGATCAGTTAACCAGTCCCGTGGTGCAGTGGTTAATGCAATGGACTACCGACTGGAAGGTTGTGGGTTCGAATCCCCATTAGTACCTTTGAAAATTATTGTGGGATTTTTCGTCTCTAACCGGCTCCTATGGGCTCATTGGGAAGACTGGAACCACACAGTTGAGTCTCATCCACTTTGCGGATGCGTCATTGAGGGTGTTGCTCAAATCTTCTGACCAACACTGCAGGTGTGTGTATCTTTCGGGCCTGGTTGACACCAGGATGTATTATGATAGTAAGCGTAGAGTACAACCCTGTTGTGCAGTCTCAGTCCTAGATGGAGCTCCGTAGCATTGTGATTATGATCCTCATTGACATCATCATCATCGCATAATAAAAACTGTTTCAGCTTCTGTGGCCATTGGGGTGCGTAGAAAATGGGACGAAAAAAAACAAAACAAAAAAATAACCCTATAGATTAGTTAAGAGCCGCCTGATTTTTTTAATCGATTCATTATAGAAAGAGTCCTATTGGAATTAAAAAGTCCCACAGTCATATTATGACTAATGGGTATTGAAAATGTCTTTAAGCTGTCAATTTGATGTGTAAGTATAGATGAAGATTGAAAGTGACTGTCTTCAGCTGTCAGTTTGGCATACAAGTATAGTTAAGATTTGTGTTTGTGTTTTTATTTGATCATTGAAATGGAAATGATGAACACAGATTGATCATCTTGTTTCTCTTGAAAAGTGCTTTTTGTAATTGTATAATTTTGTTATCAGTCTTCTGTGACATGTTTTTGAACTGTGCTACTTCCTTTTGAAGTGTACTCCTTTATACGCTGTTTTTTAAAAAAAAAAAAAAAGTTTGGGAGAGTGTTTTTTGTTAATTGATTGATTGTTGTTTTGTAATAAAGCAGCAGTACACATGCTTTGGACTTGGTGACTTTGACTGGAGTGTCATTGACTAACAATTAACCAGGCTTGGTAACTCTCAGCGGATCCACTAATTTCAGCAGATGAACTCCTAGTTTCAGAGGGAAAAAATTTTTTTTCAGAGGAAATATTACTGAATTATTGTATTTGCCATCAGGAAATGAATCCATAATGCCTCAAAATTACAGAAATTCTTCAGCTTCTGGGGGGCTGACCCCCCAGCAGGGACATTGCCCCTGGACCCCGGCCAATTTTCAGAGGAAATTATCTTCTCTTACCCAGCCTGATTAACATAGAGCACTCTAACCTGGATTGCTTGATACTACACGGGCTGCATGATTACTGTCATCCTGTTTCTGACTTGTGTTTGTCCCTTGACTGATTGTCTGCAAGTTGTATAATGAAGAAATGAAAACTGATATACAAAGAAGAAATGATAATGGAGAGCAAATCTTATTTTATGTATTGTGTCACTGGCCATTCATCATAGGAGAATAGTTTAAAGCCAGAGACTATAACATGCAGCCTTTTCCAGATTCACTTTGATGTTCATGAGATAGAGAAGTCACGTTAAAAATTAATGTCTGAGATGGATGAAGGAAACAGTTTGTCAAAAGTTGAAATACCAGACCCAGCAAGGCAGTATTTTTGCTGCAGTCAGTACAGACTGTCAGACCCTTCAAAGCAGTTTTTTTTCTTCAGACAGTAAATGGAAGGGCAGGAAACGGTTCCCATACAATTATTGTGAAGTTTCTTGTTCCTTTAGTTTCTGTGGTAAAATGTGGGTCAGTGTTTTTCGTTATGAGCAGTGTTCAGATACAATAGACATGTCTCCACTTGTTCTGAAGATAACAGACTTGTTACCCGTTATCCCCATTTGTTTTGAAGATAACAGACAGACTTGTTACCCGTTATCTCCACTTGTTCTGAAGATAACAGACTTGTTACCCGTTATCTCCACTTGTTCTGAAGATAACAGACTTGTTACCTGTTATCTCCACTTGTTCTGAAGATAACAGACTTGTTACCCGTTATCTCCACTTGTTCTGAAGATAACAGACTTGTTACCCGTTATCTCCAGGCCACTTGTTCTGAAGATAACAGACTTGTTACCCGTTATCTCCACTTGTTCTGAAGATAGCAGACTTGTTACCCGTTATCTCCACTTGTTCTGAAGATATTAGACTTGTTACCCGTTATCTCCACTTGTTCTGAAGATAACAGACTTGTTACCCGTTATCTCCACTTGTTCTGAAGATATTAGACAGACTTGTTACCCGTTATCTCCACTTGTTCTGAAGATAACAGACTTGTTGCCTGTTATCTCCACTTGTTCTGAAGATAACAGACTTGTTACCCGTTATCTCCACTTGTTCTGAAGATAACAGACTTGTTACCCGTTATCTCCACTTGTTCTGAAAATAACAGACTTGTTACCCGTTATCTCCACTTGTTCTGAAGATAACAGACTTGTTACCCGTTATCTCCACTTGTTCTGAAGATAACAGACTTGTTACCCGTTATCTCCACTTGTTCTGAAGATATTAGACTTGTTACCCGTTATCTCCACTTGTTCTGAAGATAACAGACTTGTTACCCGTTATCTCCACTTGTTCTGAAGATAACAGACTTGTTACCCGTTATCTCCACTTGTTCTGAAGATAACAGACTTGTTACCCATTGTCTCCACTTGTTCTGAAGATAACAGACTTGTTACCCATTGTCTCCACTTGTTCTGAAGATAACAGACTTGTTACCTGTTATTTGCACTTGTTCTGAAGATAACAGACAGACTTGTTACCCATTATCCCCACTTGTTCTGAAGATAACAGACTTGTTACCTGTTATTTGCACTTGTTCTGAAGATAACAGACAGACTTGTTACCCATTATCCCCACTTGTTCTGAAGATAACAGACTTGTTACCTGTTATTTGCACTTGTTCTGAAGATAACAGACAGACTTGTTACCCATTATCCCCACTTGTTCTGAAGATAACAGACTTGTTACCTGTTATTTGCACTTGTTCTGAAGATAACAGACAGACTTGTTACCCGTTATCTCCACTTGATCTGAATATAACAGACAGACTTGTTACCTGTTATCTCCACTTGTTCTGAAGATAACAGACTTGATACCCGTTATCTCTACTTGTTCTGAATATAACAGACAGACTTGTTACCTGTTATCTCCACTTGTTCTGAAGATAACAGACTTGATACCCGTTATCTCCACTTGATCTGAATATAACAGACAGACTTGTTACCTGTTATCTCCACTTGTTCTGAAGATAACAGACTTGTTACCTGTTATCTCCACTTGTTCTGAAGATAACAGACTTGTTACCCGTTATCTCCACTTGTTCTGAAGATAACAGACTTGATACCCGTTATCTCCACTTGTTCTGAAGATAACAGACTTGATACCCGTTATCTCCACTTGTTCTGAAGATAACAGACAGACTTGTTACCCATTATCTTCACTTGTTCTGAAGATATTAGACAGACTTGTTACCTGTTATCTCCACTTGTTCTGAAGATAACAGACTTGATACCCGTTATCTCCACTTGATCTGAATATAACAGACAGACTTGTTACCTGTTATCTCCACTTGTTCTGAAGATAACAGACTTGTTACCTGTTATCTCCACTTGTTCTGAAGATAACAGACTTGTTACCCGTTATCTCCACTTGTTCTGAAGATAACAGACTTGATACCCGTTATCTCCACTTGTTCTGAAGATAACAGACTTGATACCCGTTATCTCCACTTGTTCTGAAGATAACAGACAGACTTGTTACCATTATCTTCACTTGTTCTGAAGATATTAGACAGACTTGTTACCTGTTATCTCCACTTGTTCTGAAGATAACAGACTTGATACCCGTTATCTCCACTTGTTCTGAAGATAACAGACTTGATACCCGTTATCTCCACTTGTTCTGAAGATAACAGACAGACTTGTTACCCATTATCTTCACTTGTTCTGAAGATATTAGACAGACTTGTTACCTGTTATCTCCACTTGTTCTGAAGATAACAGACAGACTTGTTACCCATTATCTCCACTTGTTCTGAAGATAACAGACTTGTTACCTGTTATCTCCACTTGTTCTGAAGATAACAGACTTGTTACCTGTTATTTGCACTTGTTCTGAAGATAACAGACAGACTTGTTACCTGTTATCTCCACTTGTTCTGAAGATAACAGACTTGTTACCTGTTATCTCCACTTGTTCTGAAGATAACAGACTTGTTACCCATTATCTTCACTTGTTCTGAAGATATTAGACAGACTTGTTACCCGTTATCTCCACTTGTTCTGAAGATAACAGTCTTGTTACCCGTTATCTCCACTTGTTCTGAAGATAACAGACAGACTTGTTACCCGTTATCTCCACTTGTTCTGAAGATAACAGACAGACTTGTTACCCATTATCTTCACTTGTTCTGAAGATATTAGACAGACTTGTTACCCGTTCATAGACTGTGATAGAAATTGTGCAGCATGGATATTCTTACAAGAACATACAACAGTCTCAGTATCAATGATAACTTCTTTCTCGAGCTGTCACCTGTCAACTGCTGGTATACGTCATTATATGCCATGAAGATATATTTTTTGAAATATATGGGGAAAAAAATGACAAGTAAATATTTCATGTTTGGTTGATTTATCACACTGTGAGAAATGAAAGTACCTCATATCGCTAGGATAGGTAGGAGTGTGATAATGAGACCTCATTATTCTTTGGCCATCTATAATGTGGGTAATCCTATCCTTGCCTTACCCCTGTGAGGTGCCAGGGGCTCTTTCAGTATAAATAGTATCCCCACCTTCTGGACATTTTGTGCTAGAAATTTCATCTTTTCTGTCACTCCCTTTGTTTCTGCCTGGTTCTTTTGCTTTCTGTCATTTCTTCCTATCATTTTCTGCCTTACTGGTCCATTCACCTGTGTGTGTTCGATAAAGTCCTATGTACTTTCTCTTAGGATTGATTATTGGGTACATGTGTTAAGTGCATTTTTGGCTCTAGGGAAATCCATTCACCTGTGTGTGTTGGATAAAGTCCTACGTACTTTTTCTTAGGATTGATAATTGAGTATATGTATTAAGTGCATGTTTGGCTTTAGGGAAATGAGAGATGCAGAAGCAATTTTAGGTAATTTTGGCCCATTTTGATATATGTTTTGGTGCTCTTAGTTATGTTCAAATTTGTGCTCAGGTATGTTTTTTGAACCTCTGTGCGATAAATTGATCGGAGTGGTCAGCACCAGGGGCATCTCCTTAGATAATGTGTGAGAATGCATTGATATATGTACTTAATTTTCTTTCTTTTTTCTCTTTTTTGTTGTTGTTGAAGTATTGTATGTTTTGAAATGGTTATAGCCCTGATATGGCTGTACGCAGTCAGCTGGGCTTTAAACAAAAATAAAAGTAACAGTAGCTGTCCATGCCTTACCTTCTGCAGCCTTGAGCAGGATCCTGTCCATTCACAGCTGGGTTGACTGGAGCATGAAGATGTGTGTAATGTCGTGTATTTTCTTAAATGTTGTGATCTAGGTTCACACCTGTTCAGTGTCTTGCAAGGTGGCTGCTATACAGTATTGCTGTTTTGCCCTCATTTTGTTTCTTATTTAAAATAAAATTGTGGTTATTTATAAAGAAACAAATGGTGTCGGTAAGAAAGGATTTCTGAGCCCATTATTGATGGATCTTTACTGAATTTTTCTGTGATGTGTTTTTATTGTCATTCATAATATTGATTATTATTTTATGTACAACTATTGCATGCACAAACACACACACACACATGCAAACATAGCACACACACGCACACACACACACATGCACACATATTCTTACACATGCATGTGTACACGTGCCTGCGTGCACAAACACACACACATGCGCACAGCAATGCACACACATGCACACACACACGTACACACATGCGCACACACACACACACACACTCACACACGCACGCACGCACGGATATATAAACACAGTACGCCTCTTTATTCATATGAAAAATCTGTTGTTGTTTTTATGACAGAAGTCAGTGTTACACTTAAATATTTTGTGGTTTCTTATGTGTCTTCTTACTTGGTACAGCTTTAATGTTTGTTGTTTTCTCGTTGTGTATGTAATTGTGAACATTTTTATCACCGTTTGCTTTTTTTTAGCGAAATGTAAAGTGCTGGTGAGCATGTTTTTATATGGAATAGGTGCTATACAAAAAACATTATTATTATTATTATTACTGAAACTGGACCACAGTTATGACCCAATGTTTAAATGGTCAGGATCCATTACTTGGTTTACAGTGACAGTAGGAAAGTGTTTCAGTAAGAA
This sequence comes from Monoplex corrugatus, assembly GCA_030674185.1. Taxonomy (NCBI): domain Eukaryota; kingdom Metazoa; phylum Mollusca; class Gastropoda; order Littorinimorpha; family Ranellidae; genus Monoplex; species Monoplex corrugatus. Next base: position 47,110,820 of record JAPXFY010000019.1, read on the forward strand.
TATCCTATGACATATTGATAGATTGTGACATATTGAAAGCTGTTTGCTGGGCCTAACAAAATAATTGTAGCAGCACAACTGCAGGTGTGATTGTTCTATGATTATAATATTTTTGAAGGTCACTGCTGTACAGACTGATATTTAGAATGCCAAGAAAGGGAGATTGTTAGGATGGCATGAACATTTTGTTTTTGTCCCTGTATTTTATGTTCTCTTTTGATTTTGTGTTTTATTTTGTTTCCAGGCCTATGGAAGTGGGAACATGACCAGCACTGACCAGAATCGCAAAGTGGCTTTTATCATAATGTGCATAGTGATTATTGTGGTAGTCATCCTAATGTGTACCCTTATTCCATCACTCATTAGTCCATTTTAACCAGACTTGTAGTGATAATGATTTCTTTTCTGAATTTAACGTTCCATTCATACTAAATGGAGAAAAAAAATATTCAGCAGTTTGAGGAGTATCAGTAGATACTTGACTGCACCATTTTCTAGGCCTATAGAAGTGGGAACTTGAACAGCACTGACCAAAATGGCAAAGTGGCGCTTTTATAATACTGTGCATAGTGTCCTTAATGTTCTTGACTGCAGTCTGTCTGTCACCACGTCCAGGTAAAGGCTAGCTCCATTAGCTAGTAAGGTGACCTCCCGAATCCAGTGGGTTGCAGATGGCAGAGTGCCTTCTGGTTAAGCGGACTGCCTTCAAGTTAAATGTGAAAAAGCCAGGCTTGCCAGGATGAGAAAGCAGTCCCATTTTGACTGGCAGTGGTTTCTGTCAGGATGGGGTAGGATGGCGTTTGTTAAGGCTGTACCAAGAAAATCTAAAACAAGTGTGACTGCCCGTGTTCAAGCAAACAGGAACCAGAAAAAAACACGAAAAAAGAATAAGAACACATATTTAATACAACCAGACAAGACAGGCACAAATTTTCGTCCAACAACATTTTTGTATTAGATGTTCTGTTTGTTTGTGATCTTACACTTGACAAAGGCCAGTTGGCTGAAAATTTGCACCTGTCCTGTCTGGTTGTATTAAATGCGCGTTCTTATTCTCTTTTTTCGTATTTTTTCTGATTCCTATACCGAGAAAATACTGTATATGTTGTGTGACAGAACCTTCAGGCAGATAAGGATTGCATAAAGTTCTACTCACCTGCCGTCAGAGGGTAGGTATTTTGGCCATGAGCTAAGGGTGGGATAGTAATGAAAGGAAGGTTGGAAAAAGGTATGCTGGGGGTGTCCTCAAATGTCAGATTGTTCAGCAGATGTCTTCACCTGGTTGGGTGTTGACTTTGTGTCACCTGTTCTATCCATGTACATCTGGGTGTGTTTCTGCAGTAAATATAAGACTGCACAGTATTTTAATTGCATGTTTAAGTAGATGGTGTACAAATAGGTATTTCATTTTTTCCCCAAGATTTCAAATCCTGAGAAACCTTGATTATAGGGACATACTGAATTTGGTCAATCTGTGAAATCACCAGTTCATGTACATGTCTTGTGTCATGACAAGTCTGTACTGTCTGTCAGTGACAGTGTACCCTGGCATTTGTGGCTAACAGATGATGACTTGTCACACTTTTTACTGAAATGGACTTTTTACTGCTGTGGCTTTTGTTTGGTTTTGTTTCTTCAAATGGATAAAAAAAGACTTTACAGTTTTCACTTGTTATATACACTTGTGTGTTTTTATATGTGTATTATTTGTTTATTTAAAAGTGGCATCATTGGGATGAAAGCAGATGGTCAGTTTCATTTTTTTTTTTCATGTGAAATTGTATTTATTTCCTTAGAAAGTTTATGCAAATTACTCTGTTTAATTTTATTATATTTTTCCAGTGTTATATAAAACCGATACTGTTGTACAGATGTGAAGTGTGAACAGTCAATACGCAAAGTTAGAACAAGATTGAGACAGCTGAAATGTGATTTCCAAGAAGAATAGTAAGAGTTCCATGGACAGCAAAGAAAACAAACGAGACAATCTTGAAGTAGGCGGACACAAAAAGAACATTAATGAAGAAGATTAGGAAAAGGCAAGCAATATTTTATGAGGCAAGAGAAATTAGAGCATATAGTCACAACAGGAAAGTGGAGGGGAAAAGAACATCGGGTAGACCCAGGGAGAAAATATTGAATGGAGTTGTGGGGTGGCTTAGGACAGAGAGGGTGGGAGATGTGCTTGCAGCAACAAACGATAAATTTGTATGGTGAACCATGATCACCAATGCCATGTGGCAGGGCAAATGATGGTGGTGATGATGATGATGATATTTTTCCACAGATCAGAATTTCATTACTTTAGATTAGATAAGAAAGTGGAACTGTTTCAAATGACCACAGATCTGTCTGTTTTTGTAACAAGTTTTACAAAGTTGATGGAAAAAAGTTTGTATTCATATTGTTATAATTTTGTATTTGTAACGTTATTAGTAGTTTGTACTTCAAACTCTTTTTGCCTCATATGAAATTCAGATTCTCTTCCCAGAAAAAAATCTTTTTGCTTCATATGAAATTCAGATTCTCTTCCCAGGGAGAATGCATGTCACAGTGCAGCTCCACCCATTTTTTCTTTGTGTGCGTACTTCTGTGCGTGCGTGTGTGTGTGTGATAGTTTTTACTGTATTTTGCCAGGGACAACACCTGTATGGCTGTTGGGTCCATTTATATGCACTGAGTGTATATGTCTTATGGCACTGTGGTATACTGTCTTATCCAAGAGATTCAGCACCCACACCACCACTCAAGATCTGAGGGGTGGGGGTGGGTGGACGGGTATAAAAAAAATCTGTCCAATCAGCTGTTAAGAGATGTTAAGAGATGAATACGTTGCATACAGAACCAGAAGGCAGACAAGAGAAACTGTTGTTTTTCGTCAGATCAGAGCTATATATAATTGCATGTTGCCTGGAGGCAACACAAATTTTTTTTTACGCATCAAAATACGTCGTTTTCCACATACCCTAGTTATTCCATAGTTTTTACCTTGTTCATGTTGGAAAACATTGAATTGTGTTCAGATATAGCCTTCGTCTGTGTGGATGACATTGAATGATATAACACACATTTTTTGTGGGAATGATGAGAGAAATATTTTTCTAAGATTTTTCTCTTTTGCCCACAAATGATGATTATTTTTTAATGAATGTGACATGTGATTGAATGATACCTTTGTTTTCCCCCTGTGGGGATGCCGGAGGCTCTTTCAGAATAAATAGTATCCCCGCCTTCTGGAAATTTTCTGCCAGAAATTTCCTCTTTTCTATCACTCTCTTTGTTTCTGCCTTGTACCTTTGTTTTCTGTCATTTCTTCCTATCATTTTCTGCCTTACTGGTCCATTCACCTGTATGTGTTCGATAAAGTCTTAGGATTGATAATTGAGTACATGCATTAAGTGCATTTTTGGATCTAGGAAAGTGAGCTATGCGGAAGCAAGTTTTGGTAATTTATGTCCGTTTTTATATATGTTTTGATGTCCCTAGTATGTTTAAATTTGTCTTCAGGTGTGTATTTTTTAAAGTTGGATGGAGTGGTCAATGCCAAGGGCATGTCCTTCGATTATGTGCACAAATGCATTGATATGTGTACTTGATTTCTTTTCCTTTTTTTTTCCTGCTGAAGTTTGGTGAATGTTTTGAAACAGTTATAGCCCTGATATGGCTCTATGCAGTCGGCTGGGCTTTAAACAGAAATAACAATAGCAATAAGGCCTGTACACATGTTGATATTGGAGATAGGAAAAATCTCTACCCTTTGCCCATCAGGTTGGGGTGTCTAGATGGTCTGAACCCAGGGCCTTCTGATCTGAGAGGAGATGGGCACTATCTTCATAATGCTGGCCCCAAGAAAAGTTGAAGTCTCTGTCATCTCATTTCCTTACAACCGTTATCATTTTTTCTTTTGAACCTGGATTTTGCTGCCGTACAGCATAGATGTGAGAGGGATTTTGACTATGTACATCTGGTTCTTCCATATAAAAGGGGAAGCATCTTTGCTTTATGAACAAGTCCATTTTCTCTATACTCTTAGCACACTCTTAGCACAGCCCCAAGTCCATTTTCTCTATACTCTTAGCACACTCTTAGCACAGCTCCATGTCCATTTTCTCTATACTCCTAGCACACTGTTAGCACAGCCCCAAGTCCATTTTCTCTATACTCCTAGCACACTCTTAGCACAGCTCCATGTCCATTTTCTCTATACTCTTTGCACGCTTTTAGCACAGATGGCAACAAGCACCTCCAGTTGTAGTCAGATTGCAGTTTTTATAAGCTGCTCTTGTCTTTGATGTTGCAGACAAAGTTTAAGTATTATAGACAGAGTGCCTCTTTGAGTTCTCTTTTTAACGTCAGGACCTTTGTGCAAGGAGGCATTTTGCTGTTGATACAATCATTTAATCAAAGTTTATATATCTTTGCTGTTTAATAAGTTTTTTTGTGTGTGTGTGTATTTTGATAAACAATCAGTCCATTTTTGGTGTGTAGGTGCATCAGTTGTTTCATGACAGTTATAAAATTTCATGGAGATGGTGCAAACCGAGATGTAGGACTTTTAACATGAAAACATTGGTGATCCCCCCCCCCCTCCCCCTTGACGTACGGCGAAGGATTTATTGAAGTTTTTTTGTTTCATAGTGATCTTGGCATCAGATGTCTGTTATGGTCTTGCAAGGTTATGTGATTGCTGTGTTCCAGATGAACAGAGAGGAACAGGTGGAAACAAGAATGTGCAGTGCTGATTGTATGGAGACACTTTGCTTGTGTGTTGGCACTATGCTTGGGTTAGCTATTATTACATGTGCAATTTTACTGCCTTCCATTTATGGCTGACTGTCACTTTGCTGTAGACCCGACACCTGTATTTTGTTTTGGTTGAATTACAGTCAGTGTAGTTTTGTGCTTTTATCTCCAGCTTCCGTTGTCTTTTTCTGTTATCTGCAGTTTTTTGGCTTTTCCACTGTGATTTTCTTCTTCTGTGTTGCAGTTTTTCTGCATTAGTGTTGTTCCATTTCTTTTACAGTTCATGTCGGATAGAGTTAGGGGTATCAAAGAGAACTGAACTATATATCATTGATGTGTAGTGACATCGTGCACACACACACATATGTGAGCACACACACATGCGTGCACATTGTGACTTTTATCTGATTCAAAAGGAAGAAGGCTGTGTGTTGTGTGTTTGTGGACATTTGTTCAGGATGATATCCTGTCTGGCTGTTATTTGATGGCTCGTTGTGATAGAGATAGATGTAGAGGGCTTGTCCTCATCTTGATTGATATTGTGTATTCCGAGTAAGTTACCAAATAAGTCACAGGCCAACACCTTCTGCCTGGCCTGTATATCGGTCTGGATGAGTTAACAAATAACAGAAACATTCACAGATACAAAGAAAAGATTATCATTATTGGTTTTTTTTTTAAATAGTAGACTTTAAACTTTGCATGACTGTTGTCTTGTAGCGACTAATCAGTCCATAGTCTACACTCATAGTCTAATGTAATTATATAAATATTTGGTGGCTAGGATGCCTCAGTATGTGTTGTGATGTTTATTCATTTTAGAAATATCAGTTTTCATTTGGCTTCCCTTTCATCACTTTTATTCTGATCCCTATGGGGATGTTGGGAGCTCTTTCAGTATAAATAGCGTCACTACTTTCCGGAAATTCTGTTCAAAAACTTTTCTTCACTTCTGTCACTGTCTTTGTTTCTGCCTTGCTCCGTTAGCTTTGCTTTCTATCATCTCTTCCTATCATTTTTCTGCCTTGCTGGTCCATTTACCTGTGTTTTCCATAAAGCTTTCCATACTTTCTCTTAGGATTGATAATTGAACAATGTATGAACTGCATTTTTGGCTACAAGGAAATGTGATGTGCAAGCAATTTAGATGTCATTTAATGTTTTTAGTGTATATTTAGCAGTTTCGTTGTGTTAGATCAGTTTTAATGTATATATTTTAGTGTACTTAGTTTTAGGCCAGTTTTTCTGTTTTTGTGTTAGATCAGTTTTAATGTATATATTTTAGTGTACTTAGTTTTAGGCCAGTTTTCTGTTTTTGTGTTAGATCAGTGTTTAATGTATATATTTTAGTGTACTTATTTTAGGCAGTTTTTCTGTTTTTGTGTTAGATCAGTTTTAATGTATATATTTTAGTGTACTTAGTTTAGGCAGTTTTTCTGTTTTTGTGTTAGATCAGTTTTAATGTAATATTTTAGTGTACTTAGTTTTAGGCCAGTTTTTCTATGTTTTCGGGTACTTAGTTATGTTTATAATTATATTTGTATTCGGGCTTGTGCCAGGGGCATATACTTAGATTGTGTGCACAAACACATTGATGTATGTACCTTGTTTTCTATTGTGTGCACAAACACATTGATGTGTGTACCTTGTTTTCTTTTCCATTTTGTTGTTGTCCTGATTCAAAGAAATTTGAGATGGATGGCTCTGAACAGTGGGCTGGGCTTTATACAATTATGACAGTGATACTAAAACGTGAAGTCCTTTTCTGTCATTTTTTGTTTGTGCTTTGAGTCTAGGCTTGTTTGTTTCCTTGGTTGTAAGTTGTGTAGTTTTGCGTCAGTGGTCTCTTGTGAAAGGTCAGTGCATTCTGCCTACATGTGTGAGATTTGATTGGTGTTATTGCAAGCTTCAGTCAGTGATGGCAGTGGACCAGTGTAACTTTTGAGACTGTGTTGATGTGATTTTTGTTGTTGTATGTGGTGGGATGTTTTTTGCAATTGTTTATGTATACATTTTTTCCAGTGATTTTATGTTGATTTCTTATTTTGAATGTATTTTTAATCTGTCTTATGCACAGTTTTGTGCTGGTTGTTCTGCTTGTGTGTTTGATGATTTTAATTGCTCAAAATCCCCTGAGGATGGTTCAGTAAGCTGGTAGGTAAGGTGATGGATGAAATGAAAGAATTGAGGGCGTGCTGTCTCAAGAGAGCACACTTCATTTGTATTCTTCTAGAGTTGTATTTACATCTGATGTATTACAAGAAGAGAAAATAATACAAGTAAACATACTAGTTTTAGCATGCTTACACTGATACAGGTACAAATGCATCATGCTTTTGATTTTTTTGTCAGAATCTTTTAACACTTTGTCTCCTGCACCCTGTCTACCAACTCCAAAAACTTACCCCTTTGACTCCCTCACCCTATCCACCAGCTTCCTGCAGGAAGCTGGTGGATAGGGTGAGGGAATCAAAGAGTTGAGTTTTTGCTTTGCTAGCATGGTTGACAATACAGAATGCTGGTGGACAGGGTGTGGGAATCAAAGGGTTAAAAGGATGATGGCAGATGTGTAAAGTTTAATTGAAAAATCCATATATGACCCGCTCTGACTAAAGGTACAATAAGTCGGGCGAGGCCTTCTGCTGCTGTGGGCTGAAAACTCTGAACAGGGACAATTTTGTCAATTTTGAGTTTTTTGCATTTTCATACTCTATAACCACTTTTACGCAATGTCCTAACACAATAAAGTCAAATTTAATCGATAAGTATCATTTTTGTGTGGTTTAATGTGTGGTAAGTGCTACTGTCTGGCAGCTGAAAGCTGCCTGATCGCCCCATTTTGGTGATTAAAGTACGCTTTTCTTAAATTTATTTTTCTTTTTGTTGTTTTGGATGGATGGAACAATTAAGTTAACAAGGGAAGTATAGAATTTCAGCTGATTTGGTTGATATTTAATGCTCGTTGCTAAGGAGTTTCTGACAATACCTTTTCAATTCAGGCCTTTTCTCTTCAACAGTTTTTGTCAAAATGGCTGACCTGACCCCTCTCATCTTTGAAAGCCCACAACTTTTTTGTTTCTGTAGCCTGAAACTCAACTTTAGTACCATTTAAAAGCTGAGGTTCTAAACTTTATAGTGATATCATAACCTGAAAATGCCTAAACTGACTTACTGTGCCTTTTGTGAGAATGGGTCACATATAATTTTGCTATCTTATGCAAACATTTGTAGTACATGTGTGTAAACATTTCCCTCTTTCAATCAGTTGCCTCACCCCTCCCCCAAACTCTGTATAATTTTGCCAGTATATGCATATATTTGTTGTAGTGCCTGTGCTTAAAATGCTCCCCTTTTACAATAAGGTGACTTTTAAGACGCAACAGCAAACAGACGTTTACAGAGACACACATACACACATTCAGTGCGCACATGCACACACACCTATACTCACACACACACACACACAACACACACACACACACACACACGCACACACACACACACAGCACACACACACACACACACACTTACTTTTGATCTCGCTCTCTCTTTCTCTCTGTCTCTCTCGCTCTCTCTGTCTTTCTCTCTGTCTCTGTCTGCCTCTCTGTCTCTGTCTCTCTCTTTTTCTCCCTTTTCTTCACAACTCCTATGTTTGCATCAAGAAGAATGTGATTTAATTCAGGTACTTTTTTTTCTTTATTTTTATTTTTGTTTTTAAGCCTTTTGCTACGAATTAATTCAGTTGGATTTTAAACCCTCTCCCTCCCCTTTGTTTTGTTTTGAATCAGGTTTTCATATTGTTGGTTAATTCTTGTAGAATGTATTAATGGTTTGACAACAGATCAAGTGATACATTTCTCTGTGATGCCTATATATTATCATAATTACGTGAGAACACTGTCATAGTATTTTATTTTATTGTTTGCAGTCTTATCTCCTGCTATTGTACATTTTGTAAATTATAAGGTTGACAAATTCAACTACCAATCCTGAAATAAAATTATTTTTGTTTATTTATAAGGACAATAGACAGGCACTTGCATGCTGTTTTTACATCTAGCCTTTTACCTGAAGTGGGACTGAAATCCATGGAAAGATAATATCCAAATATTCTGAAACAATGCTAATTGTATACGTTAAGGGAATGTATAAATACATGTATACATAATGAAAGGAATTGAGCACATTAAGATGAATTAGCAAAGGTTGTTTAAAATCAGTGATTACATAGTGATTGTTCGTGTCATTGTTATGTTAATTATAATATAAAAACGAAATAACTAAACACTTTAGAAACACCATGATGGCAACTACATCCAAAATGGAGTGGTCTGCATCAGTATTCAGACAAGGTCAGGTTGTCCCTATAATTCAGTGATATTACATATTGTCTCTTTTCATCTTGCCACTCTGTCCACCTCCCCTGTTGGGTTGCCGGGGGTCTTTCAGTGTAAGTAGTATCCCCACCTTCTGGAAATTTTGTGCTAGAAATTTCCTCTTTTCTGATACTTTCTTTGTTTCTGCCTTGTTGCCTTGCTTTCTGTCATTTCTGCTTATTTTCTGCCTTACTGGTCCATTCACCTGTATTTTTTCGATAAAGTCTTATGTACTTTTTCTTTGGATTGATAATTGGGTACATGTATTAAGTGCATTTCTGGCTATAAGGAGTGAGATATGCGGAAGCAGTTTTAGGTAATTTATGCCTGTTTTTATATATGTTTTGGTGTCCTTATGTATGCTTATATTTGTATTCAGGTGTGTTTTTTAAATCTCCCCTGTGCGATAAATCGGATGGAATGGTCCTATGCCGGGGGCATGTCTTAGATTATGTGCGCGAATGCATTGATACGTGTACTTAATTTTCTTTTCTTTTTTTTCCTGTTGAAGTTTTTTGTTTTGAAGCGGTTATAGCCCTGATATAGCTCTGCACAGTCGGCTGGGCTTTAAACAACAATAAAAGTAAAATAAAGGTCAGGTTGTCCCTATAATTCAGTGATATTACATATTGTCCTTTTCACCTTGTCACTCTGTCCACCAGCTTCCTGCTAGATAGGATTGATATGGTCAGGTAGTGAAATGTTTAAATCATGGTAAGTTTGCTTCTGTTTCATTTACTTTTGTGATGCAAATGTTGACAAGTTATTTACCAGCAGTCAGTGTCATTTTAAAGGTATTTTGATATTTTATACAGATTACTGGTGTTATTCTCATTTTTTTTGTTGGCAAATGTGCCACATTGTTGACGTCTCTTTTTCACAAATATGCGCCTTGCGCTTGATTTTGCCTTATAATGTATGGACAGAATCAGATTATTTATTATCGTTTGAAAATTATGGTTAAGATATAGCATGCGGATTTAACATGTATGTGTATGACTTAAGTCACCTCACATACTTACTTGCAGTTTCAGGTATGTCTGCTGAAATATAGGTACACACCACACACCACTGGCTTTTGATGTGTGTGTGTATGTTTGTGTTTGTGTTCTTTGATTTAAGGTCTTTTTACTATGAGTGATATTAGACGATGTGTGTGTGTGTGTGTGTGAGTGCGTGTGTGTGTGAGTGCGGGTGTGTGTGTGTGTGTGTGTGTGTGTTGTGTGTGTGTGTGTGTGGTGTGGTGTTTTTTTGTGTGTGTGTGTGTGTGTGTGTTTGTGTGTGTGTGTGTGTGTGTGTGTGTGTGTGTGTGTGTGTGTGTGTGTGTGTGTGTGTGTGTGTGTGTGTGTGTGGTGTTGTAGTGTGTGTGTGTGTGGAGGGGTAGATGGCAGGTGGATGTTACTGTTACACCATATTAGCAATATTACGCCATACGCACAGCACACATTTTGTACTGTGTCAGTATGTGAGTTGGAAGAGTTCACAGCACATTTTGTTGTGTTACCCACTGAACTGTCAGAATCCAAATCTCATCATAATTATTATTATTGCTGTTTTTGACAGATCCTTTCAGCTTATGAGCATGCATCATGTGGTCGACTTTGACAAAAACTTTTAGTTGATCATAACCTGCTGTGAAATCTCAGACTTTTCCAGAGGCATTTTTCCCCCCGTAGTAAAAAAAACAACAAAAAAACGGGAATGTATTTTGTCTCATCCTAGCAAGAAATTATCGATCTGGGCAAAATGAGTCATACACTGGACAAAGTAATCGTCAGTTGCTTTGGGAATTTATTGGAAGACAGTGAGACCGACAGAACACTGAGAGGGGGTTGCTGGGACCTTTCTGTCCTTCTCTCTTTTGCCCTGCCCTTTGTTTTTTTGGTGCAATATCTGCTTCAAAGATCTTTTTGGTGTGCTTGTGTTTTTTACTCCCCCGTCCCCCCTTCCTTCTTGTGGGGATGCTGGGGGCTCTATCAGTGTAAATAGTATTCCCACCTTCAGGAAAAATTCTGTGCCAGACATTTCTTTTCTGTCACTGTTTCTGCCTTACTTGCTTTGCTTTCTATCATCTCTTCCTCTCATTTTCTGTCTTGCTGGTTTTTTTTTATTTATCTATTTATTTTTTTTACCTGTATGTGTTCAATAAACCCGTTCCATACTTGCTGTTATGATTGATAACTGGGTATGTGCATTGACTGCATTTTTGGCTCTAAGGAAGTGTGACGTGTAGAAGCAATTTTAGGTTATTTAGGCCAGTTTTTATGTATGTTTTAGCGTCATTATGTTTATGTTTGGATTTGTGTTTGTTTATTGAAACCCTCTGATGATAAATGGGATGGAACGGTCAATGGCAGGGAGATATCCTTAGATCATGTGCGTAAATGTGTTGATATGTGTATTTGATTTTCTTTTGCTGTTTTTTAAAAAAAATTTTTTTTTAAAAATTAAGCAAAGTGTTGTGTAGGCCTATGTTTTGAAATGCATGTAGCCCTGATATGGCTGTGCGCAGTCAGCTGGGCTTTAAACAATAAAGCAGATATCCCCGCTTTTTGTCATCTGAGGCTGAAATCTACTATCTTTTTAAAAAAGAAATTACACTTCTTTTTAAAATGCGGCCTTGGCTGTTATTTATTTTGACTTAATGATTTGCTGTGATAATATTCAGCTGTGTTCAGTACATGTTTTGTTCTTCATCATGCCATTGTATCTGTCTGTCACAAACATGTCCTCATCTGGTAGGGAACTTTTGAGAAATAGACCTTTCTTTCTTAGCTCAAGACTATTTTCATGGAATTTTTGTCTATGTTCCGTCCTCTCCCATGCCTGCCTGTGTCTTGCCTCATCATATCATCATCACAGGTGCCTTGCTGCATGGCGTTGGCGATTATGGACTTCCATCTGTCTCTGATCTCTTGTTGCCTCAAGCATCTCTTCCACCCTCCTTGTCTTCAGCCACTCTGCAAGTCCGTCTAGTATCTTCTCCCTGGGTCTAATCGGTGCTCTCCTTCCCTTCCAGCTTTCCCATTGTGACCAGGTGCTCCAGTTCCCCTTTCCTCATAAAATGGCCTATGAATTTGCCTGCCTTTTCCTAATCTTCCTTATGAATTATCTACTTGTGTCTGCCTCCATCAAGACTGTCTTGTTTGTTTTCTTTGCTGTCCATAGAACTCTCAACATCCTTTTTAGAAACCACATCTCTGCTGCCTCAATCTTGTTCTGGCTTTGCTTGTGTGTCTTGCCTACAGAACTGAATACATATATATTAAATGACAATCATTTTAACCAGTCTTGTGGAAGCTGCTGGAGATTAAAAAAACAAAAAACAAAAAAAAAAACTCTGATATCTATACCTTTGATACAGTTGAAAAATAGAAAATATTTTCTCATTGTTGATGCAGTTAAAAAATGGAAACAGAAAATAGTATATTTTTCTCGTGAATTTTTTTTTCCCTTTTGCCAATTGATGTATGAAAGAAGACTAGAGAGGTTCCACACTTCAATTCTAATACACCAAAGTGTTTTAAGATGAATATACTTACATTTGACAGATTATGTTGTACGAATCAATTCTTTCGTCATTTTTGCTTCATGGATGGATTGATATGTTCTTGATGTCACACTTCTTTGGCATGAATTTTAGTCAGTATGTTATTAGTTTCAAATTTAGTTGTTGTTGTAAATAGCAGAACTGTACCTTCATACTGTGTTAGTCTGTGTAAATATGTATATATATATATATATTGTGTGTGTGTGTGTGTGTGTGTGTGTGTGAGTGTGTGTGTGTGTGTGTGCTGTGTGGTGCATGCATGTGTGTGTGTGTGTATGTGGGGGTGAGAGTGTGTGTGTGTGTGTGTGAGTGTGTGCATTGCATGCACGTGTGTGCGTGATCGTGTGTGTGTTTGTGTGTGTGTGTGTGTGTGTGTGTGTGTGTGTGTGATTCTGGAAGTGAGCATGTTACCTTTCTGAGTGCTGGTGACTATTTGTTACAATTATTTTGTGTGTATGTTGTTTGTACAAAATGAAAATAGACTGCCCATTTAGTCTGAATGAATATGTGGCCTCTTGCTCATGTACAGATCCAAAGGATTTTTCTGTATATAAAAGCAAAAGAAGCTCTCCTATGAAGCCTCCAATAATTCCATTTAGATCTGTAAGTGGGGAACTAACAAGTATGTGTTCTTGTTAATTTTAGCTTTAAGCTGCAATAATTTCACTTAGATCTGTAAGTAGGAGAACTAACAAATATGTGTTCTTGTTAATTTTAGCTTTAAGCCTTCCAATAATTTCACTTAGATCTGTAAGTAGGAGAACTAACAAATATGTGTTCTTGTTAATTTTAGCTTTAAGCCTCCAATAATTCCACTTAGATCTGTAAGTAGAACTAACAAATTTGCGTTGTTGTTGTTGATTATAGCTTTACTTACAGGTGTGTTGCTGTCAGTGTACATGTATGACAGTGTGTGTTGATGTGCAGCAGCGCATTGTCCAAGCTTCTTGTGTTGATTTAGGAAGTGTATCCTGCCTGTCTTTGTTAACTCACTGTGATAAGGAAAAAATAAGATTACCTGGTTGTGTGTGTGTGTGTGTGTGTGTCTATGTGTGTGTGTCTGTTTGTGTGTGTGTGTGTCTTGTGTGTGTGTGTATGTGTGTGTGTGTGTTTTGTGTGTCTGTATTGTGTATGTGTGTCTGTATGTGTGTGTGTCTGCATGTGTGTGTGTGTGTCTATGTGTGTGTGCGCGGTGCATGCTGCATGTGTGTGTGTGTGTGCGTGCATGTGCGTGTGTGTGCGTGCATTGTGGCGCGCGTATGTGTGTGCAATGTGTGTGTGTGTGTGTGGTGTGCGTGCATGTGTGTGTGTGTGTGTGTGTGTGTGTGTTTGCGTAAACAAAATATGTCGATAGAGATTTCTCAGTGGTCTGTTATTCCTTATCAGTGAGTTCTCATAAACACAAGTTTGATAAGTCTGATGTAGCTTTCAGGTCATGGTGAAAGTGAAATCATATGGACATCAGTCTCCCAGCAGGTTTTAGCCAGGTCTTTATCAATTTAATCAGACTTTGATAATGTATGTACTTTAACCCTATCACTCCTGGACTTTGATAATGTATGTACTTTAACCCTATCGCTCCTGCATCCTGTACACCAGCAGCCTGCATTGCCAACCACACTAACAAAGCAGAAACTTAACCCTTTGATTCCCTCACCCTATCCACCAACTTCCTGCAGGAAGCTGGCAGATAGTATGAAAGAGTCAAAGGGTTAATGTTTTAGCTGTTGGATATGGTGAGGGAGTCAAATGGTTAACAGGACCTTATCAATATTGAAGTCTAATTAGGCTCATCCAGTAATTTAGAGAAAGAATTTGGGTCATTGAGAAATAATTTAGGTCATAGAGACCAGGAGTACTCTCAAAGTTCCATACATTTTCATAAAGGATCTTCATTTGTTTATTGATAAACATGTCCTGGAATCAGTAAAAATGCAATAGTTGTCATGTATCATATTTTCCAGTTCCAGAGACTCCCGCACCCTGTCCACTAGCATGCTGCATTGCCAATCATGGTAACAAAGCAAAAACTTAACCCTTTGATTCCCTCACCCTATCACTAGCTTCCTGTCCTTTGATTCCCTCACCCTGCAGGAAGCTGGTGGATAGGGTGAAGGAATCAAATGGTTAAGTTTTTCAGATAAGGGTTAATTGTGGTCACGGTGATATAACAGATAATAATAGATCATTCAGACTTTCTTTGTACAGAAATACAATTTGAAGTGCTTTAGTACTTTAATTTGTAACTGTGAATGTCTGATACCCAGTATGGGTTCACTGATGCTAAACAAATGAAAATGGGTCTCCAAAGATTTTTTGGATGTTAATGGATCAATCTTATTTCAACTTTGGCTCAGAAGCTGTATGATAGAGCAAGATTTTACTGTACATTTTGACTGTATTTGGCTCAGAAGCTGTACGATAGAGCAAGATTTTACTGTACATTTTGACTGTATATTTGTTCATGGGCATGGCCCAGTTTGGAGGTCTACATTATCATGCCGGAAGAAGTATTAGAAAACAACAAGAACAGAAACAAAGACTAGTGTTCTTCACCATGTTGTTTTGAGTTGCTGTGGTTAACTGCGAGGATGATGTGGTAAAAGATGCAGTGTTTGGTTATGGTTGGTCAGGGTGCAATGCCATGCCTGGACAGGGCTGGACGCAAAGCATTTGCCTCTTGTAGATCCTAGATAACTTGTTGCATGCACAGTCAAACTAGACTGACTGCAGTAAACTGGTGTGTGCATGACGCGACATTCTGCAGAATCCTCTGTGGCATTTTGTTGCAAAATCCACCTGCCGTGTTGTAAAAAAAATGTGACAAATACGAGAGGTGCCCGGTCCTGTCTGTCTTTTCTTTCTTTGGGTTCCTTGTCACTGACCATGGATGGGGAACAATTTCATTCACCCTTTCATTCCTTATTCTGTCCATCAGCTTCATGTGAAAGGGGTTCTGAACCCTTTGACTCCTGCACGCTGTCAGCCATAATCCTGCGTTGTCAACCATGCTAGCAAAGCAAAAACTTGACCCTTTGACTCCCTCAACCTCTCCACCAGCTTCCTGCAGGAAGCTGGTGTATATGGTGAGGGAGTCAAAGGGTCAAGTTTTTGCAGCTGATGGATAGGGTGCGGGAGGCAAAAGATTAATCCCTTTGCTGTGAAGTTGATGTGAGGCGTATGTCATAATGATTGCTGGTGCCTTGTTGACATGTATTGTTCATCAGATAGTGTTAATCTGTTGCTCAGCTCAGAGACATTTAGCAAGAAGATTTAATTACCAGAAAACTGGGTATGGCAAACTCAGATACTTAAATCATAATCAGTATTGTTTGAGAAACTTGGAGGTTTCGGTGAATGAAGTTGTACTGTTTGGCAACAATGGCAGAGCAAAAAAGAATTGTACACTTGAAGGTGTATTGAAAGAAAATCTTCACGATGCTCACAGCGCTGGACGAAGGTTTTGGTCCTGATGAAGTTGAAGTTTTTGAATTTGATGCCAGTGGTCCAGATTTTGATCTGGAAAAAGCACTGATGGAATATGCTTCTAATGAAAATGTCCACCTCTGCCCTGTGCTTGTTTGAAATCCAGATTCACTATTTTGCAAAGTGTAATATTACAAAATAAATCTTTGTTCATCGGTTTCATTTGATGCATACTTTTATGGTTTTATCTGCAATAGATTTGTAGATGTGAGTGAACAAAAATTATGGGTGTAAAGTCTAGGTTTTCTTGGAAATGTTGTCACCGTAGGCTGTGATCAAAAGCTAGAGGTTAATGAACTTCAGTGGCTTTGTACAGTCTGAGAGAATACAGCTTGAAATTGAGAGTACAATCAGCATTCATTGTGAAGATTGAACTGTGTGGAAAAGTTGATCACTGCCTGGATTATTGTACATTGTATCTATTGTATAGTATGAGTGTATAAATTGTATAATGCTTCAGTGGGTTTCAGTGGGTATAATGTTTCAGTGTTATTGTGTATTTATGCAGTAAATATGAATTTTGCAAAAATGGAGATGTTGGTAACTTTCTGATTTATTATTGCATATTGATATGCTCTATTTGCAATTTATTCAAAAGGGAGGCTGTAATATTTTTCTGGTTTATTACTGTGTATGTTTGCTGACAGCATTTTGAATTTAGAAAACAAAAAGATTAATTATGTAACTTTTTTCCTGAAATGATTGTGCAATAACTTAACTGCATTATATACAACTGATTATTTCCTCTGTACTGTAGATTTACATAAAATACTTGTTTTCACAATATGCGTTCAGTGTGTGTGTGTGTGTGTGTGTGTGTGTGTTGTGTGTGTGTGTGTGTGTGTGTGTGTGTGTGTGTGGTGTGTGGTGTGGAGAGAGAGAGAGAGAGAAGAGAGAGAGAGAGAGAGAGTGTAGTCATAATCAACCCTTGTAGATCTGTATAAAACCTTACATAAAAATGATGTTCCTTGAAATTGTGCAAACACACCCAACTAAAAAAGCACGTGGAGAGTTACAGCACATGGATACTGGTGTTTGTGTGAGCAAATCAGCCAACAGACTGCTCAGATTTGTGATACACAGTGCAGTATGTGTGTGTGTGCGTGCGAGCGTGCGTACATGTGTGTGCGTGCATGCGTGTGTGTGTGTGTGTGTGTGCAATGGCAGATAAAGCTAGAAAGTGTTCAGCGCTAAGGCAACTTTTCACTGCATGAATGTTCAAACCCAGCTTTGACAAGAATGAGGAGCATATCATTAGCATCATGCAGGGGATTTACTTACAGAAAAGAATGTGCCACAATCTTGAGACAATTTCATGTATTGGACAGATTATTAAGCACCAGCTTAATTAAACAGGGCAGTCATTCTACAGCTCACTAAAGAAATTTCTCTGAGTTATGCGACACTTCTGTCAAATAAATGGCACGTGCCAGTCATATACATAGATTAATTCAAATATGTTATTTTACTTGTAAATTCATCAAACTTCTACTTGGAAGAAAATATTCTAAAGTGAGTGAAAATTGACTTGACATGTGTTGCCAGCTGACCTTACAGCACATAGTATGTCATGTTATCAGCTGACTTTATAACACAGTGTGGCGTTTTATCAGTTGACTTATAGCTCATAGTGTGTCATGCTATCAGCTGACCTATATAGCACACAGAATGTTGTGTTATCAGCTGTCAATATAACACATAGCATGTTGTTTTATCAGCTGACCTTATAGCACATAACATGCCTTGTTATCAGCCGGCCTTACAGACATTGCTTGTCATGTTATCAGCTGACCTTACAGCTCATAGCGTGTCATGTTATCAGCTGACCTTATAGCACAGAGTGTGTAGTGTTATTAGCTGACCTTACAGCACAGAGAGTGTAGTGTTATCAGCTGACCTTACAGCATGGAGTGTGTACTGTTATCAGCTGACCCTACAGCACAGTGTGTAGTGTTATCAGCTGACCTTGCAGCATGGAGTGTGTAGTGCTATCAGCTGACCTTATAGCACACAGTGTGTAGCTGACCTTATGACACATTGCATGTTATCAGCTGACTTTATGGCACATAGCGTGTTATCAGCTGACCTTATGGCACATAGCGTGTTGTCAGCTGACCTTATGACACAGCATGTTATCAGCTGACCTTATGACACATAACGTGTTATCAGCTGACCTTATGGCACATAGCGTGTTATCAGCTGACCTTATGGCACAGCGTGTTATCAGCTGACCTTATGGCACATAGCGTGTTATCAGCTGACCTTATGCACATAGCGTGTTATCAGCTGACCTTATGGCACATAGCGTGTTATCACCTGACCTTATGGCACATAGCGTGATCACTGACCTTATGGCACATAGCGTGTTATCAGCTGATTTATGGCACATAACATATCAGCTGACCTTATGGCACATAGCGTGTTATCAGCTGACCTTATGGCACATAACATGTTTTCAGCTGACCTTATGGCACATAGCGTGTTGTCAGCTGACCTTATGGCACATAGCGTGTTATCAGCTGACCTTATGGCACATAGCGTGTTGTCAGCTGACCTTATGACACATAGCGTGTTATCAGCTGACCTTATGGCACATAGCGTGTTATCAGCTGACCTTATGACACATAGCGTGTTATCAGCTGACCTTATGGCACATAACATGTTATCAGCTGACCTTATGACACATAGCGTGTTATCAGCTGACCTTATGGCACATAGCGTGTTATCAGCTGACCTTATGCACATAGCGTGTTATCAGCTGACCTTATGGCACATATCGTGTTATCAGCTGACCTTATGGCACAGCGTGTTATCAGCTGACCTTATGGCACATAGCGTGTTATCAGCTGACCTCATAGTGTTATCAGCTGACCTTATGGCACATAGTGTGTTATCAGCTGACCTTATGGCACAGAGTGTGTTATCAGCTGATCTTACAGCGCATAGCGTGTCTGTTATCAGCTGACCTTACAGCACAGAGTACATGTTATCAGTGACCTTATAGCACAGAGTGTGTAGTGTTATCAGCTGACCTTATAGCACAGATGTGTGTAGTGTTATCAGTTGACCTTATAGCACAGAGTGTATAGTGTTATCAGCTGACCTTATAGCACAGTGTGTGTAGTGTTATCAGCTGACCTTATAGCACAGAGTGTGTAGTGTTATCAGCTGACCTTATAGCACGGATGTGTAGTGTTATCAGCTGACCTTATAGCACAGAGTGTGTAGTGTTATCAGCTGACCTTATAGCACGAGTGTGTAGTGTTATCAGCTGACCTTACAGCACGGAGTGTGTAGTGTTATCAGCTGACCTTACAGCACAGAGTGTGTAGTGTTATCAGCTGACCTTACAGCACGAGTGTGTAGTGTTATCAGCTGACCTTACAGCACGAGTGTGTAGTGTTATCAGCTGACCTTACAGCACGGAGTGTGTAGTGTTATCAGCTGACCTTATAGCACGGAGTGTGTAGTGTTATCAGCTGACCTTACAGCAACGGAGTGTGTAGTGTTATCAGCTGACCTTACAGCACGGAGTGTGTAGTGTTATCAACTGACCTTACAGCACGGAGTGTGTAGTGTTATCACTGACCTTACAGCACGGAGTGTGTAGTGTTATCAGCTGACCTTACAGCACAGGTGTGTAGTGTTATCAGCTGACCTTACAGCACAGTGTGTTAGTGTTATCAGCTGACTTACAGCACAGTGTGTAGTGTTATCAGCTGACCTTATAGCACAGAGTGTAGTGTTATCAGCTGACCTTATAGCACAGTGTGTGGTGTTATCAGCTGACCTTATAGCACAGAGTCTGTGGTGTTATCAGCTGACCGTATAGCACAGAGTGTAGTGTTATCAGCTGACCTTATAGCACATAGTGTGTAGTGTTTTTCAGCTGACACATAGACCTTATAATACACAGTGTGTAGTGTTATCAGGACCTTATAGTACACAGCGTGTAGTGTTATCAGCTGACACATAGACCTTATAATACACAGTGTGTAGTGTTATCAGCTGACACATAGACCTTATAGTACATAGCATGTTATCTGCTGACACATAGACCTTATAGTACACAGCGTGTTATCAGGTGACACATGGACCTTATAATATACAGTGTGTAGTGTTATCAGCTGACACATAGACCTTATAGTACACAGCGGGTAGTGTTATCAGCTGACACATAGATCTTATAATACACAGTGTGTAGTGTTATCAGCTGACACATAGACCTTATAGTACACAGCATGTAGTGTTATCAGCTGACACATAGACCTTATAGTACACAGCGTGTAGTGTTATCAGCTGACACATAGACCTTATAATACACAGTGTGTAGTGTTATTAGCTGACACATAGACCTTATAGTACACAGCGTGTAGTGTTATCAGCTGACACATAGACCTTATAATACACAGTGTGTAGTCTTACCAGCTGACACATAGACCTTATAATACACAGTGTGTTGTGTTATCAGCTGACACATAGACCTTATAATACACAGCGTGTAGTGTTATCAGCTGACACATAGACCTTACAATACACATCGTGTAATCCACTGACACACGGACCTTACAGTACACAGTGTGTAATCAGCTGACACATGGTCCTTATAATACACAGCCTGTAGTGTTATCAGTTGACACATGAAACTTATAGTACACAGCGTGTAATCAGTTGACACATGGTCCTTATAGTACACAGCTGAGAAAGTTGTGTCCAAATATTTTTGTCACAGACACACAAACACACACATACACATACGTACATAACACACACACTTCCAGTCAATGAAATACTCTCCTTTTTTTGTTTTTTGTTTTTCAGATACGGGACATTACAGAAGAAAAACACAAACTTCCGCTACAAAAATTAAACTAACAAATAAATATTACTGAAAAAGGCATTTTATTGGATAATCAAGAACAGAAGAACAGCAGTATGATATGAAGTAAAGCCAGATTTGCAAGTTGTTAGGTGTTACATTTAAACATGCTCTTATTCATGTAGATGAAATCAATGATACAAAACCATACAGGCATCTGTACTGCATGCAACGTTTGAGGCTATGTACAGATTAAAGAGACCCCTGCCTTCATGCTCTTTGATTTGTTTTCGTTCAGAACAAGTGTATCGCAATCCATGAAAAAGGAAACTAAACAATACTTCCCTCACCAACACACTTGTGCATACAAATTGACAGGATTAAAACAAAGGGAAAAAAATCACTTTAGATGACTGTAACCACAGTCTGTATGCCAAAGACCCTCACTTTATATATTTAGCCTCACTGCATATTGTCAAACTAACTTGAAAGAATTCACTATACTTCTAAAAATGATATTCATATCAGATAAATACATTATCAATGGCAAACAATAAGAATGGAAACAAAGAAGAACTGGGTCAACTAGCCATCAATTCTCTTCCATTTGAACTTGTCATGACTCAATATGTGCATGCATGCTCTTTTACATGTTCAAACTGGATTTGTACAGTTAATGTAAATGGGGATGTGAACCCACAACCCATCTCCAGAAAGTCATCATCCACTGCACAAATATCTTCAACATGGTTACTTATGATGTACATTAGAATTATTGATCTGTTTAATTTCTAATGATCTTCAGTTTCTTGAGGTGAGTGGTTTCCTTACGTTTACACCTGGCAGTAAAGCATTCTTGTTTGGGAGGCATTACTTTACACAAGTTTGTCTATTATTAGTAGTAGTAATAGTAGTATATTAACTTAATGTAACTAAAAATCACATTTTCATTTTTCATGTTCTACATATCACACAAAGATAAATGCATGCAAAAAAAAAAAGAAAAAAAAGTTCTTGACTGATGGGGAACTTAACCTGTCAGTGCTGCTGTTCCTAAACCTTTGGAACCTGTAATCTGTATTCTATGGAACCAGTAATCTCTATTTTATGGAACCTGTAATCTGTATTCTATGGAACCTGTAATCTCCATTTTACGGAACCTGTAATCCGTATTCTATGGAACCTGTAATCTCTATTTTACGGAACCTGTAATCTGTATTCTATGGAACCTGTAATCTCTATTTCATGGAACCTGTAATCTGTATTCTATGGAACCTTAAATCTCTATTTCATGGAACCTGTGATCTGTATTCTATGGAACCTGTAATCTCTATTTCATGGAACCTGTAATCTGTATTCTATGGAACCTGTAATCTCTATTTTACGGAACCTGTAATCTGTACTCTATGGAACCTGTAATCTCTATTTCATGGAACCTGTGATCTGTATTCTATGGAACCTGTAATCTCTATTTCATGGAACCTGTAATCTGTATTCTATGGAACCTGTAATCTGTATTCTATGGAACCTAAAATCTCTATTTCATGGAATCTGTGTATTCTATGGAACCTGTAATCTCTATTTCATGGAACCTGTAATCTCTATTTCATGGAACCTTAAATCTCTATTTCATGGAACCTGTAATCTGTATTTTACGGAACATGCAATCTGTATTCTATGGAACCTAAAATCTCTATTTCATGGAATCTGTGTATTCTAATGGAACCTGTAATCTCTATTTCATGGAATCTGTGTATTCTATGGAACCTGTAATCTCAATTTCATGAACCTGTGTATTCTATGGAACCTGTAATCTCTATTTCATGGAATCTGTGTATTCTATGGAACCTGTAATCTCTATTTCATGGAACCTGTGTATTCTATGGAACCTAAAATCTCTATTTCATGGAATCTGTGTATTCTATGGAACCTAAAATCTCTATTTCATGGAATCTGTGTATTCTATGGAACCTAAAATCTATTTCATGGAATCTGTGTATTCTATGGAACCTGTAATCTCTATTTCATGGAACCTGTAATCTGTATTCTATGCTTCTGACAGACTGAAACAGGTGTAAAGAAGCAGAACTTTTTTTGTTCATTTGTTTTTGGTTGTCATTGATACTTTAGTATGTACAAATAATGAAGTACAAAACCAAGTCAACACAAAGAGAAAATGGAGAGTATTTGTGTCATGCCGGCAGCACAGAAGGAATACAGATCCCTACATACAGTCCCTGTGCAGTATCCACCTACACTGAAGTATCTCAATTATGTTATGTCACATAAAACTCAGCAAAAGAATGATGATGCTGATCAATTGTAGTATCTGAAATGTATACCACTGAACACACTGAAATATTTGTCTTCAAACTATCACAAAAACTACTCATTCTGATAAGGCACCATGAGAAATCGGCAAGAATTTCAATATCTGGCTGAAGAAAAATTCTACATCATGAACTACTTGTTTAGCTGGTACCACACTTTCTGCAACATTAAAAAACCCCCACCCTTTCTGCAACATAAACAAAACAGAACCAAACATGAAACTGTCTTATTTATCCGCCATAATGATTTTCTGCACTATTTCAACATGGGATATTACCATCATTACTCAACATGAAAAAAAGTGAAGCATTTTACAAAATGCAGTGTATTACCCAATTCATTCTCTCTGATTCAGTTTTCTCAAGACAGCCATTCCAAGCTTGGAACAAATTCCATGACAAACTCTCATAAACTGGGATTACATGAAAACACCTAACAAAGAGACGCTAACAAAAAGACCCAGCAAAAAACAAAACAACATGATTGATGGCCAACCCCAAACCGCCTCCTCTGAACATCGTTCTAAACATTTAATCAGAAAAACTGCATGGAAGGTACTGTAAGCAAGAAAAGATGATCACAAGAACATGGTGGCAGGCGGAGGGGCAGGAGATATATACATCAGTAGGAAGACTGAAGAAGCAAACTACAGCATTCTTATGTCTTTGGGTGAAATGTAAACCAGCATTTCAAAACATAACAACATCTGTAGATTTATTATGATGCATAAAGACCCAATACCTTCATTTTGTGATACTATTGTCCTGGTATCAGTATGATTTGAAAACCCGAGCCATCTTTTGGCAAAAGACATCTCTATACTGAATTACAAACACCTGTGTATGGCAGAACATCGAATTCTACTGTAGAATTTCTAAATTACGTTAGCCCTCCCCCTCTCCATTTTTGTTTTATCCTCTTAGAACCTTTGCCTCCAATCAAAGTGGTTTCCTGGGAGAATACTTTGTAGATTCCACCCTGGCCCCCCTGCCCCCCCCAAAAAAAAAACAAACCCCACAACAATACACACACACACAAAATACTACACATAAACTAAAATCAAACCATCTATTTGATATGGCTGTTAGTTGAAAATGTTTTACTGCATACAACCCTCTTTTTAAGTTTATCCAAGACCAGTCAGTACAAGTCACTCAGATACACATCTTGTCAGTATCATTACATGCAAATACACACTGCTGTAAAAATGTCATTCAAAGACACAACAATATACGATGGGTTTGTTCACACGCAGACTTCCCCACACTTTGCAAGGTGACCAGGGATATTGCTGGTCTGCAGACAAGAGTAGTGATACATCAAAACCTTCACTGTGAGCACTGCTATACCACACACTTTAGTAAGAATACTGCTACACCAGTTTCACTTTATGCACGAATCCTTTATCACAGGCAGTTATCATCTTGATACACTGTAACAATCTTCATTATAATGGTATTGTGCAAAAATACAAAAGGATTATTGATCAGAAAGAACACCAACTGTTACAAAGATTACTTCAAATTCAAATGATATATTTACATTGACAATGGTTACGTACAATCACGAGACATAAACTGGTAATGAAACTGCAGATGGCAACGTACACCAATCCTTTGCAGTCAGGCAAAGGTAAGTTATCATACATAAGGACTGAATAATTTGGCTCAAGTTTTCCCATGTCCACACAATTTTCTTTCCAGATCCATTTTTCCAAATCACTTTTTTCTCCTGATTTGTTCTTTTCTAAATTTGCGATCTTTCCTATTCCCACTACATTACTGAAAGTTTCCCCAAAATCACTATAAACTGGGGTCAGAGCGCTCAATACCCAAGGATGAAGAAGAATGGGAGCCCTCTCTGAAACTGTAGTTAGCTATATTACCTGGATGCTGGGCAAATAAAAACATGTCTGTACGACCTCACACAGACAAGCTTTTATTCATCTGGTATCTAATATGCTGGAAGCAGGTCAGGAGGATGGAAATGATGGGTTACTTTTTCATTCTGGATGGGAAAAGTAAGACTCCCATGGAAATAAAATCTAGCTTTATGAAACACAGATGGTTCTGACATTTTAAGCATGCTTTGCTGTATATGAAGTCCAATGTTTGGCTAGTTGGAAGGAACAGTTCTGGTGTCACTGCAGGTAGCTGATACTTCACAAATTTATCCTAAATCCGTCAGCATCAGGTCCTGGAGTACTTGTCCAGAAGAGTGAGGTCAAACATCAATGTTCGCACACCAATACCCAACACCATAATGCGTACACTGCTGTCCCAACTCTTCTTGCTGAAGGACAACCCAGCACCACTGGTTATACGTCCATCATACTGTCTCCCCCTGTTACTGCCTCTCCTGCCCTTCTGTCATGTGACACTTGCACAGTGATGAATACTGACAGCACTGGTTTAGACAAATCTCAATCAACATATAGTCTGAGAGAACGATTATGTGCATACAGTTTAAAGGATAAACAGTTCATGGGAAAATTTTCAAAAAATCTGGCCTAGGTGTCATAACTTACATACCTTGAAATCTCTATCTAAGCATCACTGATTTCTCCCTAGCTGGCAGTTGTCTAGTCAGAATGTCAATGTACAAAGGCTTATACACAGGCTGCTGAAGGCAACTTTTACCTGTCAACAGTTGGCAACTATATCACACATACAATTCATCCATCACAGAAACATAAACAGTTACATTATGTTACTGTACACATATCATGCTGGACAAGCATAAACCTGTACAGTATCACATGTACTTTGATGTACAAGCATGTGCACTGGCAACAGTTAAAACACATTTTTAGAAGCACATATATAGATATCATCTCATACATGTAATCTCACTTACTGCAATCTGATGATGTACGTGGCCAGAGCAGGCAGACATACACACCACACATATGCATATATATGTACACCGGTATATGCTCAGGAATATGCAGAAGTTCATCAATGTGGATGTGTACAATATGTACTTTTATTTTCAAAGTACTGACTTGTAAGCCTGAGGTGTGCAATTTCATTTTCAAAGTACTGATTTGCAAATCGGAGGTGTATAGGCAGACAAAATGGAATTTAGAAGCATGGAAATGAAAGACGCTTCCAGAAGAAATACACAATGCTCAACTGACCACAATTCTCTTGTGTTTATATTTAACCCTTTGACTCCCGCCCCCTATCCACCATCTGCAAAAACTTAAGCCCTTAACTCCCTCACCCTATCCACCAGCTTCCTGCAGGAAGCCCTCGTTCAAGCAAACAGGAACTAGAAAAGACATGAAAAAAGAATAAGAACGCTATTTAATAACAAGACAAGACGCGTTTCTATTCTTTTTTCGTTTTTTTCTGGTTTCAAAGAGAAGTTGAGAAAAAGAAAGTAAATTCAAAACAGTTTTGGCTTCCTTCAATCTGATTAGTCAGACAATTAATACAATCTGCAAATTAACAGCATGAAAGAAACAGAACTCTGTGTGACTAAAGTTAAGTCTTATCTTGTTCATACCTTCTCGATCATGCCTTGCAATTATTACCTCTCATATCCATTTTACATACTGAACTACTGTAGTAGCTGGAGCATAAGGAAAAGTCGTTTTATGTTCCTGGGATAAACTCATTTTTTTCAATGGAGATGACGGTAATTTATATTATATTGAGTTTGTATTGTTTCTGCAGCCGTTCTCACAAACTCTGAACATCAGCATCTACTGGTGAGACATGATTAGTGGACAGTACTACCACTCACAATTTTACAGATTCACATAAACCTGTTCATGGGTCAGAAATATACATGTCAACATCATGCTAGCCTCGCCTTCTTCATTCTGACAACTCAGTACATGAACACATAACATGCACACAAATAAAACAAATGAATAAAAACAACAAACAACATGCAAAAATTATCAGACAATGTGCACGTGAGGGCAAGAGACTGAAGGAACAACCCAGAGGTAGGTAAGTAGGTGGAGACAAGCAGCTTAGGAAAGCAAATGGGTGGAAAGAGCCAGGTGGCTATTTACATGGTGCGAGTTCCCAGCCATCCCACAGCTACCCCCCCCCACCCCCCCCCCCCCCCACCCCCCAACTTGTACACACTCTGTCACAATAGTGAACATTTTATTGTATATCAACTCATACACTGCCAAGCTTCAGATACAGTGCAAGCTTATACATACCACATTATCACAATCTGTAGAACAGTATGTCACTGTTTCTGAACACAGTCTGACAGAGAGGAGGAGGAGGAAGACAGGAGGAGTGGATGGAAGAGAACAGAGAGAGAGTTGGCAATCATTAAAATCAAATCACATGCTTCAAAATCAAAGTTTTGAGGACATGGCCAAATATAAACTGATTTGGTGAGCAAGGCCAGACACAAAATACCTTTCAGTTCATAAACTTTCAAATAATATGTGACAACCATGCACACAATTACATCTCAAAAGTCAGAGATTATTGTTTCAATCTCAAGTGTTCCTATGCCACACTAATGCACAGACATTTTTTAATATCACATATACATGCACACAAACAATCTCTGTGTAAGCTGGGGGTAGGGGCCTGAAGGGACAGACTACCAATCAGTACAAATGTTGCAACGTGTACAGGTTTGTAAGTATGACAACAAAAGCTTTATCCCAATCCATTAAACAAATCAAATCACTGTTGCCAGAATTCAAAAACTGGAGACAGGGTGACAAACCATACTGACAAATCACCTCTTTCTACGATGAACTAAACAGAAAAATATTTCTGTCATTAAAAAAGATGCAAAAGGTTTTACAGTTGACACACCAAACACCTCAGCTCTCACAACAGTCAGTATACTATCGTAATAAGCTGTGTCAGCAGAATTAATGGCACTTTTTTACCCAAAAGGACAAATGGAATTTGAAACAAGGAAATATGGAAGAAAAGTGTGGATTTATGAAACAAATTAAAAACAAACATTGTTGTCACTGCACTGTGATGCTGAAAATGGACCAAACTTTTACAAAGTCTTTAATCATGTCCCTTCCTTTGTGGAAGTGTGACTAAACTGAATTATGGAATAACATCATGGAATTTTGAAATAGTGATTCTGATACAAAAGTTGTTCATATTATAGCTTTTGTATGTAATCACTTAATAGCGGGTAAATGTTACTGAAATGCTATTCGACATCACAACAATTATGTTTGTCTGATGAATCTCTTATTACTTCAAGTATGTTAAAAAATCACAGCGTTTATTTTTACTTGCGTACATGCCAATATTGAGTGAGTGAAACAAAGCAATGTGACTCAACTTTTGAAAATAGTCCCACCATGCTCGAAAGAGAAAACACATACAGTTGTTTCCAGTGCACTGTAAACTGACTGTATGAGTGAATAAATACTTCAGTTTGCAATGGTGCTGTTTACGAGTCTGATGTAAATGTGCTAAGTTGAGATGCAGATGTCAGTTAAACACACAAATAAGGCAGTGAATGCTGTGGATAGTTAATTTGTGTCTACAAAGGTCAGCACGGAAAGATTTGTCTGTTAACTATTGTGAAAACGTTAACATGATTTCAGACGGGTGCGACAGTCAAATGGTTAAGATGTCAGACTTCTAATCTGATGGTGACAGTTCGACCCTGCCTGGGTACCTCCCGCCTGTGGGTAGAAGGTGAAAGTTTTACCCATCTACAAGGTCAACATACGTGCAGACCTGTAAGTCCTATATTCCAATCACATGTTTATGCACGCACAACATCGAATGCACACATTAAAATCCTCAAGTCATGTCACTGTCTGGTGGTATATGGACAAATGATACCATCCAACATGCGCACACACCAAAGACGGATGGAGCACACAGACTGTGCAGCAACACATCACCTGCACAGTGTGGACAAAACAATGTGCACACAAGCAGCTGAGAAAAATGGAAACGGGTCTTTGTGATCCAAACGTTACATCAGACCCACTCACACTTTGCCACTTAGAACTTCCCCATCAGTATGACCAGTGACTCAAACATGGTAAATATCCTACCCTAACAATTGACTGACCAAGAAATCTTTGCTGACACACTCTGTTGAACACACACACACACACACACACACACACACACACACACACACACACACACACACACACACACACACCACACACACCCACACACACACACTGACCTAAATGAAATATTTTTAAAAAAGCAAAAAATATTGCTATCCTCAATTCATAAAACAACAACAACAACAAAGGATTTCTGCAATGAAATACTAGCAGTCTTTATCATGCAAAATTCCTTTGTGCCACTCCCTGCGCTGGACACAGGCCGGCCCTGCTAGTTGGCCCTCTTTGTCTCTCCCAGCCTCTTTGCAGGTATTATGTATCCAAAAGCTCTGTTCAGTCATAACACATGTGTTCCACAACCACTCTACTTTTCAATCTGGAGGTGCTGGTCTTTGTGGCTAGACTATGTGCACTTTGCCATAAGAATTTCTGATTGATAACTGAAAAGACAATGGACCACTTCGGCCACAATAATGTGTCTCTATGCCTTTCCAGTGTTCCATCTCTACAGAACGCAGGCCTGGTCATGTTCATGCTCTTTGAGTATACTGACCAGAGTGCTTGTCTCACTAGTAAAAATAATGCCACAGTCCTTGTCTCACTAGTAAAAGACATAATAAATAAACAACATACATTTCTTGCCTACTACTGATTTCTTTGTGGGGATAATCAATTTGATTTTGTTCTTTGTTTTGTTCATTTCAGTTCTCTAAAAAAATCTTTTTTTTCATGTTACAATGACATGCAAATGCTACAAAAGTAGACATATAATTAATTGCGTACGTACATGCACATATAGATACTACATATATAAATGCAAATAAATGTATATACATGGGTACATGCACACACACACATACATATACATATTCATACAGTTCAAATCCTAGAGTGCTGAATGGCTGATGCCTGAGTGTGGTTTTTATCTTCCAGCTACTAGTCTAGGTGAAAAGCATCTCAGAAAGACCATCTACAACTTTCACTGAAATGGACACAAAAATACACTTTGAAAAATTCAGAGTAATTACCTTTCATCAATATGCAAATGAGGGCTTACCACTCAAAAACATTGACACATGTAACCATACAAGTCATAAATCACCCAAACTTCAAATTCAAGACAACTTAGAGAAAAAAGAAAAAAGGAAGAAAAAGAACGGAAACGAATGTTCACTGCACACTAACTATTTAAAAAATAGCTGTACATGGAGCTATGGTTGAACTTGTCAAGGCCAAAAATATCTCCAACACATTTCATGTAACTGACAGGAGTTACAATTAATGTCATAATTTAAATGTACTGGTACGACTTCCACAAGAGCACAATGACAGTAATCAGTGTTACAATTATAACAGCGATATATGTCGTTAATTTTATGGGACACATCTTCAAGTCTACAAATATGTCGTTAATTTTATGGGACACATCTTCAAGTCTACAAATCTACACTTACTCAGTGTTTACAATGTTACAACCAAACATTCCACACAATATAAAATTACTCCAAAGTGAACATGTACAGCAAAAATACTTTTTCTCTTTGTTCAAAGGATCACACACATGGGCACCATCCATACGAATGGCTTCAAGTTGTCAAAATTCTCCAGATAAGGTGACAAACTGTCACAGTCAAATGGCCAGTGACACATCACATTTTGCGCAGATAATTGGCGGGTGCGTAGCCTTGGTATCCATCGGCGTCAACCAGCCACCACTCTACGTTTCCATCCAAGTCCTGATAACTAAGCACCACCACCACCTGCCCTGCAAACAGCGTCACCTCATTGCTGCTGCGTGCTTGGAACGGGTACTCGGCTGTGTAATACTGCAACAAGCACCATACAGACGCTGTGATACACACTGCTATAAATTATTATACTGTAGTTTCAAGCTATCTGGCTAAATAATACTGTAGTTTCAAACTAGCTTGCTAAATAATACTGTAGTTTCAAACTATCTTGCTATATATATAATACTGTATTTTCAAACTTTCTTGCTAAATAATACTGTAGTTTCAAACTATCTTGCTAAATAATACTGTAGTTTCAAACTATCTTGCTATATATATAATACTGTAGTTTCAAACTATCTTGCTAAATAATACTGTAGTTTCAAACTACCTTGCTAAATAATACTGTTTCAAACTTTCTTGCTAAATAATACTGTAGTTTCAAACTATCTTGCTAAATAATACTGTAGTTTCAAACTATCTTGCTATATAATACTGTAGTTTCAAACTATCTTGCTATATAATACTGTAATTTCAAACTATCTTGCTATAATATATAATACTGTAGTTTCAAAGTATCTTGCTAAACAATACTACAGTTTCAAACTAACTGGCTAAATAATACTACAGTTTCAAAGATCTTGCTAAATAATACTACAGTTTCAAAGATCTTGCTAAATAATACTACAGTTTCAAACTAACTGGCTAAATAATACTACAGTTTCAAACTATCTTGCTAAATAATACTACAGTTTCAAAGATCTTGCTAAATAATACTACAGTTTCAAACTAACTGGCTAAATAATACTACAGTTTCAAAGTATCTTGCTAAATAATACTACAGTTTCAAAGATCTTGCTAAATAATACTACAGTTTCAAACTATCTTGCTAAATAATACTACAGTTTCACATTATCTTGCTAAATAATACTACAGTTTCAAAGTATCTTGCTAA
>JAPXFY010000019.1:47147858-47202858 GCA_030674185.1 Monoplex corrugatus
GTTAAAAAACATGCAGTCAGTGTTTTCTCTTTTAATCTCCGACCTACTCACCCACTCTCCCCTCTTTCTTCCTTGCTATCCCTAAAATAACCACTGGCGGTAACAGCTGAAAACGCAAGTCTGTCCAAACAAATGTGACCTGCCAGCACGAAATCAGTCTTAACTAGCATTTTGGGCATTTTGAGATATACATATCACTGGAAAGTGTACATTCTGCTGATTATTTTGGTACCTGAATAGAGCCTGTACTAAAAAAAAAAATGTAAAAGTTATGTGTGTTTAAAGTCATTAAGTTGTATGGCGGCCGTTTTGAGAAAACGGCCTCTAAAGTTCTGTGTGCTCTCCTACACATTTTCCTTAAATTTCTTTATTTGGTGGATTTGACCCAGTTTGTTTGTAATTTTAGCTGTCATTATCTGAAAGGTGCACCAAAGAGCTTTCCGTCAGTATATTACATGTGCGGGTACTGTTCAGGTTACAGTTCATAATAAGAGACAAAAATAGGTACTTTTGGAAGGAAATTGCGTTCTTTCCGCTGCGATCAGTGCATTAAAATACCGATTTAAATTGAATAACAGTATTTTTTCAAGAAAAAAATTTCTGTGGGGGGTAGATTATAGTCTACAGAAATAAATTTTGAGAAAAAGTCAAAACACCCCAGATAGACCCTCAGCCACCTTTTCAGCTCCTAGTGCTGTTCGACTGACTGCAAGTTAAGACTGATTTCGTGGTGGGAGGTCACAAATGGTCTTGATAATTTAGACTACAAACTACACAAGAACCTATGCATTGTACTTAAACATCTAGACACTATCAGGTCATATCAAAATACTGAGCGTGAAGAAGAGATGGAGGGAAGAAGAACCAGTGACAGAGTCAGAGACAGCCAGACACACACACATAGACACATACATATACAAAAGTGTGAACACAAAAACAGAAACAGAAAAAACATGAAAAGAAAATAAGAATTTATATTTAATACAACAAGACAAGACAGGTGCAAATTTTCAGCCAACTGGCCTTTGTCAAGCGTAAGATCACAAACAAACACTGGATACAAAAATTAGGAGAGAAAGACTGGACAGAGCAGCAGGGAAGTTTCAGTCTTTCTCTCCTAATTTTTGTATCTGGTGTTTGTATGTTTGTTTGTGATCTTAGCCTGACAAAGGCCAGTTGACCGAAAATTTGCGCCTGCCTGGTCTTGTTGTATTAAGCACGTGTTCTTATTCTTTTTTCGTGTTTTTTCTGGTTCCTGTTTGCTTGAACACGGGCAGTCACACTTGTTTTTAGATTACAAAAACAGAAACAGACTGTTTGGTACTGTGACACTAACTGGGGGAGGTTTGGATGTATCAAATGATTGTCGTGTGCTGCTGCGTCGGTCCAGCCTGAAGGCGTCCATCTTAGGGTTGAAGCCACGTGGGATGAAACTGAGCATGGAGATGTGGTCCAGGGCAGACGTATGGCGAATGTTAAAGTTCTCCATCACATTGTTGCTCCCACCCAACACTGAGGGTAGCTGTACAACCACATGAAGATAACAGTTACTGTTAGTACATCAACAGTGTATCATTTCAACAATGTCTGACAGGGGAGTGTGTGTGTGTGTGTATGTGTGTGTGTGTGTGTGTGTGTGTTTTGTGTGTGTGTGTGTGTGTGTGTGTGTGTGTGTGTGTGTATGTGTGTGTGTGTGTGTGGTGTGTGTGTGTGTGTGTGTGTGTATGTGTGTGTGTGCGAGTGTGTGTGTGTGTGTTGTGTGTGCGCGTGTGCGTGTGTGTGTGTACATGCTGTACATGTGTGTAAGTGAGTGTGTGTATGTTGTGTGTATGTCACACACATACTGTATCTTTTTTTCTATACAGAATAAGTGCACATTCAAAAAACAACAACAAAAACAAAACAAAAAAATCCCAGATAAGTTAAAAGAATCAGAATTCCAACCAGTCAATCAATCAATCATAATAACTATTAACAGGCTTCATTTTTCAAACTTGTCCTGTAGTTGTTTCAGACCATGTTGACCTTTGGATGTTCTGAAAGTCAACAGCCATTATTGTTTATCAAGCTCTACAACATTACCAGTCGCCGTGGTGTAGCGGTTAATGCAACGGACTACCGACTGGAAGGTTGTGGGTTTGAATCCCCATCAGTCCCTTCAAAAATCATTATGGGATTTTTCGGCTCTAACCGGCTCCTACCCAGAGTTGGGCGTGCTATGGGATCATTGGGAAGACTGGGACCACACAGTCAAGCCTCATCCACTTCACGGATGTGTCACTGAGGGTGCTGCTCAAATCTTCTGACCAGCACCACAGGTGTCTGTATCTCTCAGGCCTGGTTGACGCCAGGATATATTATGATAGTAAGTGTAGAGTACAGCCCTGTCACGCAGTTTCAATCCTAGATGGAACTCCATAGCATCATGATTATCATCCTCATTGAAATCATCATCATCGCAGTGTAAAAAAGTATGCCAACTTCTGTGGCCATTAAGATGGCACAGAAAATGGGACCCCAAAAAAACATAAAACAAAAACTGAGTGTGAAGGTAACTTCCCTGAGTGCGACGATCCTTAAAAAAAAACAAAATAACATATTAAAAAAAAAGCTCTACAACATTTCTAAAGATCCAGGGTGAATGGAACACAGCACATTTATTTCAGGTCACACACTTGCAGTGTTACAACTGATAGCATAAAACATCGAGGGTCATTCATTTCAGGTCACACACTTACAGTGTTACAACTGATAGCATAAAACATCGAGGGTCATTCATTTCAGGTCACACACTTACAGTGTTACAACTGATAGCATAAAACATCGAGGGTCATTCATTTCAGTCACATACTTACAGTGTTACAAAATGATAGCAAAACATCGAGGTCATTAATCAGGTCACACACACTTACAGTGTTACAACTGATGGAGTAAACATCGAGGTCATGATTTCAGGTCACCAACTAACTTACAGTTAACAACTGATGGAGTAAAACATCGAGGGTCATGTATTTCAGGTCACACACTTACAGTGTTACAACTGATGGAGTAAAACATCGAGGGTCATGTATTTCAGGTCACACACACACACTTACAGTGTTACAACTGATGGAGTAAAACATGAGGGTCATTCATTTCAGGTCACACACTTACAGTGTTACAACTGATGGAGTAAAACACGAGGGTCATGTATTTCAGGTCACACACTTACAGTGTTACAACTGATGGAGTAAAACATCGAGGGTCATGTATTTCAGGTCACACACTTACAGTGTTACAACTGATGGAGTAAAACAGCCAGGGTCATTTATTTCAGGTCACAGACTTGCATGTTACATTTATAGTGTAAAACAGCCAGGGTCATTTATTTTAGGTCACACACTTACAGTGTTACAACTGATAGTGTAAAACAGCCAGGGTCATTTATTTCAGGTCACAGACTTGCAATGTTACACTGATAGAGTAAAACAGCCAGGGTCATTCCATAAATGTATGTTGTTTCAGTATGTTCTCTATTCAATATGTTCTCTACTGGACGTTACATGCTGGTATTTGTTTATCAATAAAACATAATACACATCAGATCAGCTATACTTAGGGCTCATTCAAAGTCAGTTACTTCACCCACTAGTACTGATTTTTTACGTTATCATTGAGATTGGTAACTGATGCAGTACTTTGCCGTACAAAGTATTGCTAATCATTTGTATATTTCTTAAGTTACTGTTATTGTTAATGTTGTTTAAAGCCCAGCTGACTGCGTAGAGCCATACCAGGGCTATAACCGCTTCAAAAAAATACAAGATTTCAACAGGAAAAAAAAAAGAAAAGAAAAACTTCTTAAGTAAAAATAATTTTTGACAACAGTTCACCATGTACCATGTAGATATGAAAGGGTGTGTTTTAGGGAACTGATGGGGCAGTAAAGATAAAACTATACTGTTAACTCGATGGCGACACTCCGAGACTACTTGCATACTATAATAAGGGAGATTATACTGACAGCAGAGTTTAAACCATTTTTCTAAGTAGATTTCTTTCCCTAAAATCATAGGAGACTGTTGGAACTCTATTTTTGGCTTGTTTTCGCGGTAACCGAAACAAAGGAATTTCGAAGAGTCAAAAGACTCTACGCCTGTATTTAATCATTTTTTGGAAAAAATATTCATAAAAGCAGAATTCATAGTGACTTCCAGTGAAGATGTATATCCTGTGACATGTTAAGTGCAGTTTTGTGACATGGATATTTAATGGATTACAAGCAGCAGTTTGATAAGTCTGTTTGTGTAATCCGGAACTTTTCTTTTCTTGCTGTTTGCATGCCTTTTTCAATGACAAACCAGAAAAAAATGAAAGCATGCATAAACAAGCGGTCTGTACAGTTACAAAATAGACATAATGACCTTTTAAAATATTAATAACAGGATAGGTTTATTGTTATTGGATATTCTCCATAATTTTTTAAAATGTACCAAAAACTGTGCGTCTTGAGAGTTTCAGCAGCCATTTTAAGGCGCGTCTCCAAAGAGTTAAGATACATGCACGCTCCATCATAGCAGTAAGAGTGAAAAGGATCCACACACTGTCACACCTATGAGGCCTCCTTGTGTAACCCTTTGACTCTCGATCCTATCCACCAACTGCAGAAACTTAACCCTCTGATTCCCTCACCCTATCCACAAGCTTCCTGCAGGAAGCTGATGAATAGGGTTAGGGAATCAAAGGATTAAGTTTCTGCTTTCGCTAGCATGTGTGGACAATGCAGGATGCTGGTGGACAGAGCATGGGAGTTAAAGAGTTAATCAGCTTCATCCATGGCCCATTCACAATGCCACCCCCTCCCTTCACTTTAACTTTCAGATAATCCACCAACTGCTTTCAAGTGAAGCTAGTTCATGAGGGATTTATCATACGCAGTTTCATTTGCATTTCCCCCAAACTTTCCAGTTATTGTTATATTGGTTTAAAGCCTAGCCGACTGCGTACAGCCATATCTGGGCTATAAACGTTTCAAAATATACACAAAACTTCAACAGGTTAAAAAAGAAAGGAAAAGAAAATTAAATACACATGTCAATGCATTCACACACATAATCCAAGGAGATGCCCTTGGCGTTGACCACTCCATCCAAATTTATCGCATAGGGGATTTAAAAAAAAACATATCTGAATACAATTTTAAACATACACTAAAACATAATTATATAAACACGGGCTTAAATTACCTAAAATTGCTTTCAGTTATTACCTGGAAGATTGCTTGAGCTTGTGTAAAACTACAAATTTGAACTGATAAGGTATGAGTTCTTGAATTTATATACACTGTGGTACCAGTAACTCATTGAAAATAAAAACAGTAGCAGCTGAAGCAGCACTAGTAACAACAGTCAACAGTAACAGCAGTAGTATGAGTAGTAGCAACAGTATATGCACAGTACAGAAGTAATATTAAAGTAATACAAGTAAAAGCAGCATGTAGTAGAAGTAGTAGTAAAAGTAAATTAACACACATGTATAAGAAACAAATATTATGCCTTTATATTTGCATGGAAACCTGTGAAAACGTCAGTCAACAATTCAGTCAGCTATGGTATCTGATATATTCAGCAGAATTTCATCAAACTGATCCAAGCGACCTACTGAATGTTGGGTCAGTCATACATTCAATCCTCTGGTAGTTGATTAGACAGCTAAAGCAAAGAGAAACAGTCATGTTGTTTCTCCAACTCTTTGTCTAGGCACATGCAGCCGCACACAGCAAAGCAACCATTTCCGCTCACGTCTTCATAGCAATCACGTCATGTTACTACCACGTGCACTTCTTCACCTACCTCTCTCCATTGCACACACATGCGCCAGCGCATATGCACACATGTGCTCACGCACGCACACACACACACACACAGCACCATGCATGCTTGTGTGTGTATGAGAAATAGGGAGGTAGCAAGAGGGAGGGAGAGGGGGAGAGAGAGAGGGAGGGAGGGAGGGGGAGAAAGAGAGGAAGGGAGGAAGAGGAGAGAGGGAGAGACAGACAAAGGAGGAAAAGCAAGACAGAGATAGAATATGAGGGGGAGAGAGGAGAGAGAGAGAGAGAGAGAGAGAGAGAGAGAGAGAGAGAGAAGAGAAAAGAGAGAGAGAGAGAGAGAGAAGAGAGAGAGAGAGAGAGAGAGAGAGAGAGAGAGAGAGAGAGAGAGAGAGAGAGAGAAATAGACACAGAAATTCTTGTGTGCGTGTAAGGGAGACATCAACCATATACTCCAGATACTGGCATCAGTATTTCCTATCTTTTACTTCAGTTATCTTCAAATCACTACATTTTGTGTGATAACCTTTACAAAGTTCACCCTACACATTTTCAGCTAAAAGATATCATATCCTACACGTTTCCAACTAAAAGTAGCACACTTCTCAATGTAACAGTCAGTCTACAATGCCAACACACAAATCAAGCTTCAAATTACATGTTGCAAATCAGCAGAAAAGTTACAACTCATGATTTTATACTTTCCATTTTGATGTGTTTTAGGATTTATCTTTTCACTCTCTCATAACTTTACACTTCCCCACCAGTCACCATGGTGTAGTGGTTAGCGCAACAGATTACCGATTGGAAGGTTGTGGGTTCGAATCCCTTCAAAAATCATTGTGGGCTTTTTCGGCTCTAACGGGCTCCTGCCCAGAGCTGGGTGTGCTATGGGATCATTGGGAAGACTGGGACCACACAGTCAAGTCTTATCAATTCATGGATACGTCATTGAGGGTGTTGCTCAAATCTTCTGACCAGCACCGCAGGTGTCTGTATCTGTCAGGCCTGGCTGACGCCAGGATATATTATGATAGTAAGCATAGAGTACAGCCCTGTCACATAGTCTCAATCCTAGATGGAGCTCCATAGCATCATGATTATCATCCTCATTGACATCACCATCATCGCATTGTAAAAACTGTGCCGCTTCTGTGGCCATTAAGATGGTGTAGAAAATGGGACGAAAAAAAAAGGTGAGCATAAAGGTAACCTCCCTGAATGTGATGATCCTAAAAAAAAAAAAAAAAAAAAAAAAAAAAAAAAATTACACATCCCATTTCCATGTGCTTTAGGGTTAACCTTTTCATGCTCTCATCCTTCTCACCAGCACTCCACTAGGCAGAAAGCTGGTGGATTGGGTGAGAGAGTAAAAAGGTTAACACCTTCATGTGGCATGAAAACTGAAAACAGGATACATGGCTCAGAGTGTAGATACAGAACAATTCACACTTCCATTGTTAGTAATAACATACACATGTACATAGCTGGGAGAACTGTACACACAAACAGTACACATGTGCACGAGGCAGACACCAGGAAAACTGAGACGACCAGAATAACAGGAGACAGGAAGGTTCTTAGGCTCACTATTCACCAAAAGATATATAAACAGATTGAGAAGATGGAGGTAGGGGAATGGGGCAGAGTGGCTGGGGAAAAAAATAACATGAATGTCAAGGAAAACATTCGATGAACATGGTGGTGGTGGTGGGGAGGGGGGGGGGGGGGGAACAAAACAAACAAAAAAACAACAGCAAGGTCGTAGTGCAAGACACTGTTGGCACATGCTGCTCCACACCTCTCCCCTACCTACAGACCTTCATGATTTCCCCTGAAATGCAAGTGTGATGTTTCTGATAGGTTGCAACATGGAATGCAACAGTCGAACACACAGTTCTGACCGATTCACAAACCTGTAACCCAGCTGGACAGTTTACCAGGGAAGATGCTATAATACTGGGCAGACTAAGGGATCAACATCAAACTGTTGTTATCTGGTCTTGACATTAAAGAAAGCACCATATTTAAGAAAAAAAGAAACAAACGAAAATAAGATGTATGAAATCAAGTCAAAACTCTATCCCTAATAACGAAGCTCTTTGTTATGTACAAATACACTGTTTGTTATGCACACATATATTCTGTATCAAAATGAATCAATGACTCGCACCGAGTTTCAACCTAATACAACACAAAAGAAATGGGTTGCACACACTGTAATTTTGGCTACGTAGTCCATTACAATACCCTTAACCCTATGACTCCCGTATCCCATCCACCAGCATCCTGCATTGTCAACCATACTAGCAAAGCAAAAACTTAACCCTTTGACTCCCTCAACCTATCCACCAGCTCCCTACAGGAAGCTGGTGGATAGGGTGAGGGAGTCAAGGGGTTAATTTTTTGCCGTTGGTGGATAGGGTGCAGGAGTCAAAGGGTTAAATCAAATGCTCATGGTATATAGCATGTACTGGTAGCAATACCAACAAAGGAAAAAAAGTCATCTCATCCCAAGTACTTAACTCTTTCACCGCCAAGTTTCCCAGAAACGGCACTCCTCAGTGCCAAGTATATTTTGGGCAGCCAATTTTGCAGAGCAGTATGCATTTTTAAAAGCTTATATCTCAAAGACTAATAAAGATTTTCACCGACTTTTTTTTTTTTTTGCTGTGTAAAGGGCAGATGTTGTATTTAAATAAGAATGCTTGCTTATGTTTATGTGCTTGATTGATTATTTCACAGATAATCTTATTACAAAGAAAAAAAAAAATTTTTTTTTCATACGGTTTATTAGATGTACTACTGACCTTATTTCGTGAGTTGTGCGCCAGATATCATCATGACAAATGAGGAAAAGCAATGGAAAATCTACACACAAAGTCAGCTGTCTGCTTATTCTACTCGAGTGGTAGACAACACGTGTCAATTTGCAGCCATTTTGGAGAAAACGCTTCGGAGAAAATGTGACGTAAATTCCAACAGTTAACAAAGCCACACTTCGGCCTTACTGCTGAAAAACTAGGTTGCTGGATAAAGTTTAAAAATAGCACAGTCGCCTGCATTCACCAGCGGAGCTGACAGAAGCTTTGTACAGGCGTGAAAAGTTATCCTTTAGTATGACCCCTCCAAGTCGCACAAATGCGACCATGGCGGTCGTACGGGAGGTCGCTTGATTGCGACCATGGCGGGAAAAGAGTTAAACAAAGCGTGATCTCAAACATTTGAAGGACATACAATTTACTGATTTTTAACTTGTCCATCATTACTTGTTACCACACAGCTATGGTCAGAAAACAGTCAGGTTTCCATTGAAAACCTGTCTGGCAAAGGTCTCCAACAATGTCTGAAATTCACTGAAATCTTTGAAATTCAGTCTGAATGGGTCCTTACCTATGTTTGAGAGGACTGAAATCTTTGAAATTCTGTCTGAGTCCCCACCTACATTTGACAGTGACTGAAATCTTTGAAATTCAGTTTGAATGGGGTCCCTAACGATGTTTGAGGGTCACTGAAATCTTTGAAATTCAGTCTGAATGGGGTCCCTAACAATGTTTGAGGGTCACTGAAATTTACTGAAAACATTCA
The DNA here is from genome assembly GCA_030674185.1 of Monoplex corrugatus. NCBI lineage: Eukaryota > Metazoa > Mollusca > Gastropoda > Littorinimorpha > Ranellidae > Monoplex > Monoplex corrugatus. The sequence goes on from JAPXFY010000019.1 coordinate 47,157,253, forward strand.
GACGGTTTCTGCTAGGATGTTGTATCCACCCTCTTCATTTATTTTGACATATACCATGGAGGCCTGGCTGGCACATAGTTTAATATACCTTTCTCCTTTTTGTGTTATTTCAAACTGACTGACCACCAGCCCCAAATGGTGGAAAATGTTATTCTTCATGATAGTTCTGATATCGAGTGTCTACACAGTACTAAGTGATGATAGTGCTGTAAATACATGTTGCTGAAGAAATCTCCAATAAAATGTTCATGCAAAGACTTAGTATCTCTTTCTGTCTAATCCTCTCACCATCATCATTATGTGTCCTGCCACAGGGCATTGGCAATCAGAGCCCTCCATACAAATGTATCTCCTGTCACTGCAAGTACATCTCCCACCCTCTCTGTCCTCAGCCACTCTGCAAGTTCGTCTAACATTTTCTCCATGGGTCTTCCTGGTGCTCTCTTTCCCTCTAGCTTTCCTGTTGTGACTAGGTGCTTTAATTTCTCTTGCCTCATAAAATGTCCTATAATCAATGATCTTCTTGTGTCTGTCGCCTTCAAAACTGTCCCGTTTGTTTTCTTTGCTGTCCATGGAACTCTCAACATTCTTCTTAACCCTTTGACTCCCGCACACTATCCACCAACTGCGAAAACTTATTTCTTTGACTCCCTCACCCTATCCACCAGCTTCCTGCAGCAAGCTGGTGGATAGGGTGAAGAAGTCAAAGAGTTAAGTTTTTGCTTTGCTAGCATGGTTAACAGTGCAGGATGCTAATGGATAGGGTGTGGTAGTCAAAGGGTTAAAAACTACATTTCAGCTGCCTCATCTCATCTTTAATTTGTTCTTTTTCAGGGAAGGATTGTGTTCTGACTGGGGATACGGGAAATGTGAAAGGGAACATCTGGGAAATAAAAGGCCTGGGACTGGTTAGAGTGAAGGTAAGAAGGTGAATGTACAGTGTCATCAATAGTACAAGGAAACATACAAACAAACAAACAAACAAAATGTGACACAGACAAGTCCTACACAAGAACAGAAAAGGCTTTGGTATGTTGTGTCACTCGTATTCACACTGTCAACCCTTTGGAGCTGTTTACCTTCTGCAGCTGCTGAATTGCCTGCAAATCACAATACAAATACCTGCTGTTTTGAATGACCACCCAACTGAATATGATCACTGCTCCATCAAACAAAGAACAGAGATATCACACAAACATCCAATCCTTTTCTTTCCCTCTCCTCTCTCTCTCTCTCCTCCTCACACCACACACACACACCACACACACACACACACACACACACACACACAAGGCGTCCTGACAGTAGAACGTTGTAAGATCTGTTACGTTACAGGATTCTGCTTCCAAGTGGAACTGGCAAAACAGGTTTAGGCAGAGCTATAATCACGTTTAGAAAACTATCTTGATTTTTCAAAAACATCTAGAATGGGGACACAATACGATGTTAATAACAATCAAATTGCATAACTGGTCAGGCCAACACGTGTGCAGACCTGCCAGTGTCTAAATCCCCTTTATGAATATATGCATGCAGAATATCAAAATGCATGCTAGAGATCTTGTAAGCAAAGTCAGAGGTGGCTTATGGAAACATGAAAACACACACAGCTAGAACGACCACCAAAGACACAGCATGTAGACTGTGCAGAAACAGACTGCCTGCACAGTGTGGACAAAACAATGCGCACACACACATCCCAGAAAAAACGGGAACCTAAAAACAAAACAAGACGATGAGACTTTTTCTGCAAATACATACCAACTAAGCCTCCACAGCAGCAGCAGATATTACATACACATACACTTTCAAGCATCTAAATCCACTGTATAACAATCAGCAAAATATCACCATTTCGCAACTTTTTTCATAATTTAGGTAGATGAGTTTTTTGTTGCTGGCAGAGATCTTTAAAAAAAAACCCTGTAAATGTGGCTTACATTCCCAATGCAGCTATCACCAAAGCAAGAAACCGATAAAATTATATGCTGCGTTACATGTATCGATGTATAAATGTAACTTGTCACGTATACATGATCACACTTCACATTGTATACATAAGACACACTAGCAATGGCACAAAATGTGTGGGTGTTTCTATATCCTCCCCCCTCCACCCAACCCCCAAACACCCATCACAGCAATACAATGTCATTTCTCCTTTCCTTCATTTTGCAAACATTCTCCACTCACCTCCAGCAAAATACAGTTTTCCTTGAGGGCATGGTCCTGGAAAACTCGTTGTGCCCGGACGTACGCAGCCATGCAATGCTGCATCAAGGTCATGGTGAACTGATACAGCTTGGGCAGCTCGTCCAGCAGTTGTGCATTCATAGCTTCATAATCGTTCTTGGCTGCTTGCACCAACTGACCAACAGAAAGGATACAGGTGGTCACAACACCAGGCATACTGTTTGTTGCTATCTGAATGTTATATCTGTTTTATGATCTACTCTAAAGAACGACAAATCACACACACACAACACACACACACACACACACACACACACAAGCACACACATAAGCACACACACACACACAAGCAAACACTCACAACAATCAAAACGACAACACACACACACACACACATAAGACCACACACACACAGTCACACACACACAATACACAAGCACACACAACACAACACACACACATGCACGCACACATGCACACACACACGCATGCACATATATGCACACACACAAATATTGAAATAAAATCAAATACACATCCTGTACCTTCTAACTAGAAGAAAAACTGCAAAGAGAATGCTGCAAATAATATGAGAGATCACTACATACTACTAGCATCCAAAATTTGATACCCCGATTATTTTTTTGTTTTGCACCCTATTTCTCATTCTGCCAAGTGAAACACTCTAATGCTGTTTGCCTATAGAACATCAAATCATTTAGTATGTCACAGTCTCAGAGCCAAGAATCCACTATGAGCTTCACTGTGACATCAAGGAGACTGTGTACTGTTGCAACTGGTTCGATCAAATAGGATTCTGATTCAGCATAAACAATGTCTCCAACTACTAAAAACAACTGTTCAGTATGTATGGATTCTTTTAAATTCTACTCCAAATTACATGACTTTGGGAATTGCCTAACTCCATGGGGATACTGTGGGCTCTTTCAGTATCAATAGTATCCCCACCTTCTGGAAATTCTGTGTGAGAAACTTCCTGTTTTCTGTCACTCTTTTTGTTTCTGCCTTGTTCCTTTGCTTTCTGTCATTTCTCCTTATCATTTTCTGCCTTGCTGGTCCATTCACATGTATGTATTTGATAAAGTCTTACGTACTTTCTCTTAGGATTGATAATTGGGTACATGCATTTTTGGCTCTAAGGAAATGAGATAGGCGGAAGGAATTTCAGGTAATTTAGGTCCGTATTTATACATGTTTTAGTGTCCTTAGTTATGTTTAAATTCAGGTATGTTTTTAAAATCCCTTGTGTGATAAACTGGACAGAGTGGTCAACGACAGGGGTATTTCCTTAAATTATCTGCGCGAATGCATTGATATGTGTACTTAATTCTTTCCTTTTTTTCCTGTTGAAGTATTGTGTATGTTTTGAAACAGGTTATAGCCCTGATATGGCTCTATGCAGTCAGCTGGGCCTTAAAAGAATAAAAATAACAATAACAGTAACAGAGAATTGTACAGTTAGTCACAATGCCAAACAAAGTGGTACGCCGGTATAAGAAGATCACCGCCATATTTTTCATATCACTCCACAGACTGTTTCCATCGGCCACCATCACTGAGGATCTTGACTTAAATTGACCTCCTCCATGAAAAAACAGCAGAAGAAACAAAAACTGTGATAATCATAAAAGCTGGGCATGAAATACCACAGAAAAAGAGATATTTTCACAATGATTGATTAAAATTGAAGATGATGAAAATGATGCTGTAAGTTGCTGTTCAAGTTCAAGACAGTAAGAAAAAATTGAAATCATACTAATGATAAAAGCAGAGCATGAAATACCACAGAGAAAGAGATGTTTTCACAATGATTGATTAAAAATGAAGATGATGATAATGATGCTATAAGTTGCCGTTCAAGTTCAAGACAGTAAGAAGAAATAGAAGTTGTGCTAATGACAAAAGCAGAGCATGAAATACCACAGAAAAAGAGATATTTTTACAATGATTGATAAAAATATGAAGATGATGATAATGATGATGAAAGGTACCATTCAAGTTCAAGAGTGTACAAAAGAAATGGAAATTGTGCTAATAATAAAAGTAGAGCATGAAATGCCTCAGAAAATGAGTTATTTCTCATAAAAATCGATGAAAATGAAGATGATGATAATGATGCTGTTAAGTGCTATTCTGTTTCAAGACAGTATGTCAGGATTGTGCCAAACACTAAATTCTATTCTAGTATAATGCAGAGCCAGGCATTACAGCCAAAAACAACTGAAGAGCTGATCTAGATATAAGTGTGAAATGGATGACATTGGACTATGTGATCACCTTTTTCCAACAGAGAATGCAGCACTACCAAAGTATAACAGGACCCATCCGAGAAGAAAAATGACAAAATGAGAGTTTTGGACAAATGGGAAGCCAAATCATTACAGCCATTAGCAAACCAACCAACCAAAATAATATGTTTTGAATATCACATCAAACTGATGAATGCTTTTAAGATAAACTATTCTATGCATGAAACAAAAACTGTGGTCTTGCGAAATCTAAAACAATACCCAAGTCAGAAAGCAGTTTATTATGTGAGGACTGATGCAAGTCTACCAATTCTATGAGTTCATCATTTTTTACCTGTTTGTAAATAGCACACCTGGAATCAAACTTACATGCAACTGCATGTTTGTAAAAATGGCTCCTACCTCCTTAATATGCGCTCTGAGTCGACAAATTCTGTAAGTTCCATCATTTTTCCCCATATTTGTAAACAGCAGACTTGGAATCAAACTTCCATGGAACTGTACGTTGGAGGAAAGAACTCCTACTCCCTTGGATGATAAGTGCTCTGCCCTCTACCCCCCCCCCCCCCCCAAACTATCCCCCGTTCCAGATGGAGATATGGTATGACCATACACATTTATTTTCACTTACTATTGCAGATGGAGATATGGTATGACCAACACATTTATTTCACTACTATTGCAGATGGACATATGCATGACCAACGCATTCATTTTCACTTACTATTCCAGATGGAGATATGGTATGACCATACACATTCATTTTCACTTACAATTCCAGATGGACATGTGGTATGACCATACACATTCACTTTCATTTACTATTCCAGATAGAGATATGGTATGACCATACACATTCATTTTCATTTATTATCTTCTTAGACACTGACCTTTTCATCCTTCCCTCGGCCCAGAAGGTTGTTGTAGTCAAGCAGCTTGTCGAAGCGTTTGTCAATCACATTGTTCGGGCCGTTTAACATGGCCACCAATTTGTTCAGGGGGCATAACACCAGTTCCTCCACTGTGCTTGTCTGTACAGAAAAGATGTTGATAAAATCAATCTAAAAATGTTACCAGTGAGGGAAAATACTTGGAATTGAAAGCAACAATGACAAAAAAATGCGACTTCCTCTACAGCTCAAGTGAAAAAAAATCTTACAAAAAAAAGCAGGAATCCACCCTTATTCTCTTGCCAATTAGGGGAAAATGCACTGATATATCCACATTAACTAAACTAAACACATGACATAGTTATCAAACAATAACTGCAAAACAACAGCGAAACAATATCATCAGAGACATGTGAAAGATGGAAGCCTAATGTTTACCATCAACCAGATTCTCCACAAAACAACCAGGCCTGCGAATAACACATTCCTACAGTGTTGCACATTTCTGCACAGCCATATAACAATCTTTCCTCCTAAAACAAATATTTATTCAGTAGACATGCAGCTTCAAGTTGCCAGCCTTCCAATCTGATTTCTAAGCACAGTGAACACTGTAATACAAACTTACAGCCCATAATGAATTATAATTAAACCGCTGGCAACTGAATCGCAAGTCTTCTCCCCACTTTATTAGCATATATTGGGACCAACAATATTCAAGTTATTACAAGAAACTGACCATGCTGAGTCAATAAGAAATCAATATCAGCTGCATAAACATAGAATCACTGTCAACTGAGTGTCGATAAGAAATCAGTGTCAGTAGTGTCATTAAGAAATCAGTGTCAGTAGTGTCATTAAGAAATCAAAGTCAGTTGTGTAATTAAAAGATCACTATCATATGAAATGTGTCAATAAGAAATCACTGTCAGTTAAACTGTGTCAATATAAAATCACAGTTAGCTTGCCTTACTGCTTGAGAACATACTATTATCACAGACCTATTTCTTAATTATCAAAGGCAGATGCAGCGAGAAGCACAGTGGCCGGGAAATGAAAGCAGAACCAGCTTGCTTATCAGTTGCTGTTTTTCTTAAACAGCAGTTAAACCATGACCTCAAATCTAAGCAAACACAGCATGTAAGCTTTCCAATTTATTCTGCATGAGTACTCTTAGAAAGAAGCTGTGGAGTCATTTCTGGCAATAATGCTGATAGTTTATGACAACATGGATCATCATCAATGGCTGTCTTTATTCATGACAACTAAAAAATCATCTACACCCCATTCTGAATACCCATTTGTACCAATATTCATACACAAAGGCAATCATAACAGACAATGTGGCAGGATTCTTTGAAAAATTCTATTCTGATCTTTTGAAAGTTCTTACTCTGACCTTATGTTTAGAATGCCTTTAAAAGCTGTAATCTGTCTGAGTTAAAGCAAAATTAGCAGAAAGTGCAGTCCACTATACAAGTGATGATGCAATATGTATGAAAAAAGGATAACTTACAAGTGTCTTGTAATGTGACAAAAGTTCTCGGTGAACAGTCAAATACCGTGACACTTCTTCACACGCCTTCTCCCCAAAATAGTCTGAAATATCGGCTGCCAAATTTTCTTGACATAATATCACCTCCTGCAACAAGGATTTAGGTAAAATAGGATTGCCATAAATATAAAATGTACACAGAATGAAAATCATGACACAATACTTGCTAATCTGAATAAAAATTCGAAGTATTTTTCTTTCACCACATAGCTGATGACAAAAAATAATAACCAAAGTAAATTCAGTATGTAAATCGGTCATTTAACCACAGTTTAATGTGTAAAATCACATGCATTCTTTATTTATGTTTATCCACTATTTTAAATAGTTTCAACTGACTTAGATTAACCTATGGAATATAGATATGTGTACATGTGAGAGAAAGAGCAGTAGGTTCAGATTCAGATTCATGCACAGTTGTAATAAACAGATAAATCAAATTTAGGAAAAATGTGTTAAAAGCACACAATTTATAGACGCTGAAAGTTCCGCAAAGACACACCAACCCCCCCCCCCCCCCCCCCCCCCAAATTACAAATTTACCATTTCCTTCAAGATCTAATGCATCAATTCTCCTTTGACTCGTTCCTACAAAATTATCAATGTGCAAGGAAAAAAAATGATTATTTTTGCTATGTCCATTCCCTATTGGCTTGGATGTCAACAGACTGTGTGTTCCCCTACCTGCATCTGGTCCATATAGCTCATCACATTCCTCAACAGCACCTTCACAGCTTTTTCCGCTGAGCGAAACCGAGTCTCCTCTTGCTCGAAATTCTCATCACGCAGCTGCAAAGCAAACAAATTGTGAGATAATAATAACACAAACAACACACACATATGAACACATGCACATATCAAATACACCAATATATGCAAATACGCACGTTCACATGTGCACATACAAACTCATAAATGTATGTATGCAGGTTTCCACACAATTATGCATCACCATATGTCTAAACAAATTCACAGTCAACTCAACACATAATATTACATATGGCATGATTTGATTAAATACAAGTAAGCCTGAAGGGGATGGGTAAATGACAGAGAAAGAAAAAGATGAGGAGGGGACAAAGGATGGGGCCAAAGAGAAAAGCACTGTAAAAGTAAGAGACAAAGAGAAACACAAAGATGAGGAAGGACAAAGGATGGAGCCAAAGTTTAAGCACTGTAAAAGAGACAAAGAGAAACAAAAAGATGAGGGGAAACAAAGGATGGGGCCAAAGAGAAAAGCACTGTAAAAGTAAGAGACAAAGAGAAACACAAAGATGAGGAGGAAACAAAGGATGGGGTCAAAGAGAAAAGCACTGTAAAAGTAAGAGACAAAGAGAAACACAAAGATGAGGAGGGGACAAAGGATGGGGTCAAAGAGAAAAGCACTGTAAAAGTAAGAGACAAAGAGAAAACACAAAGATGAGGAGGGACAAAGGATGGGGTCAAAGAGAAAAGCACTGTAAAATAAGAGACAAAGAGAAACACAAAGATGAGGAGGGGACAAAGGATGGGGTCAAAGAGAAAAGCACTGTAAAAGTAAGAGACAAAGAGAAACACAAAGATGAGGAGGGGACAAAGGATGGGGTCAAAGAGAAAAGCACTGTAAAAGTAAGAGACAAAGAGAAACACAAAGATGAGGAGGGGACAAAGGATGGGGTCAAAGAGAAAAGCACTGTAAAAGTAAGAGACAAAGAAAACACAAAAGATGAGGTCAAAGAGAAAAGCACTGTAAACGTAAGAGACAAAGAGAAACACAAAGATGAGGAGGAAACAAAGGATGGGGTCAAAGAGAAAAGCACTGTAAACGTAAGAGACAAAGAGAAACACAAAGATGAGGTCAAAGAGAAAAGCACTGTAAACGTAAGAGACAAAGAGCAACACAAAGATGAGGAGGAAACAAAGGATGGGGTCAAAGAGAGAAGCACTGTAAAAATAAGAGACAAAGAGAAACAAAAAGATGAGGAGGGGGACAAAGGATGGGGTCAAAGAGAAAAGTACTGTAAAAGTAAGAGACAAAGAGAAACAAAAAGATGAGGAGGAAACAAAGGATGGGGTCAAAGAGAGAAGCACTGTAAAAGTAAGAGACAAAGAGAAACAAAAGATGAGGAGGAAACAAAGGATGGGGTCAAAGAGAGAAGCACTGTAAAAATAAGAGACAAAGAGAAACAAAAAGATGAGGAGGAAACAAAGGATGGGGCCAAAGAGAAAAGCACTGTAAAAGTAAGAGACAAAGAGAAACACAAAGATGAGGAGGGGGACAAAGAATGGGGTCAAAGAGAAAAGCACTGTAAAAGTAAGAGACAAAGAGAAACAAAAAGATGAGGAGGGGATAAAGGATGGGGCCAAAGAGAGAAGCACTGTAAAAGTAAGAGACAAAGAGAAACAAAAAGATGAGGAGGGGGACAAAGGATGGGGTCAAAGAGAAAAGCACTGTAAAAGTAAGAGACAAAGAGAAACAAAAAGATGAGGAGGGGACAAAGGATGGGGCCAAAGAGAAAAGCACTGTAAACGTAAGAGACAAAGAGAAACAAAAAGATGAGGAGGGGACAAAGGATGGGGTCAAAGAGAAAAGCACTGTAAAAGTAAGAGACAAAGAGAAACAAAAAGATGAGGAGGGGACAAAGGATGGGGCCAAAGAGAGAAGCAGTGTGAAAGTCAAAATACCTGTAATCCAATGCCAAGATTGGTAGAGAGGCGACCACGCATTCGTGAAGATTTCTTTTTGATGGAATGAAAGTTTAGTTTGGCAATCTTCATAGCAAAAGACTGGTCAGAATCCCTCTTGTACTTGAACACTGTGAAAAAGATAACAAAAAGTATATCCACAGACAAAAAGATCAGATATGCCAAATGTACACAGAACTAAAATTGACATACATTTAAAACTAAAAGCCATACTGAACATAGCAGAAATGAAGTGATGGCCTTATGGTCAGACCATCCCCCTTTGGATGCAAAAAGCCCTAGGTTTGATTCCCAGTCAGGCAGGAACACACACACACACACACACACACACACATACACACAAACGCAAACTTACACACACACACACATGCACACGCACACACACACTTCATTAGACTTCAAATGATAGTCTAGATATTAGTCTCAGATCAGACAATATACCAAGGTCCTGTGTCCAGCACACATTACTGTGTACAAATGAACCAAACAATGATCAGCCAGAAGAAAACAGAGGTGATGACAAAGAACATCCCAAACCTCTCACCAATCAAGACAGACAGAACAGCCCTAACCACAACTGAAGAGTTCACCCACATGACAGCAGAGTCAGACATGACATAGGAGCAGTTCATGACATCAAGAGCCATCTTCAGAATACTGAACAACATGTGGAGGTCCCCCCCCCCCCCCACCCCCAATACAGCATCAAAACCAAACTGAGACTGTACAAGAGCTGTTTCCTTTTCATTCTACTTTCATCATCATCATCATGTGCCCTGCCGCATGGTGCTGGCGATCAGGGCCCTCAGAAAAATCTATCCCTTGTCACTACAGACAAATCTGTCCCTTGTCACTACGAGTACATCTCCCACCCTCGCTGTCCTTAGCCACTCTGCAAGTCCTTCCAATATTTTCTCCCTGGGTGTACTTGATGTGCTCTTTCCCTCCAGCTTTCCTGATGTCACTAGGTACTCTAATTTCTCTTGCCTCATAAAATGTCCTATAAATGTTGCATGTCTTTTCCTAATCTTCTTCATTATGTTCTTGTGCCTGCCTCCTACAAGACTGTCTCATTTGTTTTATTTGCTGTCTTTAGAACTCTCAACATTCTACTTTACAACTCAGAATGCAGAGAGCAACTTTACCAAGGTTTCACAGAAAGAACCTCTCATCTTCTGGTCAAACATTATCTCCAACTAATTACTACTCATCCCATGCATTCAAGAGAGTATGGGCATCAAAATCACGAAAAGATAACAGATATGGATTCAGCACATCATCTGAACAGAGCAGGATAACATCATCAAGACTGCACTTCACTGGACATCAGAAGAAAGAGGTAAGACAAGAATGCCTAGGATCACCTAACGATGAATAGTAGGACCAGTCAAGACCCTGACTCACACAAGGTGTACAATACAGAGGCTGGCAACTGACTGATGTGATCTTCACAGATGCCTTACATGCTAATGGTATAATGAAGAGTGTGTAAGTTCCGGGCAAAATGCTGAGGGAAAAAACATTTATAGAAAAAACTAAAAATATATGCAGCCTGGGAAAAAAAAGAAAAACAAAGGTCAACACTGTATTCTGAAGATAAATTATACTCTTCCCAGAACACCAGCCCAAATTTACATCAAAATCTGTACAACTTTATCCCCTTCCCTTTGTTGCAAGTATATCCCCCCCCCCCCCCCCCCCCCCACTAAAAACCCACCAACTCTATGGAAAGAAAAGACAGTATTAAAATACAATGGCCTGCTTAATATCAGGTTTTCTGGTAGATTCAGACAGTGAGTGATGTTCCTGGACACTGGACATACATCAGAAGTCTGAACTTATTTGTCAAGCCACAGACACATGACACATTCATATAAATCAAAACCATGCTGTTTTCTTAAAAGTACTATAGAGGCTGTACGTTCTGTATGAATCTAATTAAACATAACACACATATACATACATATACAATATGCATCTATGTGTGTAAGAGAGTGTGCATGTATGCATGTGTATGTGTCTATGTATGTCTGTTTGCATGTGGGTGAGACTAGGAAAGCGGGTGAAGACAGAAAGATTGATGGAAGACAGAGGGGCAGGAGAGGATGAAAGTGACACTGAAAGGAATGGGTAGAAAGTTAGACAGAGAAAATGAGAGAGAGAAAGAGAGAAGAGAGAGAGAGAGAGAGAGAGAAGAGAGAGAGAGAGAGGAGAGAGAAAGAGAGAGAGAGAGAGAGAGAGAGAGAGAGAGAGAGAGAGAGAGAGAGAGAGAGAGAGAGAGAGAGAGAGAGAGAGACAAAGACAGACTAAGATGAAAGGGGAAGAAACTGCACATATCAATATTACACAAAAAAAACAACAACAAAAAACCTCCACATATCTATCAAAAGCAGCAACAACTTGATGACATGACAGACTCTCACCCAAATCTTTTCTGCGTTTGTATTCATTAATGGCAGTAGCAACATCAGTCATTGCGCGTATGGCGTTGTTGATAGCCACCTTGTCAGGGTGGTCGTTTTCTGTGCTCTGCAAACGGTCACACAGCAAGATGCGCAAAAGGTCATATAGCAAGGATTAAGAAAATATCAAAACAAGAAATATAAGAGACCAGAGGGAAAGACATGTAAAAGGCAGGGCTGAGAGTTATCTACATACATAAAGTATTACACCATTATTGTTGTTTAAAACCAAGCCGACTGTGGAGAGCCATATCAGGGCCACAACTACATCAAAACATACAAAACTTCAACAGGAAAAAAATTAAGGAAAAGAAAATTAAGTACATATATCAATGCATTTGCATACATAATCTAAGGACATGACCCTGGCGCTGACCATTCCGTCCAATTTATCACAAAGGAGATTTAAAAAACACACCTGAATACAAATTTACACAGAACTAAGGACACTAAAACATACATAAAAACAGGTCTAAACTACCCAAAATTGTTCCCACATATCTCATTTCCCAAGGGACAAAAATGCACATAATACATGCACCCAATTATCAATCCTAAGGGAAAGTACATAAGACTTTATCGAACACATACAGGTGAATGGACCAGCAAGGCAGAAATTGATACGAGAAATGACTGAAAGCAAAGGAACAACGCAGAAACAAAGAGAGTGACAGAAAAGAGGACATCTCTAGCACAGAATTTCCATAAGGTGGGGATACTATTTATACTGAAAAAGCCCCCGACATCCCCACGGGGGGTTACAGAAACTGTGATCTTAAGTGCACAATACAAGACTCTAAACACTGCATCTCATAAATATGTGCACCAGAACTATTTATACACACGATGTTCTGAACAAGTTAAAACTGTTGTGTAACTATCATACTAACCCTTTCACCATCTCATCCTCTCTACTAGTTTCCTGCAAGAACCTGTGAGACAATGAAATGGATAAACATACTGTGATATGTTGATTAATTAACAGAATGCTATGTTGCACTGCTATTACTGTTTCATACCTTAAGCAATTCATGCAGAAGGAGAGGGTACTTCAGGATGCGCTGCACTGGCTTGATCAGCATAGCCTCCACATCAAAAATGTTGGTCCGCCGTCGCATCTCTTCCACTTTGGCTGCAAAGTACTGACAGGCCTCTGGTATCTCACGGTACTGCAATGGACATTATCACCAGTTTTACGGGCAGTCATCACACACAGTTCACTAAAATCCTGAAATTCAATTCAATTTATTTTAAATGTCCAATGTCCACATACATGCAGACCAGCTGGTGCCCAAACCCTGTGTGTGTAGACATGTGCAGGACACCACTACACACAATAAATGTTAGCTGATCTGAGCCCACCACTCTATCAAAAGAACCAACCAGCCTGTGATGTTAAAAAATGGCTGTTCACTTCCCATCTTTATGTTCACTTCCCATCTTAGTCCTCTTTATGTTCACTTCCCATCTTTATGTTCACTTCCCATCTTTATCATTCCCATTTGTTCATTCCCATCTTTATGTTCACTTCCCATCTTTATGTTCACTTCCCATCTTTACATTCACTTCCCTCTTTACGTTCACTTCCATCTTTATCTTCACTTCCCATCTTTATTTCATTCCCATCTTTATCTTCAATTCCCATCTTTATCTTCACTTCCCACCTTTACTTCACTTCCCATCTTTATGCTCACTTCCCACCTTATGTTCAATTCCCACCTTTATGTTCACTTCCCACCTTTATTTCACTTCCCATCTTTACGTTCACTTCCCGTCTTTAGTTCACTTCCCACTTCTATTTCACTTCCCATCTTATGTTCACTTCCCATCTTTATGTCACTTCCCATCTTTATGCTCACTTCCCATTTTATGCTCACTTCCCATCTTTATGCTCACTTCCCACCTTATCTCACTTCCCATCTTTATCTTCACTTCCCACCTTTATGCTCACTTCCCATCTTTATGTTCACTTCCCATCTTTATGTTCACTTCCCATCTTTATTTCACTTCCCACCTTTATGTGTTCACTTCCCACCTTTATGTTCACTTCCCACCTTTATGTTCACTTCCCATCTTTATGTTCACTTCCCATCTTTATGTTCACTTCCCATCTTTATGTTTCATCATTCTGATGGTGTCAGCTTAGTGTTTCATAGATCCCTTCCCCACTACTCCCTGTTTCAAGACCTTGCCTGCACATAGGTTTTTGTGCAGGCTCAGTGAGTCAGTCTGCCACAGAATTACTGGCAGATTTGGGTGCAGCGCATATGGAACTGTCTGAGAGTATGAAACTCCAAACTCCTATCCGGCATGTCTGTGTTCAGTGACTTGCAGAAGAACGATCATACCAATCTACACATACATTTGGCAGAGTAACCCACAAAAGATGGAGTATGCAGACCGTGCAGCAAACAGTAATGCCTGCAGAATGTGAGCCAGCTGATAACAATGACTTCATTTGTATGGTGTAAACAGACCATGTCAAGTATACCTGCTGCACTTTACAAAGTAACAGATTATTTTTAAGTTAAATCATACACATCAGTTAACCCAATTTAAATTCATCAAGTTATAAGCATGAAAGCCTGTTGTTTAATAAATTATTTTTTTCAAAAGAGTCTGGTTTTGATGTGTTGTTTGAAAATAGGCGGGCCTTTGCTTCACTGATTGCCGCACAATTTTTTTCATCCAATGACTGTCACAGTACAAAACTTTGTAAGTTGCAATACAATGCACAGAATGTTAAGATTCCGGAAGATGTTGAGCTGGTGTGAAAACATCCAATTCCAATAGTTTCAGTGGAATACTGTCAAGAGGTAACACCATAAATATTCCAATTTCACTGCTTTTCTAGGGTGTATTTCACAGTGAAACTTATTACACATATAAAGAAAGACCCAAAGAACAATTTACAACTAAAATCTCAATTTTTCAGCAAGACAGACTGTCACCACCTACATCTTGATTTGCTTGTATACAATTTACATTCCTGTTTGTGAGAACGAGTAATATCTGTACTTTTTACAATGAAGCACAGCAACTGACTTCTCTATTAAGTCTGCGCTTGTGTTGTGAGTGACATAAGAGTTCATATTATTTTACTTTGTTGTTCTTCGATTTCTAATTCTCGTCAATGCTGGATGGCTCAGGATGTTTCTAATCTAATTCTCTGACTCCCTCTCTCAGTCCACCACCTTCTACAAACTGGTGGACAGGGTGAGGGACAGTTTGTTTGTTGTTGTTATTGTTGGTTAAGCCCAGCCGACTGCGCAGAGCCATATCAGGGCTGTAACCACTTCAAAATACACAAAACTTCAACAGGAAAAAAAAGAAAAAGAAAAGAAAATTAAGTACACACATCAATGCATTTGCGCACATAATCTAAAGACATGCCCCCAGCATAGGACCATTCTGTCTGATTTATCGCACAGGGGAAATTGAAAAAACACACCTGAATACAAATATAAGCATACATAGGGACACCAAAACATATACAAACAGGCATAAATCACCTAAAATTGCTTCCGCATATCTCACCTCCTTAGAGCCAAAAATGCACTTAATACATGTACCCAATTACCAATCCGAAGAAAAAGTACATAAGACTTTATCGAAAAAATACAGGTGAATGGACCAGTAAGGCAGAAAATGACAAGTAGAAATGACAGAAAGCAAAGCAACAAGGCAGAAACAAAGAGAGTGACAGAAAAGAGGAAATTTCTAGCACAGAATTTCCAGAAGGTGGGGATACTATTTATACTGAAAGACCCCCCCCGGCAACCCCATGGGGGAAGGGTGAGGGACTAAAAGAAATTAAATGACAATACACTGAAAACAGACATACAAAATTCATGACATATTTGTGATCAACATTCACTGGCCAGTGAAATTCAACCTACCTTCTCCATGACAGCTATGACGTCATCATGATGTCGACAGTAAGGGGCATATGTGTTCTTCATGTCCTCTGCTAACGCCACGAATGTTGAACCTGGGCACAGATGGGGTTGTGAACAGTCAACAAAATATGACAGACACAGTGATGATGACTAAGATGAATGAATAACAGTTTTACTGCTTTAAGGGGAGACCTCTACATACACAGATATTTCTCAACTCAGTTCAGTTCATATCGCTTATAGTCCAGCCAACTACTAACACCACAAAAAATTTTAAAAAAAACAAACAAACACACAAAACAAAACAAAACAAAAACAAAAAAAAGGCAATCCGTGAAGATAAAAGACAACAGTTAAAAACCATGCTCACCGTAATTTAACCTTGCAATGATGTTTCTGAACTACAGCCAATTTTCTATAATTCATAGGTGCTGTTTTCAGTGGGTTTACACACATCTCATTTCTTGCACTTTATGTTAAATTCGTTTGTGTTACAACAAGGTTTTATAGATATTTTGTTTATTGGGCACAACATTTCATTTCCTGGGTTTTATGTTAAATTTGTGTTACAGCAAGGTTTACAGATATTTTATTTATTGGGCACAGATCTTTCATTTCATGCACTTTATATTAAATTTGTTTGTGTAACCGCAAGGTTTACAGATATTTTATTTCTTGGGCACAGACATTTCATTTCTTGGGCTTTATGTTAAATTTGTTTGTATTACAACCCGTTTTACAGATAGTTTATTTATTGTGCTTCTTTTAAATTGGTTTGTATTGTGACACCTTTTTCTCTTTTAAAAATAGATTTCACTATGGTAGACTGGTCAGGTTTATAATTCACCGATACTGCAAATGTTGACAAGTTCGAAAAAACGCTGTTGATGTTAACAGTTAAATGTTTGTGCCAGTCTCTGATAATTATAATTTACATCTTTACAATTGTGACAGACACATTCACTAAGGTATCCAAAAGATAAAATCTAAAAGCTCAAGGACACTTAGTGGCACTCAAAAAAAAAAAAAGAAAAAAAAAAAGCTTGACACAAACAGACATAAGATTAGAGAGGTGGCGATAATATTAACTACATCAGAGAAAATCTTTCTGCTTCCACCATGCTGCATTCAGATTTTCATACAGTTCATGCTATTGGTAAATGACCCATGCTATTTGGTTAATGATCCAGAATGAAAATAAACAGTCAGGCACTCGTAATCATGCGCTCAGTCTCAGGTTTTACATATAACCTAGCAAAAACAAAACACAGCAAAAAAGGAAAGCTGACACAGCTGTCGACTTTCCCAGTGGCTGAAACACTTGCTGAATTGTTCACTTGTGAGGTGCATTGTTTACAATATAAACTTCGCTCTGTGTCTGCTGTAAAACAACACTTTCCACAAGTTCTGAAATTTCCAAACTCAATAAGTTTCACTCCTTGCATGTTTACTGTTAGTTTTGTTTAAAGCCCAGCCGACTGCTTAGAGCCATATCAGGGCTATAACCGCTTCAAAACATACAAAACTTCAACAGGAAGAAAATGAAAAGAAAATTAAGTACACATATCAATGCAGTCACGCACATAATCTAAGGACATGCCCTTGGTATTGACCACTCCATCCAATTTATCACACAAGGGATTTAAAAAAGACACCTGAATACAAATTTAAGCATACATAAGGACATCAAAACAGATATAAAAACGAGCGTAAATTACCTAAAACTGCTTCCACATATCTCATTTCCCTAGAGCCAAAAATGCACTTAATACATGTACCCAATAATCAATCTTAAGAAAAAGTGTGTAAGACTTCATCGAACACAGACAGATGAATGGACCAGCAAGACAGAAAATGATAGGAAGAAATGACAGAAAGCAAAGAAACAAGACAGAAACAAAGAGAGTGACAGAAGGTGGTGATACTATTTATACTGAAAGAGCCCCCAGCATCCCCATGGGAGGTCCTTGCATGTTTGACAGCAGCAACTACAATATAACATATACAATTTGTTCAAGAGGGATTCATCATTCTGATAATTCCACTTCACCCAAATCTGCCAGCAGTTACCCGACTTGTTAAGCCAGCGCAAAACCCTATGTGATGGCAAGATGTCGAAATGGAGAGAGGAATGGGACATATGAGACACTGGAACATCAGATTGGGCAGGAAAAAAGCCACATTCTATACCGCAGGATGAGAAACAAACTTGAGATATGACATCCTGAGTCCACAGCTCTATCAAATGAGCCAGCCAGCCCGCATCCCCCTCCTCCCCCCCCCCCCCCAAAAAGCAAAACAAAACAAAACAAAACAAACAAACAAAAAACTATAGTGTGTCAAACCCATGACTTGTGCATTATCAGCATAGTGATATGACCAAATGAACTAACAGTCCCATAAAACCCCTGTTGCTCTCCTGGGGGTTGACCCCATGACCTCCACTTTATTGGGATGTTGCTCTAAATAAATGAGCTACCAGACTGAGGTTAAAAGTAGTAACCGTTATTATAAATTATTCTTGTATAAATGATATTCTCCAACTCATCTGGTTTGGCTGTGCACGCAAATAACCAGCCGTTTAAGTGGGCGTTTTATGTTTCCATGAACCACTAGGCACTTATGATTTTCTAAAATGTCTGTGCCATGATCTGAGTCTGCCTTTGGCATGTCAACTGTGATTTTTATCTTCTCTATGTTCCGTTTTGTCAGTCTGATGGCTTCTTCGTCTTCTTGGTATATTCTTTTTTGTCATTACATTTCTCTCTCTTATTGTTTTTTTACCTCTGCTTCTTCTTCTGCATCTTGTCTAATGAAGTTGTCTAGGAAATGATCTCCTCATCTGCAAAGCTGTCCTTAACTTCTGATGTTTTGTTCACAGTACCAGATCATGACTATCTTTTATATTGTTCTCGTGTCTCCATCTCTAATGCTTCTTGTGCTTTTTCTTCTTCTTTTCTTTTCTTTTTTCCTGTCTTTTTTTTAAAAAAAATTTTTTTTTTATTAGGTTCTCTGAATATTGTCTCCTATTTTCACATCCACACACTACATATGTATTTCTTCACTGCTTCATTCTTTTCTTCCTGACAATCTAACAAGTGGCCCTTGAAATCTTGAAATCCACTCTATCAATCCTTTTTTCTTTCTGTCCAATTTTCTGCGTGACCTTGACTGTTTGACGGGCTACTTCGATCAAAGTAACAGCTGAACTCTCACTGAGGACGGGCTACTTCGATCATAGTAACAGACGGTCTAGGGTATATAACTCCCTCTACTTTTGTTATGCAATGATTTAGTAGTTGGCAGTTGCTTCCCTTGTGGAGGGAACTTCCGTTGAACACTTCAGCTACGTTTTGCCGGTTTCTTTGTCTAAAATCGATGGATAACTTCACTTGCACTCGGTTCTCAGTGATTTCACTGTGGCAGCCCTAGGCCAGCAGGAGAGCTCAGCTGTGGCAAGTGCAGTCACAATAGAGCTAATGGCCACAGAAGCTGAAACATTTTTGACAATGCGATGATGATGATGTCGATGAGGATGATAATCATGATGCTATAGAATTCCGTCTAGGATTGAGACTGCGTGACAGGGCTGTATTCTACGCTTACTATCATAATGTATCCTGGCCTCAGTCAGGCCTGAGAGATATAGACACCTGCAGTGCTGGTCAGAAGGTCTGAGCAACACCCTCAATGACGTATCCATGAAGTGGATAAGACTATACTGTGTGGTCCTAGTCTTCCCAGTGAGCCCATAGCACACCCAACTCTG
Organism: Monoplex corrugatus; assembly: GCA_030674185.1. Classification (NCBI taxonomy): domain Eukaryota; kingdom Metazoa; phylum Mollusca; class Gastropoda; order Littorinimorpha; family Ranellidae; genus Monoplex; species Monoplex corrugatus. Next base: position 47,176,976 of record JAPXFY010000019.1, read on the forward strand.
AGTAGGAGCTGGTTAGAGCTGAAAAATTCCACATTGATTTTTGAAGGGACTGATGGGGATTTGAACCCACAACCTTACAGTCTGTAGTCCATTGTGCTAACCACTTTACCACAGTGACTGGTTTGAAATGATTCTTACTGGAATCAGCTAGTAGCTGAGTTGTCTATGTTTCGACTTTATGACCACCTGTAAACAGGATCTCACACTGAGTGATTGCCACTTACTCAGCAAAGACAGCCAGCCACAAGCCAACCATTGGGCTTAACAAACATTTCACTCGATGGCGACGCTCCGCAGCTAGAGATGTTAAGTGTTTTTTCACCAAGACTACGTGTATACTATGATAAGGGAGATTATACTGACAGCAGAGTTTAACCATTGACCTTTTAAAACATATATAACAGGATATGTTTATTTTCGTTGGATATTCTCCATAATTTTTTAAAAAGTACCAAAAACATTGTGTCTCGAGAGTTTCAGCAGTCATTTTAGGGTGCGTCTCCAAAGAGTTAATGAAGAACTCAAAACATTTTCCGGGCAGTCTACTGGCCCAAAGAGTTATTTTTGCTCATACAAGTAGAACAGTAGCTTACATTCTCAATTTATGATAATAACAGTTACTTTACTTTACTGTTATTTTTGTTTAAAACCCAGCCGACTGCATAGAGCCCTATCAGGGCTATAACTGTGTCAAAATATACAAATTACTTCAACAGGGGAAAAAAAAAGAAAAAGAAAATTAAGTACACATATCAGTGTATGCGAGCACATAATCTAGGGAGATGATGCCCCTGCCATTGATCACTCTGTCCAATCTACCGTACAAGGGATTTAAAAAAAAACCCACCTGAATATAAATGTGAACATAACTAAGGACACTGAAACATATATAAAAATCGACCTAAATTACCTAGAATTGCTTCTGCATATTTCATTTCCCTAGAGGCAAAAAAGCCCTTAGTACATGTACCCAACAACAATTCTAAGAGAAAGTACATAAAATTTTATCAAACATATACAGGTGAATGGACCAGCAAGGTAGAAAATGATAGGAAGAAAGAAAGCATAGGAATAAGGCAGAAACAAAGAGAGTGACAGAAAAGAGGAAAGAGCCCCCAGCATCCCCACTGGGGAATAATAACAGTAGTAGCTTACATTCTCAAATTATAATACTAACACTGACAACAGTATTGATGACAAACTTTAACGGGCGTTTATTTACTGATTGGTCGGTAAGTTGTTCCAACAGGCACACTCACGCAGGCAACTTGTACAGATAAACAAGAAAAGCATACAGTACTTCAACAAAAAGTGTTCTAAGAAGCCGTCTGCCAAACCAGTGTTTCCAGCAAAGAGTGCCACTTAATACAAGTTTCAACACTTGATAATTTCCAGATAGACAAGATCTAGATATTTAGGTTGGATCAGGAATTCCAACCAAAAATTTCTAATTTCACTATGCATCACACAGAGAGACCTGGCCTCAAGAAGACTTAAACCTGCACTCTGGGCCCAAAGACTCGCACTTTGAGAGAAGTGATCGTTTCATTGTCCTTACAGTCATCACTCTCCTCCACTTACCACCTAAACAAACTGGTCACATATCATATCAGCAAATATGTGATGGTTTCATCAGAATCGCTCCTTCCCTCCCCACAATGTTTTTCTTTTTCTTTTTCAGTAAAAAGGGAAAGTGAAAAGGATGGGTTTCCTGCTAATGCATATCACAAGTGTACATCTAGCAGGTTCTGTTTTCTCAAGACAGGCTCTATGCATACAAAACCACAAATGCCATGTGATGGAAGAAAAAGGAAAGGATCCAAAATATTAATCATGGCATATGAGACTTCAGCCTGCACATAAACTCTACATGCTGGCATGGTGCTACCTTACATGGGTTCTATGTATTTGTTAGTGCTGGTTCTGTGGTCTATTCTTGTATCCATTTCTTCTGGAAATAAAATCAATTAAACTACTTTGTAGTAAAATGAATCTCTCAATTTGTAATGCCCCATCAGCCTTCATGATAAAATCCCACAGATATGTAAACACAACAGTAAAACATTAACAAAGATATAAACTGTCCACCATGGACAGCAGACAGATATCTACTCAGAAAAGTCTGTATACACAATGCCATTCTGTTATAAGAGAAACAAAAAGACCAAACAAAGGAGGACATGTGAAACACTTTAAAAAAAAAGATAAAAAGACAAAGAAAGGTACTCCATAGCCTGCATGCAACTGAGGTCTTTTAAAGAAAAGTCAGTTCACAAAATAATGAAGAATTAAAGAATCTATATGAAAAAAGGGGGTAGGGAAGACATTTGATCACTAATAAATAGAAGGGAATATCGTCATCATCATCATCATGTGCCCTGCCGCATGGCGCTGGCAATCATGACCCTCCACACAAATCTATCCCCTGTTGCTGCAAGTACATCTCCCACCCTCTCTGTCTTCAGCCATCCTGCACGTCTGTCCAATATATTCTCCCTGTGTCCACCTGGTGTTCTCTTTCCCTCAAGCTTTCCTGTTGTGACCAGGTGCTAAAAGGTCCTATAAATGTTGCTTGTCTTTTCCTAATCTTCTTTATTACTGCTCTTCTCATGTCTGCCTCCTTCAAGACTCGTCTGCTTTGTTTTCTTTGATGTCCATGGAACTCTCAACATTCCTCCTTGGAAACCACATTTCAGTTACCTCAATTTTGTTCTGACTTTACGTGTTGACTGTCCACGCCTCACAACAGTACAACAGTATAGATTCTATGTAACATGCAGGAACTCTCTTCCTGAAGTGAATAAAAGCACATACACATAAAAAGAAATGTTTAAAGCCTCATCAACCCCTATAAAAACCACTATGAGCAATGTCAAGTGAGCTGGGATTATTTCAATCAGTGTCACTTTGCTGGCCAGGTCTTCAGGTTTTTTTTTATTTCAATCAGTGTCACTTTGCTAGCCAGGTCTTCAGGTTTTTTTAAATTTCAATCAGTGTCACTTTGCTAGCCAGGTCTTCAGGTTTTTTTTAATTTCAATCAGTGTCACTTTGCTAGCCAGGTCTTCAGGTTTTTTTTAATTTCAATCAGTGTCACTTTGCTAGCCAGGTTTTAAGTTTTTTTTTATTTCAATCAGTGTTACTTTGCTAGCCAAGTCTTAAGCTTTTTTAAAAATTTCAATCAGTGTCACTTTGCTAGCCAGGTCTTAAGCTTTTTTTAAAATTTCAATCAGTGTCACTTTGCTAGCCAGGTCTTAAGCTTTTTTTAAAATTTCAATCAGTGTCACTTTGCTAGCCAGGTTTTTAGGTGTTTTTTATTTTATTTCAGTGTCACTTTGCTGGCCAGGTCTTCAGGTTTTTTTAAAATTTCAATCAGTGTCACTTTGCTGGCCAGGTCTTCAGGTTTTTTATTTCAATCAGTGTCACTTTGCTGGCCAGGTCTTCAGGTTTTTTTAATTTCAATCAGTGTCACTTTGCTAGCCAGGTCTTAAGGTTTTTTTTTATTTCAATCAGTGTCACCTTGCTGGCCAGGTCTTTAGTTTTTTTTCATTTCATATTTCAATCAGTCACTTTGCTAGCCAAGTCTTAAGTTTTTTAAAATTTTAATCAGTGTCACTTTGCTGGCCAGGTCTTAAGTTTTTTTTTAATATTTCAATCAGTGTCACTTTGCTAGCCAGGTCTTAAGGTTTTTTTTAATATTTCAATCAGTGTCACTTTGCTGGCCAGGTCTTAAGGTTTTTTTTTAATATTTCAATCAGTGTCACTTTGCTGGCCAGGTCTTAAGGTTTTTTTTAATATTTCAATCAGTGTCACTTTGCTGGCCAGGTCTTAAGGTTTTTTTAAATATTTCAATCAGTGTCACTTTGCTGGCCAGGTCTTAAAGTTTTTAAAAAATATTTCAATCAGTGTCACTTTGCTAGCCAGTCTTAAGGTTTTTTTATTTTTTATTTCAGTGTCACTTTGCTAGCCAGGTTTTTAAGGTTTTTTTTATTTCAATCAGTGTCACTTTGCTAGCCAGGTCTTAAGGTTTTTTTCATATTTCAATCAGTGTCACTTTGCTGGCCAGGTCTTCAGTTGTTTTTTTTAAAATTTCAATCAGTGTCACTTTGCTGGCCAGGTCTTCAGGTGTTTTTTAAAAAAATTTCAATCAGTGTCACTTTGCTGGCCAATTCTTCAGGTTTTTTTTTACCTAAATCAGTGTCACTTTGCTAGCCAGGTTTTTAGGTGTTTTTTTTTATTTCAGTGTCACTTTGCTAGCCAGATCTTTAGTTTTTTTTCATTTCATATTTCAATCAGTCACTTTGCTAGCCAAGTCTTAAGTTTTTAAAATTTTAATCAGTGTCACTTTGCTGGCCAGGTCTTAAGTTTTTTTTAAAATTTCAATCAGTGTCACTTTGCTAGCCAGGTCTTAAGTTTTTTTTTAATTTCAATCAGTGTCACTTTGCTAGCCAGGTCTTAAGTTTTTTTTAAATTTCAATCAGTGTCACTTTGCTAGCCAGGTCTTAAGTTTTTTTAAAATTTCAATCAGTGTCACTTTGCTAGCCAGGTCTTAAGTTTTTTTTAAATTTCAATCAGTGTCACTTTGCTAGCCAGGTCTTAATTTTTTTTAAAATTTCAATCAGTGTCACTTTGCTAGCCAGGTCTTAAGTTTTTTAAAAATTTCAATCAGTGTCACTTTGCTGGCCAGGTCTTAAGGTTTTTTAAAAATTTCAGTGTCACTTTGCTAGCCAAGTCTTAAGGTTTTTATTTTATTTCAATCAGTGTCACTTTGCTGGCCAGGTCTTCAGGTTTTTTACCTAAATCAATGTCACTTTGCTAGCCAGGTTTTTAGGTGTTTTTTTTATTTCAATCAGTGTCACTTTGCTGGCCAGGTCTTCAGGTTTTTCTTATTTCAATCAGTGTCACTTTGCTGGCCAGGTCTTCAGGTTTTTTTTATTTCAATCAGTGTCACTTTGCTGCCCAGGTCTTCAGGTTTTTTTAAATTTCAATCAGTGTCACTTTGCTTGCCAGGTCTTCAGTTTTTTTTACCTAAATCAATGTCACTTTGATAGCCAGGTTTTTAGGTTTTTATTTCAATCAGTGTCACTTTGCTAGTCAGGTCTTCAGGTTTTTTACCTCAATCAGTGTCACTTTGCTAGCCAAGTCTTTAGGTTTCATGCAATATACAGGCTCCCTGCCTTCCCCCAAAGTACCATTCTCTATCACTTCCATCAAAAAGTCTGTACTATCTATACCAAAATAGGCCACTGACCAGGGACCATGTCAAGTACAAGCTAACACTTATCCACTGAAAAAAAAGAACAAGAATGCTACCAATCTGAACGGAAATCATCACCATCAGTGTCAGCCTGAGGGAACAAGGCAGCCACATGTAACCAAGATAGCAAACAATTTATTTGCTCGAACCATTTTACCAGAAAGATCAACACATAGATAAATACACACACACACACATACACACACACACACATACACCCACAGACACACACAGACATCATCATCATCATCCCATCATGTGTCCTGCTGCAAGGTGTTGGCAATCACGGCCCTCCATATGAATCTATCCTTTGTCACTGCAAGTACATCTCCCACCCTCTCTGTCCTCAGCCACCCTACAAGTCTGTCCAACACACACAAGCAGCACTAAACTGTGTCCATGGCTGGAACCCCCCACCCACCCCCACTAAACTGTGTCCATGGCTGAAAATAAAGCAAACACAGAACCCAGCAATGTGTGTTACGTGTTTCAGTGGAACACCAATTAATATGCAGAGTACATTCAGTAGGGTGTGGGGTAACAAATCAGGACTCCCACTCACCAATGATCTGGTCCAGGAAGGCCTTGCCACTGATGGCAGACTCCAGGCTGGTCAGCAGTCGCTGGGACACATCGGCTATCTCCTCCATGTTGCCAAAGAGGAAATCAATATCCACACTGCTGGGTACCTGCAGCACAGACAGAAGGTAATGTGGCCATGCATCAGATAGACAGGCATGACTGCTCTCTACCACTGATTTACATATAAATACCTATGAATCACTCAGACCATAAATGTTTATCAATATTCTGTATTGTTTATGTCATAGTATTATTGTTTCCTGTGTGCTATAACATTTTTGTCTATGCTTGATGTTTACTGAAAAAAACAAAAACATTGTATTTATAACTATTGTGCATTTTGCATTTAATTTAAACTATCTTGAATTATTTATAACCGTAAGCTACTTTTACCATAACTATTTATCAAATTTTTCTTCATTACAGCACTGTCTTGCTCAAGGTTTTTTACTTTGTGTTTCAGACCCAACAGTTTATTCTGTCAAGTCAGACGATTGTTTTAATTGTTTCCCTGTCTGCAGATGTCTACTGTTAAAAGAGAGACAACCCTACTTTCCCTCTTTTGGAACTGTAAAAAGGTACCTGCATTTACTCTACTGGCAGTGCACTGTGGCAGTCATTTTCTTTTCACAAATAGGAACACTTCTTGTGTTAAAATGATGTTAAAGAAATGCATTAACATGAATCATGAGTACTAGTTATCCATGGTAATTAGCTATTCCCGCCTCATAAAAAGAAGAACTACACTGTCACCAGTGAAACCATACACTAACCACCACGAGCATAGATACGGACACATGAGCTGTTCTGTTTGTTTCAATAGGGTGGAGTGAAACAGATGAGGAACAGATATCTATCATAGTAAATGCACATTTCAAACAGCCCAAGGTACTGTGTTCAACCAGACTATTCAAAACAGATTCTGATCTATTCCAAACAGATGGCTGCTCGTTACTGAGCTGACATCCATTTTGCAAATGGTGTCTTCTAGTAAAATGGTAAAACTCTCCTGTTCATGTTCATGTTCATATTGCTTATAACCCAGCTGACTACTAGAGCCAACATCAAATCAAAAACGACAATCAGTTTAAGATAAAAGACAACAGTTGGTGAAACTCTCCAATTCGGAGACAAAATCCTTGATAGAGTTGTATCAAGTTAATGACGTTCTTTGGAATAATTGAAGCAAAAATTACAAAAAAATGAACATTACGGGAGTTACATCTTTGCTACAGATGTCTGATAAGCAAAACAGCAAAACTCTCAATGATCTTCACCTCATATCTGATTTAAAAGGAACTGTAGCGCTCCGTCCATTCCACACTGATAGGTCTGATCGCACAGGTTCAAACAGTTTTCTTCAGTGCGGATGGAACAGTCGTGTGTCAGTTATTTATTACAGGTGGCAGTTTCCATAATGCATGGTATCTCCTTCCTTCAAGGTGATTCATCGAAGAACTGCCAGAATGAGTGAAATGAAAGAACTGGAAACCCACAGCCAACTGGGAGGCTGGGTAGTGTGTTTATTTAGGAGAAATTGGCCAAGTGTTTCAGGGCCTTGTGGACAAGTCTTCCAATAGAAAGCCATCATACTGGGGAAGACTGAGAGAAGCAACAGACTCCAATAGAAAGCCATCATACTGGGGAAGACTGAGAGAAGCACAGACTCCAATAGAAAGCCATCATACTGGGGAAGACTGAGAGAAGCAATAGACTCCAACAGAAAGCCATCATACTGGGGAAGACTGAGAGAAGCAATAGACTCCAATAGAAAGCCATCATACTGGGGAAGACTGAGAGAAGCAATAGACTCCAATAGAAAGCCATCATACTGGGGAAGACTGAGAGAAGCAATAGACTCCAATAGAAAGCCATCATACTGGGGAAGACTGAGAGAAGCAATAGACTAACACCAAGGCCCCCTCCAGGCCCATCCAGACAGACTCCTCCCAACTAGCATGGGTCTTGTTCAGGACCTGAGGACAATGAAGGGTTTTGGGCACATTCAGTGCAGAGGAGATGATCCTCTTTGGCTGACCTGGGGAATGCCTCAAGGGCCAGAGGAGATTTCCCCGAAAGTGGGAATACTTGTGGCCTAAGGAAACTCCCAATGCAAAGCTTCTGGAAAGTCTGGGATTGACCCAGGTCTCAGACATTCGTGTGGAATCATGTTGGTTTCCTTTAGGCAGACTCAGGAGGGTGTGGAAGGAGGGTAGATTCACAATGACCTCTATATGGCTGCAAAGTCTTCATTTTCAGAGTGCAGGGTCCCCTGGCACCAAGAGTCAGATAGCCACCTGCAACAACAACGGGGATTTTGCAAGGAAAGAGCCTGTTGCTGGTCACGCTCTGAAATGTCTTCAAACCCAAGAACTCTCAGCACTGAAAGCTAAGAGAAGACAGGAGATGTGAAACAATTTAGGCTGACTCCTTTCACTGAGATTAAAAAGGCAAGGAATGAAAAGGGTGAGATGGGACAAAAGAGAAAGAGCCAAGCCTAACAGTGTGGAAGCACCATTCTAAGTTGCACTTGCCGGGAACAGCAGTGCTAGCAATGGGAGAATGTCCGAGAGCCACAGACCAGCTGGGCACATCCACTGTTGAGTAATGGTACAGTACAAAACTGTCACTAAGTCACAGACCAGCAGGGCACATCCACTGTTGAGTAATGGTACAGTACAAAACTGTCACTAAGTTATGGGAATCCTGAATTGCACCATTACCCAACTGCTGCCCTATTAGCTGTGACAGAGCTTGAAATGTCCTATGTAGGTAGAAATGGAGTTCCACCTGCCATGAAGGACATGGCTGGATGGATGGGATGGCCACTCAGGGCCCAAGCAGCACCAGAGACAGGCTGGTGAACCAAGCTTGAATCTAATGCTGAAGAGGGAGATTGATACACCGAGCCTGGCAACAGAGGTAAACAGATGAGCTGCTATGGACATACGAATATCCCTCAATTCACAGATTAGTTGGTGCAAGCTGGAGAAGAGATCCACAAAGTTGACTGAGGGTACTCATGTACTGAGGGGCCACAGCTTCAAAGGCACTGACCAGGCAATGACCATTTCAAGACTTACAATTGGCACTGACTGGGCAGTGACCGTTTGAAGACTCACAATTAGCACTGACTGGGCAGTGACCATTTCAAGACACACTTGGCACTGACTGGGCAGTGATCATTTCAACACTTACAATTGGCACTGACTGGGCAGTCACCATTTTATGACACACAACTGGAACTGACTGGGCAGTCACCATTTCAACACACACAACTGGAACTAACTGGGCAGTCACCATTTCAACACTCACAATTGGCACTGACTGGGCAGTCACCATTTCAACACACACAATTGGCACTGACTGGGCAGTCACCATTTCAACACTCACAACTGGAACTGACTGGGCAGTCACCATTTCAACACTCACAATTGGCACTGACTGGGCAGTCACCATTTCAACACTCACAACTGGAACTGACTGGGCAGTCACCATTTCAACACTCACAACTGGCACTGACTGGGCAGTGACCATTTCAACACTCACAATTGGCACTGACTGGGCAGTGACCATTTCAACACTCACAATTGGCACTGACTGGGCAGTGACCATTTCAACACTCACAATTGGCACTGACTGGGCAGTGACCATTTCAACACTCACAATTGGCACTGACTGGGCAGTGACCATTTCAACACTCACAATTGGCACTGACTGGGCAGTGACCATTTCAACACACACAATTGGCACTGACTGGGCAGTGACCATTTCAACACTCACAATTGGCACTGACTGGGCAGTCACCATTTCAACACTCACAATTGGCACTGACTGGGCAGTGACCATTTCAACACTCACAATTGGCACTGACTGGGCAGTGACCATTTCAACACTCACAATTGGCACTGACTGGGCAGTCACCATTTCAACACACCACAATTGGCATTGACTGGGCAGTCACCATTTCAATACTCACAATTGGCACTGACTGGGCAGTCACCATTTCAACACTCACAATTGGCACTGACTGGGCAGTGATCATATCAACACTTACAATTGGCACTGACTGGGCAGTCACCATTTCAACACTCACAATTGGCACTGACTGGGCAGTGACCATATCAACACTCACAATTGGCACTGACTGGGCAGTGACCATTTCAACACTCACAATTGGCACTGACTGGGCAGTGACCATTTCAACACACACAATAGGCACTGACTGGGCAGTCACCATTTCAACACTCACAATTGGCACTGACTGGGCAGTCATCATTTCAACACTCACAATTGGCACTGACTGGGCAGTGACCATTTCAACACACACAATTGGCACTGACTGGGCAGTGACCATTTCAACACTCACAATTGGCACTGACTGGGCAGTGACCATTTCAACACTCACAATTGGCACTGACTGGGCAGTCACCATTTCAACACACACAATTGGCACTGACTGGGCAGTCACCATTTCAACACACACAATTGGCACTGACTGGGCAGTCACCATTTCAACACTCACAATTGGCACTGACTGGGCAGTGACCATTTCAACACTCACAATTGGCACTGACTGGGCAGTGACCATTTCAACACTCACAATTGGCACTGACTGGGCAGTCACCATTTCAACACTCACAATTGGCACTGACTGGGCAGAGTCCAGAGTGCAATAGGTCCTGCTGGAGTAATGGGAGGCTACTCTGAGGCTTACACTTGGTACTGACAGGGCAGAGTCCACAGTTTGTCTATCACTGTGATTGGCAGTCACTGCGCCACTAGCTGGGACAGAGTATAAATGTCCAAAACAGGTGGTGACAGTTCCATATGGCAAGAAGGGCACCGTTGGGCTGGGGAACTAAGCCTAGTCTCAGTGCCAAGGATCTAGGAGGGAGGTTGGTACACCAAACTTGTCAGTGGTGCTGGATATTGATGGGCAAGGAGGTAAGTGGGTGAGCAGCTATAGTTGTAGTAGTCCCCCTTGATGCCCCCAAATGACTGTTACAAGCTAAAGTGGCGGATCAGTGAATGGTATGACTTCACACTACCCCAAGTAAGGAAACCTCTAACGCTATCCCCATCAAAGGAGTGGGAACAGTGTACCCCTGAACCTTGGTCTATGGCTGGACAGATGAGGAAGAGACTTTACGTTAAACAGTACTAAAAAAAAATACAGTCCATTTAAAGACATGTGCGCCTGGCATACAAGTCTAGAGCTACTGTCTCAGTTGACAGTGTGGTAGCACAGTCCACTTCGAGGCATGAGCTTGGCAATGACAGAGCAGAGTCTGCAGATTCCAAAGCTGTTGACTCGACTGGCAGTGCGGTGACCAGCCCATTTTCAGGTGTGAGCTTGGCACTGACAGACGTGTCTGTATCATGGATATATCAGACATAGGCGCTTGCATTGCGGATTTATTTACCACAGAAACATGTACTGTGGATATAACTGCACAGAAACTTGGTACTGCAGATACTACAGCACAGAAACATGTATTGTGGATATAACAGCAGAGAAATTTGTATTGTGGATATACCAGCATAGAAACTTGTACTGTGGATAAACCAGCACTGAGATTTTATTGTGGATGTTAGCAGAGAAACTTGTAATGTGGATATACTAGCACAGAAAGTTTTACTGTGAAAAAAAAACAGAAAAGAAATTTGCGGATATATGAACACAGAAATGTATATATAGTTAACAAGTTGATAAGATGTTAACAAGAAACACCACGCGGGTGTGGATGGGACGCAGATCACCAATGCCTCGCCGCTCTCCAGACAACCACTCCCAACGCCACTCAATAGTCATTTCACCACGCAAATGAAGGGCTGTCCATGCGTTGCATGTGTCATTCAGACCCAGTCATCAGTTACTTTGTTTACAAACCGAACGGCAAAGTGAGGAGATGACAAGCTCCAGGACATAGCCACATAACGCGCACCAACCAGGTCCAGCCCAGCCTTTGGACCAAGAGAGAACAGAAGAGCCCTCTCTCTCCCCACTCTGGTCTTCACCTCTTTCCGGCAGCCTGCCATGCCACCAGCCACATATTTGTATTGTGAATATATCAACACAGAAACTTGTATTGTGGATATATCAACACAGAAACTTGTATTGTGGATATATCAACACAGAAACTTGTATTGTGGATATATCAACACAGAAACTTGTATTGTGGATAGACCAACACAGAAACTTGTATTGTGGATATACGAACACAGAAACTTGTATTGTGGATATACGAACACAGAAACTTGTATTGTGGATATACGAACACAGAAACTTGTATTGTGGATATACGAACACAGAAACTTGTATTGTGGATATATCAACACAGAAACTTGTATTGTGGATAGACCAACACAGAACTGTATTGTGGATAGACCAACACAGAAACTTGTATTGTGGATATACCGTCAAAGAAATTTGCAATGTGGATACACCATCTACAAGAGCTTAAAATGTGGTTAACCAACCACAAAAACTTGTACAGTGGATGATATATACCAGCACAGAAACTTGTAATGTGGAACAGCAACCACAAAAACTGGTAATGCGGAAAAACAGAAAGAATTTTGCACTGTGTACATACCAACACAGAAACTTGTGCTATACCATCCACAAAACCTTGAACAGAGGTATACCATCCACAAAACCTTGAACAGAGGTATACCATCCACAAAATCTTGAACAGAGGTATACCATCCACAAAACCTTGAACTGAGGTATACCAGCCACAAAACCTTGAATAATGGTATACCAGCCACAAAAACTTGTATTGTGGTATACCAGCCATAGAAATGTGTATTGTAGTATACCAGCCACAAAAACTTGTACTGTGGTATACCAGCCACAAAAACTTGTACTGTGGTATACCAGCCACAAAAACTTATTGTGTTATACCAGCCACAGAAACTTGTATCGTGGTATACCAGCCACAAAAACTTGTATTGTGGTATACCAGCCACAAAAACTTGTTGTGGTATACCAGCCACAGAAACTTGTATTGTGGTATACCAGCCACAAAAACTTGTATTGTGGTATACCAGCCACAAAAACTTGTTGTGGTATACCAGCCATACAAACTTGTATTGTGGTATACCAGCCATAGAAACTTGTATTGTGGTATACCATTACCAGCCACAAAAACTTGTATTGTGGTATACCAGCCATAGAAACTTGTATTGTGGTATACCAGCCACAAAAACTTGTACTGTGGTATACCAGCCATAGAAACTTGTATTGTGGTATACCAGCCACAAAAACTTGTACTGTGGTATACCAGCCATAGAAACTTGTATTGTGGTATACCAGCCATAGAAACTTGTATTGTGGTATACCAGCCACAAAAACTTGTAGTGTGATATACCAGCCACAAAAACTTGTATTGTGGTATAGCAGCCACAAAAACTTGTTGTGGTATAGCAGCCACAAAAACTTGTATCGTGGTATACAAGCCCCAAAAACTTGTGGTATAGCAGCCACAAAAACTTGTATCGTGGTATACCAGCCACAAAAACTTGTGGTATAGCAGCCACAAAAACTTGTATTGTGGTATACCAGCCCCAAAAACTTGTGGTATAGCAGCCACAAAAACTTGTATCGTGGTATACCAGCCACAAAAACTTGTGATATAGCAGCCACAAAAACTTATATTGTGGTATAGCAGCCACAAAAACTTGTGGTATAGCAGCCACAAAAATTTGTATTGTGGATATATCAGCACAGAAACATGTCTTGTGGACATACCAGCATGGAACTTGTATTGTGGATATATCAAACGACTAAAGATTGCTGTCTGTATCAAAGACAACAAAAATATTAAGAAAAACAGCAATGAAATTAAATACAAGCCTGAAAGATTTTTTCAGACTCACTCGGTGAAAATCAAAATTAGCAAAAAGGTCCACTCAAAAAGGACAGAGAAAATACTGTGTACGAGTACTAAGAAAATCTGGTAGACACACAGCCATGTCTTCAGTTTCAAGCTGTTTTTGGATTCTGTTTTTTTTTTTTTTTTTTGCTAGAAATTTTATAACAAGAGAAGCATGTACTGAGACAGAAGCATGTTGAGTTTATTTCACCTAATCAAAAACCAAAATGAGATATTCTCAATGAGGAAACATCTCACTCTTTTCCATTTACAAGGACAAAAAATTAGTCACCCTGAAAAGTAATAATCAGATGAGGGTATGCCCAATCCATTTAATATTTTTGTGTCCATATTCTAAGTTTTGGACTCTATAACTCAATATCATATTTCCATCATGGATTCTTTTGAAAATGCCCCAGTAGACTTGGCATTAGTTTCTCACATTTACATTGGTCAAAGGGTTAAAATACTTTTTTTTTTCTAGCTCTGTGACTGCATGATTACTGTAGGGGGCTTATCAGTCATATGTGGGATCACAGGAAGAACCACTGAACACTACCAAAATGACCTGACAATAGTACATCATCTCTTTAATGTATGGCCCAGGAGTGTAGTATATGGCTCAGTAGAAGCTTGGCATTGCTGTCTCCTATGGACTGTCTGACAATGGCACTTTGACCAAATGAACTTCTGTTGGTGGTGTATTGAGCCAAAGGAGTGGTTTGGGAGCAACACCACTGAACAAGGTGGAAGTAGGGGGAATAAAAAATAAAGCTAAAAAAAAGAGACATACAAACAGGACAACTGTCTATTCTCACCTTAACAGCAGAAATAAAGCTCAAAATAAGAGACATACAAACAGGACAACTGTCTATTCTCACCTTAACAGCAGAAATAAAGCTCAAAATAAGAGACATACAAACAGGACAACTGTCTATTCTCACCTTAACAGCAGAAATAAAGCTCAAAATAAGAGACATACAAACAGGACAACTGTCTATTCTCACGTTGACAGCAGAAATAAAGCTCAAAATAAGAGACATACAAACAGGACAACTGTCTATTCTCACCTTAACAGCAGAAATAAAGCTCAAAATAAGAGACATACAAACAGGACAACTGTCTATTCTCACCTTAACAGCAGAAATAAAGCTCAAAATAAGAGACATATAAACAGGACAACTGTCTATTCTCACCTTAACAGCAGAAATAAAGCTCAAAATAAGAGACATATAAACAGGACAACTGTCTATTCTCACCTTAACAGCAGAAATAAAGCTCAAAATAAGAGACATATAAACAGGACAACTGTCTATTCTCACCTTAACAGCAGAAATAAAGCTCAAAATAAGAGACATACAAACAGGACAACTGTCTATTTTCACGTTGACAGCAGAAATAAGGCTCAAAATAAGAGACATACAAACAGGACAACTGTCTATTCTCACCCTGACAGCAGAAATAAAGCTCAAAATAAGAGACATACAAACAGGACAACTGTCTATTCTCACCTTAACAGCAGAAATAAAGCTCAAAATAAGAGACATACAAACAGGACAACTGTCTATTCTCATGTTGACAGCAGAATTAAGGCTCAAAATAAGAGACATACAAACAGGACAACTGTCTATTCTCACGTTAACAGCAGAAATAAAGCTCAAAATAAGAGACATACAAACAGGACAACTGTCTATTCTCACCCTGACAGCAGAATTAAGGTTCAAAATAAGAGACATACAAACAGGACAACTGTCTATTCTCACCTTGACGGCAGAGTTAGAGTCAAAGAAGGTGGTCAGACACAGCTGGAGATCAAACAGGTAATCCTTTTCCGTTTCCACAAGCTCCTGAAGAACTTTCTGCCTTTTCTCTTGACGTTTACAGCGCTCCTCGGCTGCATTTTTCTCTTCCTCTTCACGTCGTAAGCGTTCATCTGTTGCTCGCTGCTCTGCAAGGAGCTTGGCCTTTTCCAACTTCTCCTCTCTGGGGCTGAGTGAGAACAGGTTACCTGCAGACAGTCATCAAACATTGCTGAAAAAATTAATGGAACACATGCATAAAACTATGTAAGCAAAATATGACATACCTGAGGACAGACACAATCCATCATCTTTTACAATGAGAATGTGCTTGTGTCTGACAAAGCACTACAAATAATCAAAATTATCCGAATTCTTAATACTATTCATTTGTGCCTCTCACAACTGTTGACAGCAGGTATGAGTGATGAAACATGCTACAGCAGATAAGAACGCAAGATTACATGATAGTTTCAGCATTGAACATTCCCTTTCCGTCTTGCAGTTGGAAACATGCTACAGCAGATCAGAACGCAAGATTACATGATAGTTTTAGCATTGACTGTTCTTTTTCCGTCTTGCAATTATACAACCCTGAATAATGTCAAATTATAACCAGGAATTTGATACTGTTGGAGTGGGTGTGGGAATTTGCTTTTGCTTGGAACGTAACATTTCTACAGCTGTATCATGAGATAGCCTGTGCCAGGAACTGTAAATAAAGAACAGTGACAAAAAATATAAATCATATCCCAAAGAAACTAACTTTTGATTAACCCCTTGATTCCCACACCCTATCCACCAACTGCAAAAACAGCCCTTTGACTCCATCACCCTATCTACCAACATCCTGCAGTTGGAGGACAGGGTGTGGTAGACAAAGGGTTAAAGTACTTACCATATTAAAAGAAAAAGCGATCCCCATTCCTAAACAAGTTGGCAACCATGATGAAGCCACAATGAACACTCACCTTTCAGCCTCTTCTCTTCTCTCTCGCAGTCCATGCAGAGTCTCAATGACAAACTGCAAGCTCTCTTCTGTTTCTGACTTTTCACTCTCCTCTGCTTCCACCAACTTTTTCTCCAGCTCTTGTTTGGACTGTTCATATTTCTTGAGGATAGAAACAATACACCCATCACATACCTTGTACTGCCTGAGTCTTGCACACTGCCTTCACAGGAGTCAAACGGGTGAGTTGAGAAGGGCACTGATAGGGTGGTGCGAGTTCAAATGTTGGTAACGCTTTCTTTATGTCTGTTATAGTCAATTTCAAAGGGAGATAAACAGCTTGGGAACCCAAATTGTTACAGTCCATTCAAAGAGATGATAAACATCTTGAGAAGCCCACATCGTTACAGTCAGTTTAAAGGGAAGATTAACAGCTTAAGAAACTCAAATTGTTATAGTCAGTTTAAGGGGAGATAAACAGCCCCATAAACCATACTGTCTGTCAGTTTAAAGGGAAGATAAACAGCTTGAGAAATCCATATTGTTATAGTCAGTTTAAGCTCTGTTAAAGTGTGACAGTTCTTCTGTTACTGTTTTATTTGCAACCTGAGCAGAGGAAGACAAACATACTGAATCTGTTTCAGAGTTTTTCCTTCGAATATGCTACTGGTTCATTTAATCAATATAAACTTCAGATATGTGCCAGCCTGTGCTATACTCTTTCCCAACAAACTGAGATCAGCATGGGCCTAACAATTTGATTGTTTTCTGCTCTGTTCAGGGCTAACAATCACTTTATCACAAACACAATAAATACGAGACACAAACACAAATGTACGCACACACACTAGCTGTGTACATAAGCATACATATTTTGAACACAGGTGTGTATATGCATGTATGTAAATGTACAAACGGCTCTCTTTCAAAATCCTATCGATGACCTTGTCTTAATGGCTAGTGACTACGTGCTTGTCACCCTCTTGCTTTTCAGCGTGTGCCAATGGCTAGCAGTGCTGCTTTCAGCTCTGAGAAAAGGAAAGCAGAATGCATAAGTCTCTCTCTATCAATACATAGCCCCTCCATCAGCAAGCCCTACATAGTGCATCTCCACGGTGAAACACGGTAACTGAGCACCTCATGGGCTCAAGCTGAACTCTCTTGGAACTCGAAGGAGTTCTGGCCCTCAGATGTGTGGCATGCAGGCCCACTGGGTGTGGATATGCCCAGGTACCCAAGAACCAGACCCCCAGCTATGGGTAAATAGCATCACTGCCTTGTGGATGTCTTGGGAAAGACCAAGGCTAAGGGAATAAATCCAGACAAAAAACAAAAACAAACAAAAAAACCCACACACACACCACTGCCTTGCGGTTGTCTCAGGAGATACCCAAGCGAAGGGAGTAAACTCTGACAGAAAATCAGCCCCTACTGCCTTGTGGGTAGTTGTGGGAATGACAAAGGATGGTGGAGAGTCCGTACAAAAACCGATGGATGGCAGCGGGACAACACCATCATATCCTACCAAGTAAATCATAGCCATACACAATAAAAGCTTCAAGAACAACATAAATATGGGCTCCATGGAGCTCCTTCATCCAGTAGTGGAAGTCATGCTGACCAGGTGACACCAGATAATCACAAAATTAGTGCAATCAGATTAAAAAATATGAAAATCGCAATATGGAATGTAAGAACAATGCTCCATAAGGGAAATGTCAAGACAGAAATGGAAAAATGGAAAGAAACACAAAGAATGAACATCAATGTTAGGACTAAGAGAGGTGAGATGAAATGGAGCAGGCATAATATCATTGGGCAAGCATAAAATCATATATTCTGGTGGAGACACACATGAAGAGGGGAAGACATCACAATGGACAACCACAAGTCAAAGTCTATCAAAGGGTACTGGACTATATCAGACCACATTTTACTAGTTAAACTGGAGGGCAAACCACTTCATATCAACATCACCCATATATATGCACCAACACCCACAAGTACTGAAGAAGAAATTGGCAACTTCTACATAGAATTAGGCACAGCCACGGCTCAATGTAAATCACAGGACATTACAATGATAATGAGAGATTTTAATGCTAAAGTGGGACAGGAAAAATTAGATGACATAGTTGGATCTCATGGCCTTGGCACACAAAACCAAAGGGGAGAGAAACTTGCTGAGTGAAATGAATTCATAACAGGAAACATTTGGTTTGAGCAATCCAACAAAAGAAAATGAACATGGATGAATTCAAGAGACAGCACAAGAAATCAAACTGATAACATCCTGATGAGAGACTTTGAATTCTTTACTGACAGCAAAACACTACCAGGTGCAGACTACAACAGTGACCACAATCCTGTATTGGGAAAATTTAGGCTGCAACTGAAGAAAATAAAATAAATAAAAAATCACATCAAACTAAATCTTGGACTTCTGAAGACAGATGAATCAACTTGTGTAAAATCTAGCACATAATGTTCAAAACAAATTCAGTGTTCTGGAGGACGTCAGGGACAGTGAAGAAAAAAGGACAAATTCAAGAACCTCTATAAATGAAACTTGAATGAAATTTGTGAAGAAATCCCTGGAGCTGAAAGAAAAGAAAAAAAAAACTGGATGACAAAAGAAAGCTCGGGCTTGATGGATGAAGGACAGAAGGTAAAGGGAAAAGAAGAAGAAGATCACAAAACGACAGAAAAGGAAATCAGGAATAAGCACAATGAAGCAAAGGAAGCTTGCCTAAAAACAAAGCGCAAAGAACAAGAAGACCAACACAAACTAGACTGTATTTTTACGTATGGAAATATTGAAGAAATAGCCCACATGAACATCAACTGGCTGCTTAAACTCAAAGATGGTATGATTATTATGGAAAAAGACAATATATCAAATAGATAGGAGCAGTACATTGAAGAACTTTTTGATGACAACAGAAAGGAGTAACAACACATCATAAGAAATAACGCTGAAGGACTACCAATAATGAAAGATGAAGTTACAATGTGTTGAAAAAAAATGAAACAGGGAAAAGCCCCAGGACCAGACAATATTATGACATAAATGATTGAGGCTCTAGATGAACTTGGTATTGAAAAAGTAACAGTCCTCCTAAAAGAAATTCATGACACCAGAAAAATTCCCTGATATGTCAAAATAAATTTTCATTTCATTTCCAAAGAAAGCAGAGGCAAAGTCAGAACAAGACTGAGTCAGCTGAAATGTAGTTTCTAAGAAGAATGCTGAGTTCCAAAGGACAGCAAAGAAAACAAATGAGACAGTCTTGAAAGAAACAAACACAAGAAGAACATTAACGAAGATTAGGAAAAGACAAACAACATTTATAGGACATTTTATGAGGCATGACAAATTTGAGCACCTAGTCACAACAGGAAAACTAGATGGAAAAAGACCACAAGGTAGATCCAGAGAGAAAATATTACAGTTTTGCAGAGTGGATGAGGTTAGAAGGGATAAGAGGTATACTTGTAGCGACAAAAGATAGGTTCGAACGGAGGGTCATGATCACCAATGCCATGCAGGTATGGCACATGATGATGATGATGTTGTATTGCATTCTATTATATTGTATTGTATTTTACTGCACTGACTGCTGACGCTGAACAACAAACAGCAAATGACATATATATATGTGCGTATATACATACATATGTATAGAAACGGGTCATGTTGTGAATGATGAAATTAAAAACAGTATTTTGTGAACCAGATCAGTTCTATAACTACCATGTAGGAATATACTAAAAAAACAAAAAACAAACAAAAACAAAACAAAAAACAAACAAACAAAAAAACAGATCAGTTCTATAACTACCATGTATGAATGTACTAACTAAATTACTGTGCATGAAGAAAACACAGAACGATCCACATCATATCAACTATACATTGTAAACACTTTTTTTTGCACCATCTATTCCAATTCTATGATATCAAACACACCAACATTGACAGGAAAACAAACACAAACACAAAAACAAAACCAAAAGCAAAAACAAAACAAAAAGTGGGTCATTCTCATTCAAATGTATAGGGAGGGCCATTCAGTCCTGGTTGTCTGTGTGAATGTATGGGCCAAGCTGCCTAAAGGCCAACTCAAACAAGCAGTTGCTACTGTGGCACAGAATGGTGACTGTCACAGCTGTCAAAGTGACTATTCTTTAGTCTAAATGGGAGAATACAAGCATGGCATACCCATCAATTCCTGTCAACCTGAAACTGTGTTTAAAAAGATGCATCCGCTCTGACAGTTTTTTTTTTAACATTTCTTTGTTTATTTGTTATTTTTTCTATTTATCATTTGTTCATATCAAACTACCTAAGTGTTTGTTTTTTTAACATTTCTTTGTTTATTTGTTATTGTTTCTATTTATAATTTGTTCATATCAAACTACCTAAGTATTAAGTACGTCATTACGATTGATATCAACCACCACTGAGAGACACGAAAAGGAAGCAGACACAGTGCCGTGAACACTCACTAAAAGTGCCCTTCTCCTCTGATCACCCTGCCACTCCCATTCTTCATGTCCACCTCAAGGTTCCATGGCCAGTAAAAAAGGACAAAACACTATGCCTTAGCCCTCCATTGCCTCCTCCCCTCCCCCCAAACATCATTAACCTGTATGACATAAATACTGGGGTGCGGCAATGTACCCAGCTACGCAGCAAACACTTGGATACATGTACGATACAGGATGGGAGAGTGTGAGGAGAGTGATGGCAGCAGGCCTGTTGTTTTGTGTGAAACCGATTATGACTCATACTATATCAGCTACACCTGCTTCCCAGCCATCACATCATCAACTTCTGCCTCTGACCTTTTCAGGCCAACAGTCACATGCATACTGAGCATGCACTCTGAACGCTTTCACTAGTTTCATACCAACAGTCTGGCGTGAGGTACCATGCTGTTTTATTACCCCAAGCTGACGTGTAATCTGAGACTAAAGACAGGATTAGTAATGAACAGACCGAACAATAATATGAACAGACTGAACAATAATTTGTCCTGTGTTTGGTCAAGATGGACAACTAGGCATATAACCTCAAGTATCAAGAGAAGGTCAGCTAGGTTACACTATAATCTATGTGAAAAAGGATAATGGCTACACATAATCTTAAAATGTCCCAAAACATATTTCACGTGCATAGCACATGAAAACACAGATATGAGAACTAAGATCACACCACACACAGGGATCATTTTGAAGAGAGCTATGTTCTCTATCCCCAATCAGAACAACTTACTGACTATCCACGTCCTTTTCTGTGGCCTGGAACCATGAGTTGACATTAATATAGTGTAATCAACTGAACACCACAGACAGGCCCGAAGTAAACCACTTTCCATTAATCCATTTTTCTTCTAATCATATTTCAGTTGAAAGTGAAACATACTCTCCACACTTTTGCATGACATGTTTTACAAAAAACAAACAAACAAACAAACAAAAAAACAACAACTGTTGAATGTTCTCATTCAGTCCTGTCTGAGATGTAAAGTTGGTTTAAAACTGCATGCATGAATGAAAAATATACACCAGAAATAACATACAGTTCTTACCAAATTTCAAACAGGGAAAGCACAAGAGAAACGGGAATCGAATATCTTCTGTAATCCCCTTCATTTTCTCCAAAGGACACAACTTCAACACTTTCAATATGTGATCAGCAAACAAAAATGTTCAGCAACTCCATGCCCAGCATCACCACAGACAGAAGCATTGTGTCAGTGTCAGTAGGTGACTCAATGGACCTGCTGAAGTGACACAGCAGATCACAACCTGGTCACAATCACATTCACCAGTCACTTCAGCATGCTGATAAACAGTTCACAATACACAAACCAAGTTCTTTTCACTGACACAAAAGCACTCGCACGATATCATCAAGTATGAAGTAGGTACAAGGCAGCAGCACCAAACCAGTTACCCATTTTGTGCCTGGGGATCAGCTCAGTCATGGCGGTGAATAATCAGAACTCCCAGACATGATCTTGAATATCTCATAGGGCTAAATATGTACAGCCAAACACAATTATCAGAGTGTGACTAATGGCGATAACAGGTTTAATGACACAAGTGTGCTTGTCTAACATTCTGAACTGTTATCTATAACAAGCTGCATGTCACTACAAGTTCAATTTTAAACAATTCAACTTAAGAATATAATAAAAACACACCTAATGCAAGATTAGGCAGGAACTTCTAAGATGCCACAGGGTTCTCACAATAATACCAAAGTAAAATTAGCAGATCTGTTCAAGACAGTTTTTTTTCATTCTTTAGTCTCTTTTTGTATTTTAACCATCTACGTAAAAGTTTTGATACTCAACAATCACTTCAAATCAAATCTGATCACAAACAATTTCTTGTTGAAACTAAAGGACAACATATAAAGGTCATCTCAGTCAGTCATATGACAGCACCAAAAAAAAAAAAAAAAAAAAAAAGCAAAAAAAAACAAAGCGCTGACAAACTCATTAAGTACACAATGGCAGGAGGTAATGCATCATCAGTTCAGTTCACCTGTAAAATTAACACAGACCAACACCACTTTCAAACAACACCCACAGCCAGTGCCAAACCACTTCCACATCCTGAAATATTTTGTCTTCAACACAACATATGCCTGGAGCAAAAACTGCGAGCCGAAAGCATTCAGACTGGTTTAGACAGTATCATCACTGATGACTCGACGATGTAACACACAACACACATTCACACGCACAAACATTGAACAACGCTAATGGTGGGTGCCAGTTTTACCAGCAGTGACAGGGAGAGGGAGAGAGTGCAAGCTACAGGGGGTGAGGAAACGATCAGGGACAGGTAGCAACAGGTGCTGGGAGTTAGTGTGGCTGAGGCCAGCTGTCACCGCCTATGACAGCAAGCTTAACCAAAGGCTGTCTGCCAGCATTCCAATCACTTACACTACCAGTGGATGGTAAACATCCCCACAAACACTGAACATGGTGCACAGTAAAAGATCAAAGTGTACAAGGACAGGTCAGTCACAACCTACTCTTCATTTTACACTTTTTTTTGTTCATGAAGAAGAAAAGATTCACTCTGATTACAAACTAATATGGGTGTGCTGTTTCGCGTCTCATGTTAGTGTACATGACTGTGTGTGTGTTTGTTCATGAATACGCAAATGATCTTACATACATGAGGTGTTGACTGCGTTTATGTCTGTGTGTCTATGAGTGACCAAAGCTATGAATCTGAACCATTACATTACAAATTGAAAGTACAGCATTTATGATTTCAATTTTTATCATCCTGCCAGCATTAACCTTTTGCCACTTTTTGTGACTTCAGTCAACCACAGAGGTTCACAACTGTGGTGGATATGCTGTCTGATAACTATAAGCAAATGTAGTTGACCTGGGTATAATGCAACTTTTCACACTGCTCTTTCTTGCATAAGATGTGAGCAAGATTAATGGTTATGTTTCAAATGTTATGACTGTGTAATTCAGGTGAAATTATCCCGAAACAATCCAACATTGTGCACGTATAAGCAATATGCAGTTGTGCACCAGCTGTCCACAGCCAGTGCACAGCCGTGCAGTCTGGCCAGGAAAGCAGTGGTGAAAGGGTTAAGTGTTGTCATTTCAGAAGCGTGAACAGCACAGTGTTTCTCCCAGTCTGTTACCATAAGTTATGTGTTGTCATTTCAGAGGCATGATCACCACAGTGTTTTTTCCCAGTCTGTTACCAAAAGTCATGTCATTTCAGAGGCGTGATCAGCACAGTGTTTCTCCCAGTCTGTTACCATAAGTTAAGTGTTGTCATTTCAGAGGCATGATCACCACAGTGTTTCTCCCAGTCTGTTACCATAAGTTAAGTTCTGTCATTTCAGAGGCATGATCACCATAATGTTTCTCCCAGTCTGTTACATAAGTTAAGTGCTGTTATTTCAGAGGCGTGATCACCATAGTGTTTCTCCCAGTCTGTTACCATAAGTTAAGTGCTGTTATTTCAGAGGCGTGATCAGCACAGTGTTTCTCCCAGTCTGTTACCATAAGTTAAGTGCTGTTATTTCAGAGGCGTGATCACCATAGTGTTTCTCCCAGTCTGTTACCATAAGTTAAGTGCTGTTATTTCAGAGGCGTGATCAGCACAGTGTTTCTCCCAGTCTGTTACCATAAGTTAAGTGCTGTTATTTCAGAGGCGTGATCAGCACAGTGTTTCTCCCAATTTGTTACCAAAAGTCATGTCATTTGAGAGGCGTGATCAGCACAGTGTTTCACCCAGTCTGTTATAATAAGTTATGTCATTTCAGAGGTGTGATCAGCACAGTGTTTCACCCAGTCTGTTATAATAAGTTATGTCATTTGAGAGGCGTGATCAGCACAGTGTTTCACCCAGTCTGTTATAATAGGTTATGTCATTTGAGAGGCGTGAACAACACAGTATTTCACCCAGTCTGTTATAAGTTATGTCATTTGAGAGGCGTGAACAGCACAGTGTTTCTCCCAGTCTGTTACCATAAGTTAAGTGCTGTCATTTCAGAGACGTGATCAGCACAGTGTTTCTCCCAGTCTGTTACCATAAGTTAAGTGCTGTCATTTCAGAGGCATGATCAGCACAGTGTTTCTCCCAGTCTGTTACCATAAATTATGTCAATTGAGAGGCGTGATCAGCACAGTGTTTCACCCAGTCTGTTACCATAAGTTAAGTGTTGTCATTTCAGAGGTGTGAACAGCACAGTGTTTCCCTCAGTCTGTTACCATAACTTACGTCATTTCAGAGGCATGATCAGCACAGTGTTTCACCCAGTCTGTTACTACAAGTTATGTCATTTCAGAGGCATGATCAGCACAGTGTTTCACCCAGTCTGTTACTACAAGTTATGTCATTTCAGAGGCATGATCAGCACAGTGTTTCACCCAGTCTGTTACTACAAGTTATGTCATTTGAGAGGCGTGAACAGCACAGTGTTTCTCTCCCAGTCTGTTACCATAACTTATGTCATTTGAGAGGCATGATCAGCACAGTGTTTCTCCCAGTCTGTCACCATAACTTATGTCATTTGAGAGGCGTGATCAGCACAGTGTTTCTCCCAGTCTGTTACCATAAGTTAAGTCTTGTCATTCGAGAGGCGTTATCAGCATTATACACCTCCAAGTGTGATACCGAAAGTTGTGTTATTTCAGAGGCATGATCAACACAATGTTGCTCTCACTGTTATCAAAATGCTGACGTTCAGACCACACCACAATGAGATCACCAGCAACCACTGTACAGCTGTAAGACATAAGATCACCAACAACCACTGTACAACTGTAAGACATAAGATCACCAACAACCACTGTACAACTGTAAGACATAAGATCACCAACAACCACTGTACAACTGTAAGACATAAGATCACCAGCAAC
>JAPXFY010000019.1:47207858-47265358 GCA_030674185.1 Monoplex corrugatus
ACAGACATTTTTTTTTTGAAAAAAATATTATTAGTCAATTTAAAATGGTATTTTAATGCACTGATCGCAGCAGAAAGAACACAATTTCCTACCAAAAGTATCCACTTTTGTCTCTTATTATGAACCGTATCTGTACAATACCCCCACATGTAACATACTGACGGAAATGTCTTTGGTGCACTTTTCAGATAATGACAGCTAAAATTAGAAACAAACTGGGTCAAAGCCACCAAATAAAGAAATTTAAGGAAAATGTGTAGGAGAGCACACAAAAACTTCAGAGGCCGTTTTCTCAAAATGGCCGTCATACAACTTAATGACTTTAAACATACATTACTTCTACATGTTTTTGAGTATAAGCGTTATTCAAGTACCAAAATAATCAGCAGAATGTACACTTTCCAGTGATATGTAAATCTCAAAATGCCCAAAATGCTAGTTAAGACTGATTTCGTGCTGGCAGGTCACATTTGTACTGTTGTTTGATTGGTGGCATATTAGAGTGTTAATAGCAAGTTTATTTTACACCCACTGTTTCAGCATAGGTATTTGGTTTATAATTATATTTTGAAAATTTGTATTTGATTTCAAAGAAAAGAACCTTCAATGCGGGGGAGTAATTAAAAAGAAGAATTATAAGTGCCTAGAGCACTGTTAGGTGCATTATGAATTACATTATTACCATTATTATTAGCAATATTATTAAAATTCCATGGCTTAGGACTGCCAGCAAAGCATAATTCAGTCAACTACTAATACTCAGTATCAGCAATAGACTTGTCTTATTAGATAACCACCGCTCCTATCCTCATAAATAAATTAACAAGCTGAGAGTACGAACATCTGTTGACACTGGACAAATTGTCATGGTCTGCAAAACTATCAACCTGCTCTGATTTAACTCCCTTCCCATTTTAACATGAATGCAACAAAATTGACTCCACTATTACATTTTCCTACTATATCATTTGTGTGCAAGTAAACACATGTGAAACCTGCCTGATATGTTGAAACAACATGGGAACAGCATTTTCACACTCACCCATTCTGAAACAGGATCAAGTGTTTGAATCTCACAGTCAGCTTCACAAATTCTATTTCACTCTCTCTGTCTCTTTCTCTCCTCCCCCCCCCCCCCCCTACCCTGCTCAGTTTTCTGTCAAATGAAAACAACTCAATGAACCCTGCAGGTAACTTCTTCCAGTGAACAACAGTTAACCTGACAACTTTAGATAATCCTAAAGCCAGTCTTGTCGGCTGCCCCAAAGCTTTCTTTTTTCCTTTTCTTTTCTTCTTTCTTTCTGACAACTTTAGATAATCCTAAAGCCTGCCCCGTCGGTTGTCCCAAAGCTTTTTTTCCCCTTTCTTTTCTTTTCTTTCTTTCTTTCTTTTTCTTTCCAAGTGAACTGTTTCAAAACCTGACAGTATGTCACTCTTCTTATTTCCTCGCGGTAACGTCTGAAGAAGAAATTAAAT
Source organism: Monoplex corrugatus (assembly GCA_030674185.1). Lineage (NCBI taxonomy): Eukaryota > Metazoa > Mollusca > Gastropoda > Littorinimorpha > Ranellidae > Monoplex > Monoplex corrugatus. Next base: position 47,209,335 of record JAPXFY010000019.1, read on the forward strand.
TATTTCAAATGGTCTGTATTGGGTCTTTGGTATCTTTATTTTGAAAAGTAAAAAATTTCAAAACTGTAATTTACTTCCACTCTCTGTTCAAATGATCTATTCTGATATTACTTTCTCTTTTCAGTGTATTTTTCTCACTTGCAGATCTTACACCCTGGGTACTTGCTCACAATACCCGGTTCACCCGGCAATATCCACATTTTTACACGTGAACTCTCTTGCGTCAAAGACGGAATGAACTATACTCATTATCATATCAAGGGTACAATTCATTCTTTTCTCGACGCAGAAGAGTACACAGGAGAGAAATGTGTATACTGCAAGCTACATACCCATGTTACAGTAGAACTACTAACACGCTATAATTATACTATCAGGTAACATTGGTAGTATGATTAATGGAGGTTAGAAGTCTGTCACAACAACAGGCAATTTTCTGATTTTATTGCCGTTTGCCTTTAATTTAATCTCTCTCTCTCTCTCTTTCTTTGTCTTTCTTTCTTTCTTTCTTTCTTTCTTTCTTTCTTTCTCTCTCTGTGTCACTCTCTTTATATTTCAAACATGTCGGCATGGATTTCCTGGATGTTTATGTACCATTGTTGTACGGATCTCACCCTGATTTTAAATCCATTTACTGTTATGCTGCTTATACCGATAGATCAGCTTACTACTTCGGGTCACCTGAAGGTTGTAATTTAAATATTACAATAAACTAAACTGACAAGTTTATCTCACTTCAAACCTGAACCATTTTACAACACACACACACACACACACACACACACACACACACACACACACACACACACACACACACACACACACACACACACACACACAACCACAACACACGACAGTTCAAAGCCCAACTGGGAAGATTTGTCTCCTCCTTCTAGTAGATCTTGAGCGGTGGTCTGGGTGCTAATCTTTCAGATGAGATGATAAACTGAGTTCTTGTGTGCGGCATGCACTTAGTGCATGTAAAAGATCCCAGGGCAACGCAACAGTCATTCCTGGCAAACTTTTACGGAAAAATCCACTGTCATAGGTCAGCAAAACTGTATGCATAATGGAAAAATGATAAAAGATATAATATATAATATATAGGCATATATATATACATTTAAAAAATGTTTTAAAGGGTAGTTCCACACTATGATTACAAACTATCCCAAGGCAAAGCACACCACATTTCATGTGGAAAACAATTTTTGTTGTGACCAACAAAATAATTCCAGTCCAATTAAAATGTAAAGTTAGCCTGTGCTGGAGGTACTAGCCTTCCATTCTGATTAATTCTTACTGCCAGATTAAAACAAACAAACAAACAAACAAACAAACCAATCCAAAAATAAACTTAGCCTGTGCTTGAAGCATTAGCCATTCTGCTTAATTTGTTGCTGCCAGATTAAACAAACAAACAAGCAAACAAACAAACAAACAAAATGAATAAACAAAAAACAAAGAGTCAACAAACATAATATATTACACGAAAAGTACACTGTTTTAGAGAGCCAGGCTGGCAAATATCACTGTCAAATGGGTAGCCTGTGACCATTCCAGTGTTCCCAATCTCATCATTTAGGTGTCAAGAGTAGAACAATATGTTTTGTTTGCACCAAGTTTTATTTCATGCAAGTCATCCACTATCCAAAAGAGTTAACAGTATTCCATGTTTCGGATGACTGAGGGGATGTAAGACTATGGAGATTCAAAGACTATATTGAGAAAAGCTTATTGACCTGAGTCAGTTCAAATCACTTGAGCACCATGACATTTGTGGAAAAAAAAATTGATACACACACACACACACATACACACACACACACACACACACACACACACACACACACACACACACACACACACACACACCACAGAAATGCAAAAAAACGAAGTAATAAAGAAGCAGACACACATAACTGATAGATGGGTCCATAACGCTACAGGCCATCAACACAGCATGTTGGTCATATTACCCATTCCTCACCCATGTTTCTAACCTGTATGTGTACCAACAGCCTCCAAAAAGCTGGTTTTTAAAAAACCTACCCCTTGTTTACATTCCTTTCAGAATCAACATTCCTTTCAGAATAAATCAAATAACATTTATACACGCTTCCATATATCTAATGAGTAATACAACTTGCAGCTGCAGCAATACAGCATGCATGGTTTATGTATGTTCCTTGTATAGTAGTAGTACATCATTGAGTCTGCAGCTGTCTCGAAGCCCCTCACACTCATGATATATCTTTTGGGTTTTATCAGGCCAATAGATCAGTGGGTCAGAGCACTACACTGACAATTTCTGGAGGTCTTGAGTCTGACTCCCATCTTGGTCACGACAACTTTTGAGTGCACTGACCGACTCAGCCTCACAGCCATGGAGTCAAATTTTGATGTTTTGAGATCGTTTTCACTCCGCAACGTAAGAACTGGCCTGTTCACAGCCAGTCTTAACCCTTTTGACTCCCACACCCTATCAACTAACTGCAATAATTTAACCCTTTGACTCCCCCACCCTATCTACCAGCTTCCTGCAGGAAGCTGGTGGATAGGGTGTGGAAGTCAAAGGGTCAAGTTTTTGCTTTGCTGACATGGTTGACAATGCAAGATGCTGATGGACAAGGTGTGGGAGTCAAAGGGTTAAAAGAGCCAACCATTCTGGTGACATCAGTCTAGCATTTCATACATCTTGTTCTTCTCTTCCATATCAAGATCTTGCCAGTACGTAGGCTTTTGAACACACCTAAACAATCTGTTTAAATTCGCTGGCAGATTTTGGGGGAGCACATGTGAAACTGAGCTAAGTGCAATGAATACCACTTTAAAAAATAGCTTCCTTTTTTTTCCTTCTAAAGCCACTTTTTTGTTTTGAAGTGGACACAGCACTTGTTGTTGCTGTTACTGTTGTTTAAAGCCTAACCGATTGCGCTGAGCCATATCAGGACTATAGCTGCTTCAACACACACAAAACCTCAATAGGAAAAAACATTATCAATGCATTCGCGCTCATTATCTAAGAACATGCTTCTGGCGTTGACCATTCCATCCAATTTATCGCACAGGGGAGATTTAAAAAACACACCCGAATACAAATATAAGCATACATAAGGACACCAAAACATACAAAAACAGGCCTAAGTTACCTAAAATTGCTTCTGCATATCTCACCTCCCTAGAGCAAAAAATGCATTTCATACATGTACCCAATTATCAATCCTAAGAAAAAGAAAAGTACATAAGACTTTATCGAACGCACATAGATGAATGGACCAGCAAGGCAGAAAAAATTAGGAAGAAACGGCAAAAAGCTAAGGAACAAGGCAGAAACAAAGAGAGTGACAGAAAAGAGGAAATTTCTGCCACAGAATTTCCAGAAGGTGGGGATACTATTTATACTGAAAGAACCCCCGGCATCCCCAAGGGGGAGGATACAGCACTGTTATTATATTATCAACAACAGCTCAGCCAGCTAGTCATGTGTACCATCAAGGCTAACAGACTTATAATCAGCAAATACACTCATCATATCACGAAAGTGTTATTCATGCGCACAGCAAATCATGAAAGTATTCTTTCTGCACTCCTTCCCTTATAAGTATTCATTAACTCCTTAACCCCTTTTGACCTCCGCACCCTATCTGAAAGAGATAAGTTTTCGCTTTCCTATCATGGCTGACAGTACAGAAAACTGGTGGATAGGGTGACAGAATCAAGGGGTTAAGTTTTTGCATTGCTAGCATGATTGACAATGCAGGATGTTGGTGGAAGGAAGAGGGAGTCAAACAGTTATCTCCATCATCTTATCCACTAGCTTCTACCAGTTTCCAACAGGATGCTGGTGAATAAGATGAGTAAGCAGGAAAGGTTTAAAATGCAACTGACAGACTCAGCCCTGACACACAAGAGTACGTGTTTCAGCAAGTTATGACAAGTCAGTTCTCTCCACTACTTTACTTTTAAGTGTCAAGCTTTGCTAACACATGGAACAAACTAAACATTATATTTATTTTATAGTGTAAGTGTTTCAGCAAGTTATGACAAGTCAGTTCTCTCCACTTACTTTACTTTTACAGTGTCAAACTTTGCTAACACAAGGGGAACAAACTAAACATTATCTTTATTTTATAGAGTAAGTGTTTCAGCCAGCAAGTTATGACAAGTCAATTCTCTCCATATTTACTTTTAAGTGTCAAACTTTGCTAACACAGGGAACAAACTAAAAAGTTATCATTATTTTCTAACCATAAGGATAATAACACAATTCAACAATGTGCAGTGAACTTTCCATGCATGTCATTGCTAAAATCCACATAACATTTACTGATTAAGAGTTGATTCGAATCAAATCATGTTGCTTATAGTCCAGCTGACCACTGAGGCTATATCTGAGCTAGCACAATATTAAAAGCAACTTCAAGTCTAATTTAAAAGCCAACACTTACAAACCAACCACAGCCAAAACATGTCAAAGAAATAAATGGTTGTAACAGATAATTTACACAGAGGATAACTAAAAAATTCAAAGTTGTCAAAAAGCAAGCAAACAAAACAAACAAAACTCAACTCAAACAAACAAACAAAATTCACCACACATTCTTCAGAGCTAACACCACGTTGAAACCAACTCCAAGCCTAATTTAACCCTTTGACTCTCTCACCCTATCCACCAGCTTCCTGCCTAAGTTAAGTTTTTGGTTTTCTGCCATTGTTGACAATGCAGGATTCTGGTAGACAAGGTACAGGAGTCAAAGGGTTAAAAACAGTTTCAATGTCATGATTCAGGAAATAATGTTTCTGATAAAACACAAAGCTGCACCCGTAATTATTATAAACAATTCATAGACTTAACATTACAATCATATCTGTACAATTATTGAATCAGATACTGACTAATCACAAGACGTGGGACAAAACCATCTCACTGTCAAAAATACTGCAAATAAACTTAGTGCAAACCATCCATTTTCTTTTTTTTAATAAGGGCAAAACCACACACAATCTCACATGATTCAGAATCCTAAAAAAAATTCTGGGAAGTGAAATTCCTTCTAGTTCTAATTGACAAACTGCTCTTTCATGTCCATTATTTAAAAACATGTTTTTTTCTTAAACTAAAAACAAGCAGGAACCAGAAAAAAACATGAAAGAAGAATAAGAATGCGTATTTAATACAACAAGACAAGACAGGTGCAAATTTTCGGCCAACTGGCCTTTGTCAAGCGTACGATTACAAACAAACACCAGACACAAAAATTAGGAGAAAAAGACTGAAACTGCCCTGCTGCTTGGTCCAGCATGACAAAAGGAATAGGTCCCAGCAGCAGGCAATTTCAGTCTTTTTCTCCTAATTTTTGTTTGTTTGTAATCTTACACTTGACAAAGGCCAGTTGGCCGAAAATTTGCGCCTGTCTTGTCTTGTTATATCAAATACGTGTTCTTATTCTTCTTTCATGCTTTTTTCTGGTTCCTGTTTGCTTGAATGCAAGCAGTCACACTTGTTTTGGATTTCATAAAAACATGCAGTCAAAAAGGATGTTTATTCTCTCACTGAATACTACATTCATAATATTATGACCGTAAAAACCAACAAAACAAAGCCCTTTCCCTTCTGGATTAAGAGTTTTTTCTTCTTTTTCCTTTTCTTCCTTTTCCAAGGTCAGACTGAATCTGTTGCACTAGGCACAATCCTTTTACATCATTCATACCTATCACATCCATATTTTTTCATTTAATCAACCTCCATTTTCCATTCATGTCACAACCCTGTACATTTCTCCAGATTTCTGTTTAGTTGATTCACTGATGAATATACTGTATGGTTTAGAGACTGGCATATGATCTGTTTATTTGTTGTTTATCTACTTTTTTACTTTCTTGGTTCGCCTCTTCCTGCTCTGTTTATTCACATGTCCTTTTTTGCCTTCCTTTTTCATAACTCATTTATCTACTTATCTGTTATTCTGTTAATTCATTCCTATCTAATTCTATTACATTTATCTTACTTCACTATTAATTAATTCAAATATACACACGTTGTGGTGCATATATGTGCCTATGTATACATATGTACTTGCATGTGCGTACATGTGCATACATATATGTATCAGCACATTTAAGTTTGCTAATTTCCAAAAGTTTGCTCCTAGACCCTCCTAAGTTTAAAACAACACTTCTATGGCTTGATCATTTAAACATTATAAAATTGACCTTACTTCCCTTAGTTCATCACATTTCTCTTCCCTCCTTCCCAATTACCACAATTCGCATACAGTTTATGTTTTCACATCAATCATTTTCACCAGCTTAAAAAAACGCCCCGGAAGTTCTATTGTTATTCTTATTTTGTCCTAAACATTGCATATCTGTTTCTGTGTTGTCAATTGTGTTTGCTTGACACAGGCTTGGTGGCCGAATATTAGTGCCTGTCTTACTTTGTGATTTTATATGTATTCTCATTCTGTCTTCATATGTTTCTCGTTTCTATTTGCCTGAACACTGGCAGTTACTCTGGTTCAGTTTTCATAAAGATTATGTCAAATATTACCATACTGTCAGTTTGTATATACTTATACATGACAGCAGTGCATGAACCCACGCACGCACGCACGCATGCACGCACGCACGCACCACCACCACCACACACACACACACACACACACACACACACACACACACACACACACACCACACACAACTACAACGAAATTACTGGTAGCAACTAACATCCAGTTTCAAACCTTATCCCATCCTCAAAAAAACAAAACAAACAAACAAACAAACAAACAAAAAACAGTTGGCTGTTGGCTTGTCACAGTAAACTGAGCAGCAGATGATGAACAGTTTGCACTTTACAGCATTAAGAAAAAGTACACATTATTGTTACTGTTATTGTTATTATTTAAAACCCAGCCGACTGCATAGAGCCATATCAGGGCTATAATCGCATCAAAACATACTTCAACAGGGAAAAAAGAAAAAAAGAAAATTAAGTACACATATCAATGCAATTGCACACGTAAAGTAAGGACATGCCCCTGGTGTTGACCACTGAGTCCAATTTATCGTACAGGGGATTTAAAAAACACACCCGAATACACATTTAAGCATACCTAAGAACACCAAAACATACATAAAAATGGGCATAAATTACCTAAAATTGCTTTCGCATATCTCACCCCGCTAAAGCCAAAAATGCACTTAATATATGTACCCAATTATCAATTCTAAGAAAAAGTATGTAAAACTTTATCGAACACATACAGATGAATGGACCAGCAAGGCAGACAATGATAGGAAGAAATGACAGAAGGCAAAGGAACAAGGCAGTAACAAAGAGAGTGACAGAAAAGAGGAAATTTCTAGCACAGAATTTCCAGAAGGTGGGGATACTGTTTATACTGAAAGAGCCCGGTGTCCCCACGGGGGTAAAAGTACACATATACGACAATATACCCAAAATGCAAACTACTCAATATGAACTGTTAGATTATCATTGCACCTGGGAAACCAATGACAAACAGACAGACAGCAATGCATAATGCACTAGCTTACAAGCATTAGCTGTTCAAGTTTCAATTGTAAACACAAGTAGTACATTCATGACAGGATGAGAGAATGGTCCTGATCTGACCTTTTAAATGAAAAGGATGACCTAATAAGTAATATCAGGCTGATGATGGGTAACCAAAGCAATGCAGCATTTTAAGATATAACAAGTGACAAGAAAAGCAAGCGCTAAAATGCATTTCAAATAAGATTTGAGAAATTTAATCTGAGCCACACATACCTTCTGAATTCTCAAATATATGGGAGAGAATACTGGCCATTTGAAAACAACATGAACATAAATGACGTGGATCTCACGTGAATAACTCACAATAGCCTCAAACTAAGATATTTCCCAGCAAAAATTCACCGAGAAGCATAATTACTACTGCCCTGCTCCAAAACCCTGTCAAATGAACATTTTAAGCAAGGCTTCGGATCCACGAAAATACACATTCCATTTTTTGAAACATGATAAGATTCCAACAAATGTCAAAAACATTTGTTCTCATAATGATAGCGTTAACACCCACACAGAAAGATATCATTAAAAGGCCACACCAACAGAAAAACAAATGTTTTATAAACATTAAGCATTCACATCCATTACAACAAGAAGCAATTAAGGCATGCAAGTCTAGTGTGTATATAATAGAGAATGAGATAAGGCCTGGGCTACCCATTCAGATTGTGTACACAAAGATAAAGCCTCAGTATTTGTCCCCATTACCTCTTTGATATTATCACATCTGTCAATGTGCAATATAAAAACACAATGTACTGGTCTCAGAGTTGGACATCGTATTTTCTGGGGGTGGGGGTGGGTGGGTGGATATGTAACAAACACCACTAACATACAACTGAATTGTGAGGACATGAAGAGAGGAGAGACAGAGAGATATAAATACTAATAATTCACTACACATGAGCTTGAACGAACAGACCTGAAGGAGAGAGGCATTTATACGTATGTGTGTGTGTGTGCATGTGTGTGCACGTGCACGTGCGTGTGCATGTGTGTGCATGTGTGTGCTGTGTGTGTGTGTGTGTGTGTGTGTGTGTGTTGTGTGTGTGTGTGTGTTTCAGGTAAAAACTAATCAGAATACAAATTACTTAGATACGTAACATTCAACACTGAAATTCATTCACATCAAACATGAGTTTAGCGTGTGTGTGTGTGTGTGTGTGTGTGTGTGTGTGTGTGTGTGTGTGTGTGTGTGTGTGTGTGTGTGTGTGTGGTGTGTGTGGTGGCGCGTGCGTGTGCGTGCGTGTTGCGTGCGTGTGCGCGCGCGCTGCGTGCGTATGTGTGTGTGTGTGTGTGCGTGCATGCTTGTGTGTGTGCAGGTAAAATCTAATCAGAATACAAATTACTTAAAGAATATGTAACATTCAAAACTGAAATTCACTCACATCAAACATGTGTTTAGTGTGTTTATGTGTTGTGTGTGTGTGTGTGTGTGTGTGTGTGTGTGTGTGTGTGTGTGTGTGTGTGTGTGTGTGTGTGTGGCGTGTGTCGTGTCGCGCGCTGCGCTGCGCGCTGCGTGCGTGCGTGCGTGTGTGTGTGTGTGTGGCAGGTAAAAACTAATCAGAATACAAATTACTTAAAGATATGTAACCTTCAATACATCAAACATGTGTTTAGAAAATTTGTTCTTCTTTTTTTGTTCTCTTTTGTTGTTTTCAAGTGCCCTTCATAAGTTTATCCATTTTGTTGATAAACTATAGTCGCCTTGTCAGTTTATTCAATACACAGACAATTTGTTATTTGCATTAATATTTCTTAACTGTGCTGGTATGCCTGAGTTTCTTTATGATCTAGTGTACATACATGCATACATACATACATACATACATACATACATATTTACATACATACATTTGTATGTATGCATGTACATACATACGTACTATGTATACCTACCTACCTACCTACCTACATACATACATACATACATAAATACATGCATACATACACACATACATACATGCATGCATATATGTATATATTATTATCATGACATACTCATACTAGTACAATGTTGCCCTATTGTATTTTTATTTGGTTTACACAGTCTTTTCTCTCACTCATGCACGATATATATGCACACCTATACACACAGTATAAAATAAATGTCACACTGATATAGATAAACAAGTATTATCAATAATGAAAGTCTCTATCATCCTAAATACACAGTACGTGTATGCCTAGAATTTCACAAGGAATATAATGCTGTGGTCAAGTTTCATTAGGATTATACTTTTGTGGTCACTTGAATACAAAATGAATCATCCATAGTGTATTTTAATATTCATACTTATCCATATACATATTTAAAGCCCAGCTGACTGTGTAGAGCTATATCATGATCATATAACTGTTTCAAACCACACAAAAGTTCAACAGGACAACAACAACAACAACAACAACAAAAAATTAAGTACACATATCAATGCATTTGCGAACATAATCTACGGAGATGCCCTGGCATTGACCACTCTGTCCAATTTATCGCACAGTGGATTTAAAAAACATACCCGAATACAAATTTAACCACAACTATGAACACTAGAACATATATACGAAAAACAGGCCTAAATTACCCCAAATTGCTTCAGCATATATCTCATTTCCCTAGAGCCAAAAATGCACTTAATATATGTACCCAATTATCAATCCTAAGAGAAAGTATGTGAGACTTTATCAAATACATGTGTACAGGTGAACAGACCAGCAAGACAGAAAATGACAGGAAGGAATGACAGAAAGCAAAGGAAAAAGGCAGAAACAAAGACAGAGACAGAAAAGAGGAAATTTCTAGCACAGAATTTCCACACGGTGGGGTTACCGTTTATACTGGAAGAGCCCCTGGCATCGCCGCAGGGACACTTATAATTACAAGCTGTTCAATTTATAGACAAAAGGAACGGAAGTTGAAATATCCACAATCAGCAGGAGAATTGCAACACACAAGAATAGTAAGCCCTACAGTGGTTCTTGGCTATCAGTGTTACCATAAAATGAATTACTGTGACAGGAAAACTTGCACATGGCATGCATCAGGCACGCATCAGGGTGAAACACACCTGTGAAGGCACACACAGCTGAATTCTGACCTGCCTGGGAAAGTCTTTCTAATGACTAAATAAAGCCCTGTATGAATAAACAATTTTTAAAATTCTATTTCAAAATGGTCCAGATATTGGGCCATACTTAATCTGGAACTTATACACATGGGACCATGTACTACATTGGATATGTGGTCTGACCCTTTGACTCACGCACCCTATCCACCAACTGCAAAAACTTGACTCTGATTAAAATGGTTAAGCTTTCGCTTTGCTAGCATGATTGACAATGCAGGATGCTGGTGGACAGGGCGTGGGAGTCAAAGGGCTAAGTTTGCTGGAAACAGGAGGGATGTTCACTTGATCTGGCTCTGTTACTGAGTGATCACTGTCATAGGTAAAAGGCTTATTAGCCACACCACTGTTCCAACCCGACTCTTTAGCTGCAGAAGCCCCTAGCTGTGACCTGACCTTATTTCAACCGGAAAGGGCAGACCATGCACAATACACCTCCTGATAGTGGTTGTGCAGTGGAAGGAAAAAAAATGAGTTAGTTGCTAAAGAGTCTTAGGTTTTTACAGCGCCTTTTAACAGTCTGTCTGATATGTAAATGACTGTGTTGCCAATTCAAATAGCTTTAAAATGATACCAAACATGACCAGATTACTCTAGCTGACTATGCTCCCACGTCCTGTACAAAACAGGCTTCATTCACGGAGTAGAGCGATTTTGTCAAAATCTCAGGGTTTTTTTTATGGTAACGTTCAACCCCTCCAGCCAAGCTTCTGAGGTTTCCACACACTATTACAGCTATGGCACACAAACTTCAACACTCCAGGAAGCATCTTCACTTAATCAAAAAATTTCCACCTCGGCAGGGGAGGAGGGATACGCGATTAATTACCCCACTGTACAATGACAACTTGACCAAAACAATTTTTCACCTAGTACAGACTGTTTCCATTCTCTTTTCTTGTGTTAGTGCACACACAACCATGAGGAGAGGGAGAGAGCATGATAGAGCATATAAGTAGTAAGTCAGTTTTCTTATACACTTTATGGGAGAGAGAGAGAAGCAAAAGAGGGAGAGAGAAATGCACACGAGAGAGAAAAGAGAGAGACAGAGAAGAGAGAGAGAGAGAGGAGAGAGAGAGAGAGAGAGAGAGAGAGGAGAGAGAGGAGAGAGAGAGAGAGAGAGAGAGATGCTACAATCTTGAAAGAGAGAGGAGAGAGAGAGAGAGAGAGAGAGAGAGAGAGAGAGAGAGAGAGAGGAGAGAGAGAGAGAGAGAGAGAGAGAGAGAGAGAGAGAGAAGGAGTGCTACAATCTTCAAGTTCAACACACTGTCATACATACTGACGATCACTTACCAGATCCCAGTAGATGATTTCTAGCTTAATTCGAGTGAGGAGATTGACGCAAGTTAAGTATCCCACTTTCACAAAGTCAGCCACTTGACTTGGCTAACTTGGCATGGGCACACTAAACACTGTTAACCACTTGAAATTTTTTTTTTCAAAATCAACATTATTACATATATATATTTTTTGGTCTGCTTGAGTCGTACAATACATGTACATCAGAGTGGGGCACTCGGACACACTTGGTTCTGATCACCTTCAATGCCTTTCTAATAAGGTTACATCAGTATTGAGAACAGACACAGGTTTATCACTCAAGATAGTAGATCTTATCTTTAATTCAAGGAGATGTTTTACTGCAGCAAAATATAACTGATGTTATGTATTATACTCCTTTGTGTTTGTCAGTGAAGGCAGAATAATATGTTGGCAATTTGGATCCAGTCTGTGAGAATACCAGTGACAAACAGATGTAAGAAAGGTACACTCACATTTTAGGAGGCAAAGAATATATAGGCCTACATGTACGACAATGTCCAAGCTGTGCATGCCACAAAAAAGATAGACCTATATATGTCTGTACTAACAAAAAGATGTCCTCCAAATGTATTGCCTGTCACAGAATGTGTTTGTCATCATTCTTGCAAGTCACTACACTCAATTGACCCTGGTAAGCATTACAGCATTTTAATATTGCTAAATAAAGTGGGGTAAGAGTGACATATTTCTTGTCACTATAAAATATTTGCAAATGTATTCTTGTTCTGGTTAAGGAAACGATACACACGAGTCTATGTAAGGAGGTCATAAAGTTGACATGAGTGTGGCATTTTGTCCCATAGTTCTCTCTCTCTGCCCCCCCCCCCCCCTCCACAAGTGAGTATACTTTCCAGGAGTCTGTAGTGGCTTCTAATTACTAACAAGATGTCAAGCAGATATCTTTTTCCTCAACACTATCCATGGCATGATCTGAGACCGTGCTGCTTCCTTTCATTAAAAGTACCAGAGTCCTATCTTGGACAATGCTGATTCCTTTTGTAAACAGTACCACAGACCAGTCAAGGATAATCTGACACATAAATAACAGATGTCAACAGGGTTACCGATCAGACATGGATGGATTTTCCGTTAGCATGGCTGGCATCCCAGCTGCAGGAAACTATCAATGGACGGAAAGCGAAAGAAGGAAAGATTTTTGCAGGCCAATTTTACAGGTTATGGAACTGTCAAAAAGTGAATCACCATCTCAAATATCAGATGCTGGAAACAATGACATTACAAGTTCATAGCGTAACATCTATTGTTTCCTTGGCATAGGAACAAACACAATATAACAAAAAATCCTGTTTCGTATTGATAAGTTTGTATCACCAACAGAATGAATAACTGTCCCTTGTGTTGACTGTTTGTGATTTTCCATTTTCTCAAAGTGCAAAGAGAGAGAAAGAAGAGTGTGAGAGACAGGGAGTGAGAGGGAGTGAATATGAGAAGAGAGAGAGAGAGAGAGAGAGAGAGAGAGAGAGAGAGAGAGAGAGAGAGAGAGAGAGAGAGAGGAGAGAGAGGAGAGAGAGAGAGAGAGAGAGAGAGAGAGAGAGAGAGAGAGAGAGAGAGAGAGAGAGAGAGAGAGAGAGAGAGAGAGAAACACTGTCATTTCAGTCATTTCAACAGTCATAGCCAAATAATAACTCACTTAATTCCACTTCACTCCAGTACTCTATGTGTCCCACTCTCAACATCATCTACTTCATGTTAATCTCACTGAGCAATGCTGACAGTATCTTCAAATTAAAGGCAAATAAATCACAAACGATTATGGTGGAATTTTTCAAATTTCGCCCAGACAGAGTCAAGAGACAGATCTTTCATTTGACAAAACATGGATGATGACAAAACCTAGACTTTATTTGTAAATTGCTTTCAAAAAGAGCGAAAAGTCGCCGCTTTTTAACAGATGTAAAGAAGGAAAAGATCCACGTCAGTTGCTTGCTGACACTGGAATGCCTGTCTATCACAGCGTGTGATCAGGGGTATCAAGGGCCAGGCTAGGCACAATGCTTCTCGAGCAACTACAGATGCTGTTTCTGGTCATTTTGCACAGCCATGAGCCAGTGTTCTAAGTATGTTGGATCAGAACAGGCACAGCTGATCTCCACCAAAGCGACTGGGCAACAATGCTGTCTCCTCTGTTGGATGATATGGCAGCATGACATTGCTGTTCCCATGGACTTCCTGGCATTTGGTCTTTGAATGAATGAAGTAAAGCTTAGCTGTGTGCTGAGGATCCTGAGTGAACGGTGTGTGATTGGAGCCACTGACCGAGCATGAAACATGGAGCAGCAAAAATAAATAAATAAATAGACAGATAGATAGATACATAGACAGATAGATAGATAGATAGATAGATAGATAGATAGATAGATAGATAGATAGATAGATAGATAGACAGACAGACAGACAGACAGACAGATTGATGAATAAATAAATAAATAAATAAATAAATACAATAACCTTTTGACTCCTGCACCCTCTCCACTAGTATCCTGCATTGCTAACCAAGCTACCAAAGCAAAAACTTAACCCTTTGATTACTCCACCCTATCCACCAGCTTCTACAGGAAGCTGGTGGATAGGGTGAGGGAATCAAAGGGTTAAGTTTTTGCAGTTGGTGGATAGGGTGCTGGAGTCAAAGGGATAAAACAAAATAAAAAGAATAAAATAAAACAAAATTAAACAAAAAAGAATGAAATAAATAAAATAAAACACACATGCACACACAAAAGACTGAGAAACCTTCTGCTGATACATGTAAACATGCTTTGCATAGTTCTGACCCTCATATTTGACAAATCTTAATAATGAAACTTGTAATAAAATATTCATTCAGCAAAAGTTTCCCCTGAAAAGATATCAGAGATCTATATCTTTGAGTAAAGATGTTCATATATAGTTTAAATATCTCTCCTTAAGTAGTGGACCAAAACATATTTGTATCTATTTATTGAATGCAACCAGCCTATTGAAGCAGCTCCACTGGCTCCCTGTGGAAGCAAGAGTAGAATATAAACTAGCTACTCTGGCTTATTCACATTGGCATTTTGATGGTACCTTGCCTACCTCTCTTCTGTGCTTAAAACATACAGGCCTGAACACAGTCTCATGTCAAACAACCAGAAGCTTCTGGCAAAATCAAAATCAAAATACAAAACCATAGGACACCGAGTCTTCCGTTGCCAGATCCCACTTGTCTGGAATGATCTCCCTTTTTCTCTCCGCTGATGATCATCTCTCTCTTCTTTCAAGGCGGGCCTCAAAACTCATCTTTTTGATAAATACTACCAGTAATGAAACATGATTTTTTATCTTTCTGATTCAGTGATGTATATATTAGTACTTGCTTGCAACAGATGTGCTAGTGTGTGTGTTGGGGGGGGGGGGGAGGGACTAGGAGTGGGAGTTAGTATAATTGACCACTAGGATAGGGCTGATTGGGAAAAATGAACAAATTAATATAAAGCGCAGTGAGTCTTTACCTATGTGTAGGAGAATAGCGCTATATAAAAGTGATTTATTATTATTATTATTAAAGGGTCACATGATCTAGATGATGTCAATGAAGCGAGCTTTGAATCTGGCGAAAGTGAAACTGAAAGTGATACTAAGCAAAATGATTCTTATGTAGCTAAGAAAATCAAAATATTACATGACATGGCAAAAGGTGCACACACACACACACACACATACACCACACACACACCACACACCACACACACACACACACACACACACACACACACACACACACACACACACACACACACACACACACACACACACACACACTAAGTGACATCTGAATAAATGGATGAGCAATAGACAGACCTATGGACAGACTGAAGAAAGCAATAATTTTGCCCTGGCACAAAGTAATATCAACATGTCACATCATGACAGGAAAATGGATTAAATATCTGGATGAAAATACCGTGAAACACATTCTCACCTATAACAGGTTCTGGGCTGAACCTCATGAGGTCAGGAGATTTCTGCAGTCGAGGTGGGGGTCTCTTGGGTGGAGTGACTGGCGCCACGGTGACTGGTGGGGGTGGAACAATGGGAGCTACAGGTGCTCTTGGTGCAGGACGCAATGGGGCCACTGGCGCTGAACGGCGGGTACCAGGCGCACAGGGGGCCGGTCTGGCAGGGATGGGTTTGCTGCTGTCCACTCTCATCGGCTGCAGGGGCGTTTTTGAGGGAACAGATGCGATTCGTGGCCCTGAGGGTCGAGGAGGAGGTCGCTTTATCCTCATTTTCATATCGTCTGATAACAAATCTCTTAAATCTCTACTGTGGTCTGCAAGTGGAACAGGGGGTGGGGGACGAGGCACAGCTCTGTTGGGAGGGGGTGGACGTGAGGCGTCTGTCACCTCCAGGCTAATCAGCTGACCTTCACTCTCATGTTCAAAGCCAGCATTCACAAAGGAACCCTTGCCATCTGCTTTGAGGACAGGAGGGACAGGGCGACTGGGCGCTGCAGAGTGGCGCTGACTGGCCTTGGATGTGGCAGGCACCTCTGCTGGGAGGGAAACATGTTTGTCCCCCTTGACAGGGGATACACCACTGTCACTTACAATTCTGTTGAACTGTGCACTAGGAGGTAATAACTGTTGAATGTCTGTGCTGGACAATGGTCTGGGGCTGTTCTCAATGCCTCCTTTCCTCTGGATACCTTCATCACCTTGACCTATATATCCAACAGCTTTTGTGTCAATGCTTTCTGTTCTGTCTCCTGTCACAATATGAACAACTGGCGTATCTTCCATCTTTTCGGAAAGACCACTGACCGAATCATAGTTACCACTGTCACGCTGTGAGTCTAAATGTGCCAAATTCACAGACTGCTCATCAGAAACTGTGGATGAAAATGATCCTGACCTGGACTTTTTCTCTTCCTCAATAATGCTACTGCCACGTGACCTTTCCCCTTCACTCTTTGCTTTCTCAATCTGCACCTGAACCAAGTTATCCAAAGAGAGGTGAACATCCAGGCCAGAAAACACTTTCTTGTCCCCCTGGATCCCAGCATCCAGGTTTGTGCCAGCAGTCTTTTCTGATGGGGATATCACATGGCCAGTGACAAGTGCTTTGGACGAACCATGAGTTGACAACAATGGTTTGGGCGCCAGCACAGGTTTGGGTTTTATCACAGGTTTGGGAGCTAGTTTAGGTTTGGGTAAAGGAGCAAGTTTGGATACTGATGACTGATGACTGACTGAAGTTTGAGATGGTGGACGATGATTATTCTGTCTGCTGCTGAATGATGATGTCTCCACATCTGTAGATGAAGCAGGCAATACTGAACCGGTGGAAAGATCTTGATTGTTACTGCCCTCTGCAGGTTGTTTACTGGAGCATTCAGACTTTTCTTTCTCTTGGTCTGAAATCTGAGCAATAACAGCTGATGTATCACCATTTGTGGAAGTTTTACTGGAAGCACGTTCTTCTGATGACACAGTGATGATGCTCTGAGGGGCACCACTGATGACTTGCACATGATTTTTTGGAACCAATCCCACACAGCCTCCATCACTGCGAGCTTCCAACCAATCACTGTCAATAATGCGTACAACTTCTATGGTATCACCCTCTTTCACACTCAAGTCTCCCTGTTGTTCCCCTGAAAAATCATGAAGCACTAAAGCCAAAATGGCATCACTAACACTGTCTGCAGTTTGCTGATCATCAGCAGTTGCACTCCTTTCTTTGGATAAAGGTAAAGCACCGGGACTATTCTGCAAATCTGCACCTATGCCATTTTGCGAAGTTCTTTGTTCTTTGCCACGTTCTTTATCCTCTGTGTTTTCAGAGTTTTGCACTTCCTTTATTGTACTAACCTCATGTACTACTACATTTTCTATATCATCCACTCTTGTAGAGCTGTCAACACTCTGTGTCTGGTGACCTTTCGTTGCGTCATAGGCATATGGACAGTCAACAATGATCTCCACAAATGTGGCAGGGAAAAGCCCTATTTTTCCATCCAACTCCCCTTCAATCCATTCCTCATCTACATGTTGAATAAGAGTCACAATCTCATTGTCCACGAATGACAGCTCTGTGGGCAGCTGGGCCTGGAAGGCGAAAAGTGTTTTGGCGTAAGGTGTAATCTCTGCATCATGGGAGCGAGTATTCTCACTGGTGTATGAGGCAGTACGCTGGGTATGATGGGTGAACTCAGATGGGACAGGTGCCGTTTCTTCCACAACATCATCATTGTACTTATCATCACTGACCTGTCTATACTCCCTGTCACTACTCAGATTTTTTACATCATTTTCAGCGGCTGATTCTGGCAGAGAATGACCAGCACTCGGTTCAGAATCGTCACCAAAATCATCAAGAAATTCAACACAGATGGTGGAGACCAGTCCTACCTTATTGTGACAGTGGCCATAGAACCAGTCATCATCCACCACTTCTTTCACAGTGATGAGATCTCCTGTCTGGAATCCCAGTTCCCCTTCTATTTGAGGTACTACGTCCACCAGCGCTCGTGCAAACATGGCTTCTGGTGTCTTGGCCAGACTGTCTGCTCGAGACTATATATAATCAACAGAAAATAGGTTAAATCAATAGGTTGTTTTATGCTGATCATAGTAATTACAACAGATAAACTATCAACACATAAATTATCATCTATTCATGATCAAAATGAAAACGTATACACAAAAAGAAACACATCAAAACAGATAGATGTCGGTTCTGGTGTGTTGTGTGTGTGTGTGTGTGTGTGTGTGTGTGTGTGTGTGTGGTTGTGTGTGTGTGTGTGTGTGTGTGTGTGTGTGTGTGTGTGTGTGTGTGTGTGTGTGTGTGTGTGTGTGTGTGTGTGTGTGTGTGTGTGTGGTGGTGTGTGTGTGTGTGTGTGTGTGTGTGTGTGTGTGTGTGTCTGTGTGTGTGTGTCTGTGTTGTGTGTCTGTGTGTTGTCTGTGTGTGTGTCTGTGTGTGTGTTGTGTGTTTTGTGTGTGTGTCTGTGTCTGTCTGTGTGTCTGTGTGTGTCTGTGTCTCTGTATGTGTGCGTGTGTGTGTATAAAACGCAGTACCTAAGTGTGTATTATATGATATTTAAATCATCATCTTATTTTCTACAAACATTTTTTTCATATTTTCTTCTTATTGTATGGAGTCTTCAGCAGTATTTTGATGCTGAAGGGCTCTCCAAATCATGATGACTTAATATCATTTTGTCTAGTTAATTGGTTATTTACTAGTCTGGCTGGTTGTCAGATGGTTTGAAGCCTAACCTTTTCCCTAGCAGACCTGCTTCTTGGTACGGTTCATAGGTCACTATTCTAACAGAGGCACATCGCACCAGCTGAACGTGACTTTTAGCCCATAAATATTTATAAACATCCTAGTGAAGATGATAACCCTTGTGACAAAACGACCAAAGCTGGAAAAAAAGCAATATTTTGTTGAGCTGCTGGTTGACTTTTTTCCTGTGTGAATTCAAAACAGCGTGAAGTTAAGACCCCGAATGTAATGCTTTTATCACTGAAGTTATCATGCCTGCTCCCTTCCATCTCACCTTCCCTAGTCCTAAAATATTGATATAAAGCCTTTCCATCTCTATCCTGACATTTTCCAATTGTCCTTTTTGCAGTAACGTTCTTACAATCCAAGTTGTACTTTTCATTTGAATCTAATCACAGTAGCTTGATCGGGCCTCTGTAACAGTGACATACACCTCTTTCTTATCTTCTGCAATACATCTCATTCCAAATTTACATGTTAAAATTGCATGAACTGAACCAAGACTAATAGCAATGTCATGAGCAAATCTCTTCACATGTTTTTCACCTCTCGATTCAAAATTTCTCCAACTATTTGAAAAGTTTACTTACTCTGCCTTTAATGTCCTTTCATCTATCTTTAAAGAATAACACCCCCTATAAATGAGCTTGTGTCCCACAAACACTTGTTAATGTTTTTAATATATCTGTATCAGAACTTCCTTAATAAACTTTAATTTTCAGGTAAGTGCACCGTTCTTCAATGCTTAACGTGGCATAAAACTTGGAATGACTTGTATCCAACATAACGTCGCAACAAACGACATCAGACCATTTGTACATAATTTTGTACTTACATTACTGATATAAGTGGGCTTAGTGTATGTAAAGTTTGAAAGTGCCGCAACATTATTTTGTTTTAAGTTATTTACGACATTCTTGCTATTCATTGGATGATGCCCATATTAGGGTTGTCTCAGTATTAAAGGTTGATTTTTTTCCCAGAACACATATGAGTATGCACATATTCAAGGTAAACAATGTGTCTTGCGTGTACATATGCATGTGGGGTGTGTGTGTGTGTGTGCACATGTATCTGTGCACACTTGCATTGCATAAATATATTTACTAACCCTGTGACTTAATAACCCTGTAACTAAATGATAAAGAAGAATGCATGCCTTAGCAAGTAAACTCTACGACAAACCAAAATATAAAACTACATAAAGATAATCACTACTATCACTAACACTGTCAATAAAAACATGTGAAATGAACCATAATCATACAATTCCTTTCACCACTGCAACTGCAAATCACGTCAACATCATGTCACTCATTCCCCCCCCCCTCCCACCCCCCAACCACTTTACTCAGTTGAATTTCTCAAAGTACACACACTGAACAAACAAGAGTGCCACGTAACTGCACCCAAAGCAAATTACAAGTCTCAAGGACGGTGAAAATGAAGAAACTAAATTACATTTGGAGGGCCATACAACAAAAGGAGCATCTCATCTTACAAAAACAAAGTTACTAAAATATTAAGCAAAATTTACCCCTTGACTGCCGGAAAAATAGCTATTTTTGAACTCCTGTCTGCCGGAGCAAAATTTTGATTTTTACGGTATGTTTACTAAAGTGTGCATTGCTCATTCATTTACAGACAGATCTCTAAGATTTTTGGCATGTTTTTTCCTTATATCCCTGTCTGTGATGTGATATAACTATAATTTGGTTCTGTTTGTAATTAGTATGGAAAAAAAATATCAGTTTTTTTTTTCCAAAAAATGACAGTTTCGGAAGATAAACACATATATTACGGAACATAACACCAATGAAAACAGTACAAAACTTAGTTTTATTGAACACTGAATATCAAAGGAAAGTGTCTGGTACTCATTGTACTCCAAGTAGATAAAAGTATAACTCTCTGCAGCAAGTTCGGTGACATCAAGCTGAAATTCGGGATCATCTTCTTCGTGCAAGAGACCAGACAAAAGAGGATGATGCTGGTTGGTGTCAGTCTCATCTTCATCAAAATCATCGTCATCTTCTCCCCAAAAGTCCTCTTCATCACTGTCTTGGTCATTTAGGACTTCATCTAAAACTTCCAATACGGAAAACCGTCGGAAAACTGATCGAACTGGTCGATTAGACGAGCTGCCTGAAGCGTCCGCCATCTTGGATATGCTAATCGGTTTCTCCGAAAGTCTTAGAAATTCCAAGAAAAACTACGGTGACTAGCCAATCATTGGCCAACAATCAAAGGGCTACAACCCTGAATTTACCTTCCTAGATAACAGTGAAGCAGTTTGTAGTATTATTTCCCTTACAGTTTTGCCAGGCGATGCTGACGAAAAATGAACATGAATTTCACTTTGTTAGGCGCCTGCTACTTCCAAAACCACAACGTGACAGTTACGTTCTAGGCAGTCAAGGGGTTAACCCCTTTCCTGCCACAGTATTTTTGGCCTTTCAGCTTTTGCACTGCTGTTGGCTGGGACATAATCTTTTTTTTTGTTGGTATGTTCACTAATTTGTTCACTGCCCATTTATTTCATAAGATATCTTCAGTTTTTGGCATGTTTTTTCCTTACACCATTGGCTATGGTTTGATATCATAGTTATTTGATTTGGTTGAAAAATAGTACGATTAGAGTGATAAAATGAGCCTTTTTTCTAAAAAAAAAGGTTTTCAGAACATACATACACACACAGTAACACATGAAACCACACAAAACAGCAAAATTTCATTTTTGCATATAATAAACATCAAATGAAAAAGTTTTCTTACTATTACTACTCTCTGTGAATGTTTTTCTATGTAAAAGTCAATAAGTTCTTGGGTGTAACACAATGGTGGAAGAGACAGAACTGGCAGTTGTTCTGTCATCTTGAATCGCATTATCAGGTTCAATACTTTCTGACACTAATTAGACTAATATTCAATTCTCTGAATGGTCAAAGGGAAAAAACTACACTTTGACATCTCCACAAGAGGTTGGCCAAGTTTCTAGTGTTATCTCCCATCTTTTCGCCCCGCAATTTTGATGATGAACATCCCCCATGGCAGACACGGTTACGAGCGTACAGACATCAAAACGGCACCATAGTAGATACGGCGTGAACAAGGAAGAGGTTACAATAAAAACAATGCCGCATGAATATTTCTCTCACCTTCAAGCTGGCAGACCGACATTTTAGACTGGCTGATCGTGAGCGAGGCCCCTCTGTGAGGATTTCCAGTTCATGCACACAAGACAAAGGGAAGATACCACGAAGAGGGCCATTCTTTCCCTTCCACCAGTTGTCATCCACTGCTTCTGTGCCCAGAATGATGTCCCCTGTAAAATGCACAACAGAAAAAAAGTAATAAAATAACATAAAAAAAATCACTACAGGTCACAAACTTCACAACTATCCAAACATAACAATATATACCTTAGCAACAAACAAGAATATAATGAAGGGAACAACACCAAACTGATAAAAAATGTTGAATAAGAAAATGTACATGTCCACAAAATAGTGAGATCTGTGGTGTTAATACATAAATGAAATTCATGTTTGTGACCACACCGAACAAGGGACACTGAAGATGAGAACTGTATATTATATGACAATATACTCGAACCTGTTTCAATAAAATCTGACCTGGATGACAAATCTATAATATTCCAGTCAAGCGATCAAGAAAAAAGAAAATGTTCAAAATGCACAGAAACACACAAGACACACTATTATTATACTGTCATGCAGGGTAAGTAGTTGTCTCTTCCCTTTCAATTTACTCAATAAAGTTCTTAAAGAACATTTTCACATACTGAAGCAATGCCCATTACAGACATTTTAGTATGACTGCATGGTTGGGCTGATTGGTTATGCCAGGACTGGAATATTATTTTTTATTCTATCTCAGTTCAAGGGACATAATGTCCTTTCATGAGTTTTCAAAACCTGGCAACCAAACTAAAATACAAATGTACCCCACACCCATAAAACCTTTACAGTTACAAGCATGATGGGTCATCATCATCATCATGTGCCCTGCTGCACGGCGTTGGCGATCATGGCCCACCATATGCATCTATCCTTTGTCGCCGCAAGCACATCTTCCACACTCTCTGTCCTCAGCCACACTGCAACTAGTGCAAGTCCGTCCAATATTTTCTCCCTGAGTCTACCTGGTTTTCTCTTTCCCTCCAGGTTTCCTGTTGTGACCAGGTGCTCTAATTCCCCTTTCCTCATAAAATGGCCTACAAATGTTGCTTGTCTTTTCTTAATCTTCTTTACCAATGATCTTCTTGTGTCTGCCTCCTTCAAAACTATCTTGTTTATTTTCTTTGCTGTCCATGGAACTCTCAACATTCTTCTTGGAAACCACATTTCGGCTGCCTCAATCTTGTTCTAGCTTTGCTTGTTGACTGTCCATGCCTCACAACTGTATAACATTATCGGTTCTATATAACATTCAAGAACTCTCTTCCTGATATTAACTGATAGGCATTTGTTTGTAAGAATGCTTTTCATCTTCTTGAGTGCTATTTTGGTTTTGCCGATTCTAATGGCTATTTCTGATGTGCATCTGCCGTCTGGTGAGATGACCATAATGGTGGGTGTGACCACCAAATGGTTAGGACATCAGACTTCCAATGTGAAGGTCTGGGTTTGATCCTGCTTGATGCCACATGGTTGTTTTTTTTCCCTAAACTGAAAAATAGCTCATAAACACTCAAATGATTGGATACAGCCCTATCAAGGATCACACCCATACATACATGTACATTTACACCTGAATGACAATTTGTCACTGCTCCTAGTGTGGTAAAAATACTACTGAGAAATCCACCTTTTGTTTTTCAAGTATCATCACCAGCGCGTATGTGTGTGCGCATGTGTCACACACACATGCACATGTACACACAAACACACATCACATGAAGCAGTGATGCGAATAAGTTATAACACAATACCTGTGAGCCTGTTAACACTCCCCAAAGACCCCCACCCTATCCTATTAATAATAACAAACATAATCCTGTCCAGTAATCTGATATTATGTGTTTTTTATGATAGCTTTTATCTTTTTGTTGTTGTACATTTTGCTCCTTTGTTTAACCTTGTCACTCTCTCACCCTTTCAGGCAACAAGTGGTTAATGAGGAAGTGAAATGATAGTACCTACATACAGCCTGTTTTCTTTCTTTCTTTCTTTTTTTTTTTCTCTTTTTTTCAAACCAACCTTTTGTAAGCTCCAGATCGCCAGGTTGCTCTGAGGGAAAGTCAGCAACGACCACAAACACATGCTGACCCATACGTGCATCTGGCAACACAATGGGCTCCACAAAGTTGGAGGGGAATGAACCACTGGCGCCATAGATTGCATCTCCCTGCAGCCAGTTGCCATCAATGTCATCAGTAATCTTGATGATGTCACCCACCTGCAGTGGCAATTCCCCATCCTGCTGGGTAGCAAAGTCATAGACTGCTTTCACATAATGACCCACCTCAGGCCTCATCTGCAAGGGGGAGGAAAAAAGTAAAAAATAAAGATTACTAAGTTACAGCAAGGAAATAGGAATGGGATTTGCTCCCCAACAGGGACTTACTACAAAGTACAATCAGAATTATAAATTCACCTGCAATAATATGGAGGACAATTAGCCTTATAGCATCTTGACATTATATAATATAATCATAGGTGATTTTGGAAAAAATACAGTACTGATATGAATATACTCCCTCCTTCCCAGTAAAATACTTTTTAATTTCTATGTTGACATGTACGCAAGACCACACATTTCAGAAGTCACTGCATATTATGTTTGTAAGAAGAGTAGTCCTCCAGTGGATCCCCACTCACAGTGGGATACCAGGAAACGAGACCATAGATGAGCTAGCTAAAGGAAGAGTCCAGGAAGACCAACCAGACAACAGTGTCACTTACATCAAGGAGAGGAGCATCATCAGATCAAACCTTAAGCCATGAACACAAATGGGCAACTATCATCTTCAGTCCAGAAACAGCCACACCAGCCACAATTGGCTGAAGTTCCAAATAAGCCGCAAGTTAAACCTGATGACATCGCCAACCTGTCTCTGCAGTCAAGAAGACCAAACAGCTGGACACATATTGCAGCAATGTCATCTTTATCAAGTGGAGCAAGAGAGCTCATGGCCAATGATAACTCCTCTGACCACCAAGCTCAATGACAGTGGGCAAAAAATGGAAAAAAAAGACACACACACAAAAAAAGACCATATTCATGGCTACATCTGGCCTGACCATGTAGGTAGCAAATGAAAGAAGAAAGTAACATACAATTCCAATTCCTACTCCTGTTCCCTTTCAAAACATTGTAGTAGTTATTTCACAATACATGTCTGAATGTGTACAAAAAAGAAAGCTTGTTTGTGTATGTATGTATCATTGTATGCCTGCATGTACAGATCTGGCACGCATGTGTCCACATGCATGTGTGTGTTCGCAACATGTGAACTCAGAACTCCTATATTTGTCATAAGAACCCAAAATAGATTATAACTAAAGTGACAGGTTGCAGCAGTTGAGATAAAGATGTGTGTTGTGTGCCAATGCGCGCGCGCATGTGTGTGTATGTATATGTGTGTGTGTGTGATGTGTGTGTGTATGTGTATGTGTGTGTGTATGTTGTTTGTGTGTGTGTGTGTGTGTGTGTGTGTGTGTGTGTGTGTGTGTGTGTGTGTGTGTGTGTGTACATGCACATGTATATATTCACTTAAGTATACACATATAATATAATAATATATACATGTATGCATGTTCAAGTGTATGCATGTGTGTACATGCATGTATGTGCATGAGTGCATATATATGTATGCATGTTTGTGTGTGAGCATGTGTGTATACATACTGTGTGTGTGTGTGTGTGTGTGTGTGTGTGTGTGTGTGTGTGTGTGTGTGTGTGTGTGTGTGTGTGTGTGTGTGTGTGTGTGTGTGTGTGTGAGAAAAAGAAAGAGTAATGAGTTCAGGGTTCATTTTTTCGGCTGTGTCCTGCATCCCTGGTACAGTGTACTGAATATTCCCAAATGACTCAGAGCATTTTGACCAGAAGGATCAATGTTCCATCCCTTTTCTGAAGCAGCGGGCCTTTATTTTAACTTTTCTGAAGATAAAAGTCAAGTTTCAAAATCCTGTTTTCTTTTTTGAGCGCTGCAATAAACTTACTTTGTGATGGAAGCCAACTCTATCAAAGACGTCTTACTCAGGGCTGCAGCCCAAATGAAACCTTGCTGTTTCACAAAAATTTTACCGACCAATAAAATAGTGCTTTTTCACAACTTGCAAAAAGAATGATGTTGATAGGTTATAAAAGTTTATTTCTGAGATTCACAGGGCTTTTCAAGTTAAACTTTCTTCAGGAGAGACAACACAAGTTTTGTTTTCTTACTCTAGTACAGGAAAACAGTGAAGTGTTGGAACATGCTGCAAAAAACAAAACAAAACAAAACAAAACAAACTGTCTAAACTAGTTCCTGGTCAAAGAAAACTGAATTTTGGGACAACATATTTCATTTTCAGTTTCCTTTTTTTATGGCTGTCTTTTTTCTTGGTCCACTTCTCTGTCTGTTTGTCTCTCTCTGTACTTTTTTTGTTTGTTTGGTTGGTTGGTTGTGTTTTTTTTTTGTTTTTTTTGTTTTTGCTGAGGTTTATATTTCCATCTATCACTACACTCTGACCCAATGAACCATAATTAAGATGATAATTCTAAATGTTTGGCCCATTGTATTCCAGAAATAACATTAGAATTTGACTGCAAAGGCCCATGACCCATGCACCTAGATTTCTAGAATTAACTTGTGTGTGTGTGTGTGTGTGTGTGTGTGTGTGTGTGTGTGTGTGTGTGTGTGTGTGTTTGTATGTGTGTGTGCGTGCATGCGTGTGTGTAACAGATTGATGGATACGGAGAGACAGACAGACAGAGACTGAGACAGAGAGATAGACAGGGGGAAAGTGACAGAGAGAATACATGTGTGTACTCTGGTGAAACAGGCTAAGTGGTAACATACTAGATACAGTCTCCATCAAGTCTATGAGCACTGATTTGAGTACTCTTTGTTTTCGCTGTTTCAGTGTCACTTCTTACCATAGCATCTCAATAAGACATGCTAAAAATGTGGTAGTACATCACAGATCTACTAGTAGGCCTACTAGTGTAGATCAGGGATGATTATTATCGTTATGGTTAGAGGTATATATTATATGCCATTATTATGTGGGCGTCGGCTGAATATGAACGTCACTGCC
This sequence comes from Monoplex corrugatus, assembly GCA_030674185.1. NCBI lineage: Eukaryota > Metazoa > Mollusca > Gastropoda > Littorinimorpha > Ranellidae > Monoplex > Monoplex corrugatus. The sequence continues at coordinate 47,236,892 of JAPXFY010000019.1, forward strand.
AATGTATTCGCCTTTCTCTATTGCCTAAAATCATTGAATCAAAGATTGATGCTCGTGTTTGTAGTAACTTGATAACGAGGCCTTTGATAAACTTGCTTTCAGTGTCAGCAAATGTAAACAAAATAACTTCAGTTGGATTTGCTCGTCTGACAGGATTTTCGAACACCACAAACACGAAACAGGTGTCAATTGCTCCGAAAAAAACGTGGGAAAGTTTTAAAATTCAACTGCACAGCTTATGAATGAGTTGTTAGATAACTTATGAATGGAAGTTAGTTTGGTAGTACTCACAGTGGCGAGTGACAGCTGAAAAGTTTATCATCCCACTTCCTATGTGCTTCCTTTCGACAACGCCATAACAAGAACGGTGCTCAATTTCGATTTGTTACCCATTGACATTTGACCGTTGTACTTCTTTAACACTATACGTGCTTACTTTCTGTGCGATATGAAATAAAATAAACCTGCATATTTTCTGTTCACCCGCTGATATAAAAATGTCTTTTCTTTACACAGTGAACGAAACAGTAATTCATGTTTAGGAAAACCAATTTCTAGGGGTAACAGGCATTATAGCAGCACCTCAGTGTCACCAAGGGAGGCAACTCAATTCGAACGCATAAGTCCAAGGTCTGCAACTACGAGTGATTTAACGAGCGTTGTAACAGGGTCATTTACTCCGACTTTTGCACCACATGCTTTCTGTTGTCAAATGTAAGGGCAGGAGTGAAACCCGATAGATTCGTTAGAGAATCGTTTGTGTGATTAAGATGTAGAACAGTGAGCGCGCGAGAACGGTGTCACCTCACATTAAATCAGACTCAGTAACTTGTAAGTAACGAATCAGACACAATCCGTCAATCGTGACAATGATTGATTGTGATCACTGAATCAGTCTAATGTGACATTAAATGTCTAATTATTTAGTGTTCACTGTTTGTCATTATTCATGCCAGTTTGAGTTGGACTATGGTTGTCATTAATCATGTCAGTGTGAGTAAGCCTACATGTTACTAGTCGTTAGTAGTGTCAGTGTGAATTGATGTTTCATTCTCAGTCGTTGGTGATGTAAATGTGAAGCGTGTGCTGTAAACTGATCATTGAAATAATTGTATCTGTGTAGCACTATAGGCTAAACAGCAAGAATGAATTTATGGTAGTCACTAATCAGTAGAAAAACAAAAAATCCCCTCATGCAAAATAACAGCAAATGGCACTACATTGATTGAGACAAATTGATTGATAAGTTTAAATATCTGGGAATAGTCTTCTCACCAGACAGTAAATGCACATTAGAAATAGCTAGCAGAATTGGCCAAACTAGGCCTACAATAGCAGTCAAGAAAATGAAAAATGTTCTTACCAACATATGCCCACCAGTTAACGTCAGGAAGAGAGTTCTTAGTGTTATACATATATATATATAGAACTGATACTGTTGTGTGGATGTGAAGCATGGACAGTCAACTTCCAAAGTCAAAACAAGATTTGAGGCAGCTGAAATGTGGTTTCTAAGAAGAATATGAAGAGTTCCAGGGACAGCAAGAAAAACAAACGAGACAGTCTTGAAAGAGGCAAACACAAAAAGAACAGTTTTTTTTAATGAAAAAGATTATGAAAAAAACAAGTAACATTTATAAGACATTCTATCATGAGGCAAGAGAAATTTGAGCACCTAGTCATAACAGGAAAGCTGGAGGGAAAAAGAGCACCAAGCACCAGGTAGAAAATATTGGACAGACTTGCAGATTGGATGAAGACAGAATGGGTGGGAGATGTACTTGCAGGAACAAAGGATAGATTCGTAAGGGGGGCCATGATCAACAATGCCATGCAACAGGGCACATGATGATGATGATAACGTATTATGTGTGTGCAAAGGGGCTGGGTCATTGCAGATGGCATTTGTTTGCTGAATCTAAGTATAACACACCTGTATCATAGAAGTATAAATTATGTCATATCGGCATGACCATGTGTGTTTGTGTATGTGTGTATCACTGTATGCATAAAATTTAGACTTTATAAATAGAAATAAGGTAATGCTGTTGAAAAAAAGATTACACAGTATTATGTTGTGCTAGTTTTAATATACCATCCCCTCTTTCAAAATTGTGCACTCAAGCTTAGCCCTTTGACTTCTGCACCCTATCCATCAACTGCAAAAACTTAACCCTTTGATGCCCTCACCCTGTCCACCAGCTTCCTGAGAGAGAGAAAGTTTTTGCTTTGTTAGCATGGTTGACAAATGTGGGATGCTGGTGGATAGGGTCAGGAATCAAAGGGTTAAAATGACTAACACAGAGATAAACTGTATGGAAAATATCTTTCCTCTTTCAGGTTCCCTATGCTGATGGTACGTAGCTGTACATGTAGCCAGATACCATGACTGAAAAACAGAAATGTCTGTTTTGCCGGATTGCCAATGGAGAGGAGGATAACAGTAGACTTCTTTACGACCAAGATGGCATTGTTGTATTCAGAGACATCCGTCCTGCTGCTTCTCATCATTACCTGATAGTGCCTAAGATCCACATGAAAGACGCCAAGCATCTGACTGAGAACGACGCTCCTTTGGTTCAAAAGCTGGTGTCTGTTGGTAGAGACTTTCTTGTGCAGCAGGGTGGGGACAGCAGTGATGCTCGTTTAGGTTTCCATTGGCCTCCCTTTCATTCTGTGGCTCACCTTCACTTGCATGTCATCTCACCTCAGGCCGAGATGGGCTGGATTGCCAGGGGCATCTTTAAGTCAGAATCCTGGTGGTTTAAAACCCCAGAGTGGGTACTACTTCGACTGAAGGGAGAGACAGAACTTTGATTCTTCAGTCATCATCATCATCAGCGTTGGCGACCATGGACTTCCATCCAGCTCTATCTCTCGTTGCCCCTAGCATCTCCCCCACCCTCTTCGTCCCCAGCCACTCTGCAAGTCCGTCCAGCATTCTCTCCCTGGGTCTACCTGGTGCTCTCTTTCCCTCCAGCTTTCCTGTTGTGACCAGGTGCTCCAAATCCCCCTTCCTCATAAAATGGCCTATAAATGTTGCCTGTCTTTTCCTAATCTTCCTTATGAGTGATCTACTTGTGTCTGCCTCTATCAAGACTGTCTCATTTGTTTTCTTTGCTGTCCATAGAACTCTCAACATTCTTCTTAGAAACCACATCTCGGCTGCCTCAATCTTGTTCTGACTTTGTTTGTTGACTGTCCACACCTCACATCCATACAACAGTAGTGGTTCTATATAACATTCAAGAACTCTCTTCCTGATGTTAATTGATAAGCATTTGTTGGTAAGAATGCCTGTCATCTTCCCAAATGCTGTTTTGGCTGATTCTTCAGTACTACCATAAAATTTATGCTAGGGGCAATCAGTAGTGATTAAGAGAAGACTGTAGATATTTTATCTATAGTTGACTATGGAATTTATAACACACAATCAGTGTTGTATCCAGACAGGACAAGAATGTGGCAAAATATCCTGGAGTAAGAAAATAATCAAACATAATGCCCTGACCTAATGGAAATAGTAGGACATACTGTACTGACACATAATGAGCAAGCATGAATGTAAATGGGGGGGGGGGAACCATTTTAACAATTTCCCTTTTCATATAGGAATTAATAAAGAAGATCCATGTTTTTTTTTACTTGAATTGAAATTTCAAAATTAAAATGAAATGAAACTTGAAATAGAATTAATTTTGAAACGAAACGATGTAAAGCAAGAACATTGCTATACTACAGTGAAAACAGAATGTTATATGTCTAGAAATTCCTGTGAAAGTGTGTTCACACACCTTCCTGAAAAAACTGCTGATCTTAGGCACTTTTTTGGTCCATGTGATGCCTTGTTCAGTGTTGCCATGACTTCCAGACTTATGCATTCGTGACTCCTGACTGATCCGCACTTTGACCCAAATTTGGTGTTAGGATCCATTCAGAGATAACAGAGAAAAAATTTTAATAGATTTTTGTGAAGGACACACACACACACCACGCACGCACGCACGCACGCACGCACGCACGCACGCACGCACACCACACACACACACACACACACACACACACACACACACACACACACACACACCGGTTGATACGAAACAATCTCAATAAAAAAAAGATGAAGGAACAAAAAAACCCTCAAGCATTTTCTTTAAATATCAAGCAAGCCCAGCAATGCCAACCACAACAGACCTCCCTGTTTACCCACATGAACAATGTGATTTGTAGTAATCAGACATTGTTCACACACACGCACACACACACACCCCAACACACACACACACACACACACATACACACACACACACACACACACACGCATTATTGTACTAATTTAAAGAGAAAAGTTTATTATACCAGTTTATAATAGTTGGCAAGATAGTTGGCAGGTGCTCCAAGTTGATATATTCTGTAGTAATTCATGTGTGCAGCTGCCAAAAAAGAAAGACAAAAAGGAAAAAAAAATTGTGTCATCAATACATTGATACCACATAGAGAAAAACAGAGGAGACATGGGAAATCAGAAGTTGGACTATACACTTATGAATATTGTTTCTGTTACATTACTGAAATATTTTCCTGTTCAGGACAGTGTATAATTCACTGTGAGTGTGTTTCTTTGTGTGTAAAACAATGATAATAACAGTAACAATAATCTTTAACTCAGTTTTTGTAGGCCAGCATGCCCATAGAAATAAAACAGTAGACATTCAGCTAAAGGTAGATGTAAGTCACCACCAAAACAGCTTTAGCTTATCAGTGAATTTTAACCAGCATAATTAAAATGGAACTGAAGTTGTCTATTGTCTAATCTATATGCACTCATACACTCTATATGCCCTATATAATATATATATATATATATATATATATATATATATATATATATATATATATATATACCCTATATATATATATGTGTGTGTGTGTGTGTGTGTGTATCTGGCTACTTTACAGACAAGTCTTTCATTCAAGTTTTCATGGAGTAACTGAACTTTAAATGTAGATGGAAATCAGTTACAAAAATTGAAATGTATTTGTTGTGTACAGTGGACTTTGGGCAGATGAGTAAGGCGTGACATAAGTCTTTGATATGCATGAATAGTCGGACGTCAGAAATACATTTTGCTATATATGTGGAGTTCTAACCGAGTTGATTACATACACCAGCTGTCTGGAGAGCAGGAAGTCCTGAATTTGACATCTGGTTCTCCCCCCTCACACATAGCACACACTTATCATATATGTTAAAGTTTCCTTTTCAGCAGAAGAGTTGAGCCTTTTGAAATTATACAGAAAAATCTACTTTCAAAGGTAAACAAAAATACACACAGGGCGGATGGGGGCTAAGACAGTCAAGCAGTTCCAGCAGTCCTTTTTCTTTGTCAGAAATAACCTAAGCAATAAATATCTTTTCTAATTACTTCTCTAGACAAAAAGAAATGTAAAAGTATACTCTGTGTGTGTGTGTGTGTGTGTGTTGTGTGTGTGTGTGTGTGTGTGTGTGTGTGTGTGTGTGTGTGAATGCAAGGTGGGATAGTGGGGGAGGGGGCAGCCAGAGGGATCACATATGCTTGCCAGTTTGCACAATGGTAGATTGTCAAAACATTGCAAAGTGAATGTAAATGTTCTGAGAAGTTTATGAGAAAATGCTGTTCACACACATTTCTGGAAAAGTGCTAATTTAACCCTTTCACTCCCACTCCCTATTCACCACCATTTTGCACAGTCAACCATGCTAGCAAAGCAAAAACTTAACCCTTGGACTCCCACACGCTATCCATCAACTTCCTGCAGAAAGCTAATGGATAGGGTCAGCGAGTCCAAGGATTAAGTTTCTGCAAGTGGCAGGTAGGATGTGGGAGCCAAAGGGTTAAGGGACTTTGTTGGCTTGTGACCTTGACCTTAGTGTCATGACTTCCAAACTTACGCATTTTCAACTCCTTAGTGATCCACATCTTTGTCCTTGATTTGGTAAAGATACATTCTTAAACAGCTGAGAAAATCTTGCCAATACAGACAGTTGCCACATGTGTGCACACACACACACACACACACACACACACACACACACACACACATACACACACACACACACACACACACACACACACACACAGAGCTCCCTTTCCGATAGCTTAGAAAAGGGTGATGCTGTACTATGGTGACATGTGTCACACAGAACAACATGCAGTTCACAGGGGGAAAGTCAGTGTAAAAAAAAAGAAAAAGAAAAAAAAGAAAAGAAAACAGAAAAAAATGAAAAAGGGAGAAAGAGCAGAACAAGAACAAATTTTCACTGGTGAAATATTTTTGTATATAGAATGACTGTTACTTACCAGTTTCTGTTTTGTTGTCAAAAAAGAGTCGGTTTTAAGCTCACACAAGAAATCTCAAGCAAGTGGTTGGAAACATAGCTACACCTGCTGTTACTTGCCTTAGCTGGGTTATGTTGAATACATATTTGTCATGATATCCTTGTCATACAGATCAATAAACTGTTGTGTTCCTTGAAAGAGATTTTCCGTTCCCGTTTTGAGAATGTGTGAGTGACTACGCGACTGAAAGAGAAAGTGTGTGTATGTGTATGTGTATGTGTGTGTGTGTGTGTGTGTGTGTGTGTGTGTGTTTTGTGTGTGTGTGTGTATGTGTGTGTGTGTGTGTGTGTGTGTGTGTGTGTGTGTGTGTGTGTGTGATTGCATGCATGTGTGTTAGGAAGTTGGATTTCTTTGGTTAAGATCACTAAGGATGGATCACCATCTGTCAATGTGAAATATTTGGAACAGTTAATAACAGTTTGGAATGTCTGAGCTGCAGTCTTGATTAATATCACCAAAAATTAGGACAAGATGCTAGGGGCATCTCCATAGGTTATCTGCACAAATGTATTGACATGTGTAATTTTCTTTTCTTTTTTTTCTTCCTGTTGAAGTATTGTGTATGTTTTGAAACGGTTAGAGCCCTGACATGGCTGTATGCAGTGGGCTGGGATTACAAACAAAAACAACAGTAATATAACAGTAAATGTCTCATCATAGAGCTGCAGTTTACACTTTTCAGAGAATAATTAATTGAAAAAGACCATCTTCTTTTGTAACAATCTCCATTTGTACTGAAAAATAATAATAGAAAACCCAGATGTCTTTTAAGTTCAACTGACCTTGAAGAAACAACTGATGAAAGAAAGAAAAAAACCTAAAACAAACCAAAGACATGAAGTAAGGACAATGTTAAGCAGTCACACTGGTAAAACAGAATGTAAATATTTCCAGAAGTTCTTGAGAAAATGCTGTTCGCACATCTTCCTCCAAAAGTGCTGAATTTAGCATAATTTTGGTCGATATGACCTTGACCTTTCTGTGCCATGAACTCCAAACTAACGTATTTACAACTTCTCAATAAGCCACACTTTTGCCCCAAAGTTGTTAAAAGATACATCCAGAAACAGCAGAAGAGGCCTTACAGGCATTTCACACACACACACACACACACACACACACACACGCACACATGCTCGCACGCACACACACACACACACACACACAACTCCCAAGTCGATGTGAAAAAAACATGCACCCCTCTGTTCAGTCTTCCAATTTGTGACAAAATCCATCACTGATGAGTCTAGGAAGAGAATGATCACCAATGCCATGCTGTCTGGCAAATGATAATGACAATGATGATGATGATGATGATGCTGTAGAATGTAATGAGCATTCTTTGACATCAAACTTTTTGTACTATACAAATGAAATTATTATTACTGAAATTACTGTCATAATTATTATGTTGTTGTCATTGTTGCAATGTCATTTATAATCATCATCATTGTCTCATCATCTTCATTATTATTATTACTATTATTATTGTTGTTATTAGGATAACATAATTATACAGTCTGGTGCATAGACTTGGGTGCAGTGGTCTGAATAAATGTGGTCCAACATTTGTATCAGTCTTTGTAAAAATTGTAATACACCACCACAGTGGTTCTGATATAGCGGCGGAGCTCATGCCTTTCAATCTGGCTGCACAGGTTTGCAAGGATGAAAATCTCACTTCAAAAAAATTGTGTGCACATAGCATTCAGTCCATCCAGCTGTGAATGGATACCTGACTGTATTCAGGTCGAGGAAGGTAAAGCAGTGAGGAAGAGAAGCTGGGCACAGACTTCATAGTGTTGGTGAGAGAAGTTGATTTTCTTTATCACCTCACAGATATCTTTACCACCATATTTACTCACGATCCAGAGTTATGGGACAACATTTCATGTTGATCTTGATAATGCACGTTGCTGAAACCACGATTGGCATGTATAGATCTATGCCTTTTAAAAAAAAAGTTTGCATGGAATGCATCAAATGGTTATGAATATGGAGATTGTTAATATGGCCTTATCATCATTTTTTTGTTAAAGGATGAGTATTAATATGGCTTTGTTATCAGTTTTCGTTAAAGGAAGATTATTGTTAATGTGGCTTTATTATCAGTTTTCGTTAAAAGAAGATTATTGTTAATGTGGCTTTATTATCAGTTTTCGTTAAAGGATGATTACGCCCCTACCTCCCACCACACACACACACACAGAGAAGAGAGAGAGAGAGAGAGAGAGAGAGAGAGCAGAGAGAGAGAGAGCGAATGAATGAATGGATATAATTAAACATGGAACGTATTCGTGTCTTTATTTCACGGGTATGAAAGTCAATACATACAGTCACTTTGGATATATACATCCTCTTCATGATTCATCTCTCCGGGCATTATGAAAATTGGCATGAAAAGCTCTCTGAGCAACATACACATCTATTACAGTGGATTCCTCGGGATTATGTACATACATACATACACACATACATACAAGCATACGTACGTACGTATATACATAATACATACATATAACATGCATACATACATACATACATATATATATACATACATACATATATACATACATACATAAATAACATACATACATACATATATATATATATATATATATATATATATATATATATATATATATATATATTCTTGAGGCCGTGTCACACATTTTATTGTTATTGTCGTTTGCATTACACTTAATTATATAAGCAACTCGCCGGATATATGCGTATTAATTACTTGTAGTCTTCCGTGACAACATTTCGGAAAGCTTTAGCTCATCTTTCCACTCCATGCTTTCAGTTCTACTGCATGCTCTAACTTCTCCATACGTTGGCAGTTAACATTTACACGGAATAAAGGGAAAAGATAAAAAGTGAGAGGAAAAAAAAAAAAAAAAAAAAAGAAAAGTAAAGAAAAACAACAACAACAACAACAACAACAATCAAACACTCACACGAAAAGGACATGGTGACCGGCGAAGAAAAGAGACTTTGCATATAACTTCATGTGTGTCATTTGTACTGGTAGATTCAATGGCATTTTGTTTCGTAATACCGGTAGCAGTGTTGTCTTGAGCATATGTCTTCACCATCTGAACTTTACATATATATTTCCTCAAAAGAGCACGGAAAGTGTAATCTATATTTCTGAAGCTGGAAACAATGCAGATTTCTCGTGTGTGGTTACACTCGCATATCGTGTCTGTTGGTATTGAGTAATCTGCTTTCATCCTGCTAAGATTTCTCCTCACAGATTAAACTTTCTGTTGCATCCGGGGCACACACACACACACACACACACACACACACACACACACACACACACACACACACACACACACACACACATATATAAAATAAAATGACCTATTGCTGCCCGTCTTATTGCTCACATCAGCACTGTCAGTATTTCAATCGTCCTATTTCTCCCTCCCTATTTGAAAAAAAGAAATGTCAGTGCACAGGATTTTAAGCCAACTCAAAGAATATGCCAGAACTTGCTGACAGATTTGGATGTGGTCTAATGGAACTGTCTGAGATACTTCCCTCTTGGACAAACTCCCGAATCTGTCAGCCGAATGTATAGCTTACACGGGGGTGATGTACGTTGGATCACTGCTCTGTTCATGGGCAGCAGGCGACACACGAGGCACAGGGATCTCATACAGCGGAACTTCCTCGCTGGGCAAAAAGTGGCCAGGACCTGTGTCAACTCGAGCTTCTGCAGGAAAACGTGGAAAGTTGTCTACTGGTAGGGAAGGCAGCTCTCTGTGGTGGTACTTGCCCACAGTCATAAACGGCTGTTCCGCAGCACAGTTCTGGAGAAGTGGACGATCCTGGAACTGTAGTGACCGTCCCATGGTAGATGTATCTCTCTCAACGGCATTCACGTCATCATCTGACATCATGTTCTCGTTACCGTTGAAACATTTTCTGCCAGTGTCGTGTCTGTCGCCATGATTTTGTTGTGCCCCCGCCGAGTACGCAGCCGTGTCAAACTCAAAGTCATTCAGGACCACTGTGTATTGCGATTCATTAGGCCTATAGATGCTGGGCGAGCAATAGTCAGCAGTCTGGTCTGGGTACACGGCGGGGCCTGCTTGCCTGTGGTCACCAGTGACGGCGGTCAACAGCTGACTGATCACGTCCAACGGCACAAGATCTGTGAAGAATCATATTACCTTTGAATACACGGACAAAGGATATGCTGTCAAGTCACATCATTCTTGATTACACAGACAAAGGTTATGTTGTTAACAGTCACATCATTCTTGATTACACAGACAAACGATATGTTGTCAACATTCACATCACTCTTGATTACACAAACGATATATTGTCAACAGTCACATCACTCTTGATTACACAGACAAACGATATGTTGTCAACAGTCACATCACTGTTCATAACCCCCCGTGGGGATGCCGGGGGTTCTTTCAGTATAAATAGCATCCCTACCTTCTGGAAATTATGTGCTAGAAATTTCCTCTTTTCTGTCACTCTCTTTGTTTCTGCTTTGCTTTCTGTCATTTCTTTCTATCATTTTCTGCCTTACAGGTCCATTCACCTGGATGTCTTCGATAAAGTCTTACATACTTTTTCTCAGGATTGATAATTGGGTAGATGTTTTATGTGCATTTTCGGCTCTAGGGAGGTGAGATATGTGGAAGCAATTTTAGGTAATTTATGCCTGTTTTTATATATGTTTAGGTGTCCTTAGGTGTGCTTAAATTTGTATTCAGATGTGTTTTTGAAATCCGCTGTGTGAGAAATTGGACGGAGTGGTCAACGCCGGAGGCATGTCCTTAGATTATGTGCACGAATGCATTGATATGTGTGCTTAATTTTCTTTTCTTTTCTTCCCTGTTGAAGTTTTGTATGTTTTGAAGGGGTTATAGCCCTGATATGGCTCTACGCAGTCGGCTGGATTTTAAACAATAACAATAACTATTCATAACAAGGACAAAGAATATGCTGTCAACAGTCACATTACTCTTCATAACAAGGACAAAGGATATGCTGTCAAAGTCAATACTATTCATACAGACAAGGTATGTTTCAACAGTACATCACTCTTCATAAAAAGAACAAAGAATATGCTGTCAACAGTCATATCACTCTTCATAAAAGAACAATATGCTGTCAACAGTCATATCACTTTCATAAAAAGAACAAGATATGCTGTCAACAGTCATATCACTCTTCATAACAAGGACAACGATATGCTGTCAACAGTCATATCATCTTCATCAAGGACAACGATTGCTGTCAACAGTCATATCACTCTTCATACCAAGGACAAACGATATGCTGTCAACAGTCATATCACTCTTCATACCAAGGACAAACGATATGCTGTCAACAGTCATATCACTCTTCATAACAAGGACAAACGATATGCTGTCAACAGTCATATCACTCTTCATAACAAGGACAAAGGATATGTTGTCAACAGTCATATCACTCTTCATATCAAGGACAAACGATATGCTGTCAACAGTCATATCACTCTTCATACCAAGGACAAACGATACGCTGTCAACAGTCACATCACTCTTCATAACAAAGGCAAACGATATGTTGTCAACAGTCATATCACTCTTCATAACAAGGACAAAGGACAGACTGTCAACAGTCACATTGCTTTTGATTGTACAGACAAAGGATATTCTGTCAAGTCACATCACTCTTGACTGTATGGACAAAGGATATGCTGTCAACAGTCACAATACTCTTGATTGTATAGACAAAGGATATGCTGTCAACAGTCACAATACTCTTGGTTGTAGGGACAAAGGATATGCTGTCAACAGTCAGTGTTTTGGATGATATTGACAAAGAATATGCTGTCAACAGTCAGTGTTTCTGATGATTCGGACAAAGGATATGCTGTCAACAGTCATAGTGTTTTTGATAATACAAAGGATATGCTGTCAACAGTCACATTACTATTGATTATACGGACAAAGGATATGCTGTCAACAGTCACATTACTCTTGATTTTTCGGACAAAAGATATGCTGTCAAGTAACACTACTCTTGATTATACAAAGGATATGCTCTCATGTCACATTATTCTTGGTGATACGGACAAAGGATATGCTGTCAACAGTCAGTGTTCTTGATGATGAGGACAGCGGATATATTATCAACAGTCACTAGACTATACAGACAAAGGTTATATCTAAACTCTAGACAACAGTGGGCTGATCAGCTGACTTTTTTGGGGATCCCTTCATAATTTCTTGATCGAGATTTCCGGAAGATTAAGATCGAACTTTTCAGCTGACCTTGTAGCACACTGAATGTTGTGAGTACGAGTTGACAGGAGCCGAAAAATCCCATAATGATTTGGACTACTGAGGAATCAAACCCACAACCTTCCAATCGTTCATCCATTGATCTAACCGCATCATGGCATCGAGCTTTGCTGTTGACTGTTATCAGATCTCTCCTGTCTGGTTAACAGCAACACACTTTTGCTATCAACACCAAATACTATTTTTTTTTCCGTCCCATTTTCTACGCCACCTTAATGGACACAGAAGCTGGCACAGTTTTTTCATTTTTTTTTTTTTTACGATGCAATGATGATGATGTCAATGAGGATGATAATCATGATGCTATGGAGTTCCATCTAGGATTGAGACTGCGTGACAGGGCTGTGCTCTACACTTACTATCACAATGTATCCTGGCGTCAACCAGGCTCGAGAGATACAGACACCTGCGGTGCTGGTCAGAAGATTTGAGCAACACCCTCAATGACGCATCGGTGAAGTGGATGAGACTTCACTGTGTGGTCCCAGTCTTGACACATCCGTGAAGTGGATGAGACTTGACTACATGGTCCCAGTCTTTCCAATGAGACCAATGTACGCCCAACTCTGGGTAAAAGCCGGTTAGAGACGAAAAATCCCACAATGATATATTTTTGAAGGGACTGATGGGGATTCGAACCCACAACCTTCCAGTCAGTATCCGTTGCGTTAACCACTACACCATGGCAACTGGTAATATCAAATACTATTAGTAATACTACGCAGTAGCAAATGGTAAAAGAGACCCTGCCTGTTTAGAGGTAGAGCTCTCCAACATCACTCTCCTATGGCTTCAAGGTTTATGGGACGACGTTTACATTCTTCTAATTGCAATACACCATCTACAAATTTTCATTATGAAACACAGTAATGCCTTACTTTCGGCAATACACCATCTATAAATCTTCATTATGAAACACAGTAATGCCTTACTTTCGGCAATACACCATCTATAAATCTTCATTATAAAACAGAGTAATGCCTTACTTTTGGCAATACACTATGTATAAATCTTCACTATAAAACAGAGTAATGCCTTACTTTTGGCACTACACTATAAATCTTCACTATAAAACAGAGTATTAACAAACTTTTGGCAATACAATATCTATAAATCGTCATTATAAAACAGAGTAATGCCTTACTTTTGGCACTACACTATAAATCTTCACTGTAAAACAGAGTAATAACTAACTTTTGGCAATACAATATCTATAAATCGTCATTATAAAACAGAGTAATGCCTTACTTTTGGCACTACACTATAAATCTTCACTATAAAACAGAGTAATAACTAACTTTTGGCAATACAATATATAAATCGTCATTATAAAACAGAGTAATGCCTTACTTTTGGCACTACACTATAAATCTTCACTGTAAAACAGAGTAATAACTAACTTTTGGCAATACAATATCTATAAATCGTCATTATAAAACAGAGTAATGCCTTACTTTTGGCACTACACTATAAATCTTCACTATAAAACAGAGTAATAACTAACTTTTGGCAATACAATATCTATAAATCGTCATTATAAAACAGAGTAATGCCTTACTTTTGGCACTACACTATAAATCTTCACTATAAAACAGAGTAATAACTAACTTTTGGCAATACAATATCTATAAATCGTCATTATAAAACAGAGTAATGCCTTACTTTTGGCACTACACTATAAATCTTCACTATAAAACAGAGTAATAACTAACTTTTGGCAATAACTATCTATAAATCGTCATTATAAAACAGAGTAATACCTTACTTTTGGCACTACATCTATAAATCTTCATTATAAAACAGAGTAATAACTACTTTTGGCAATATTAACTTATAACTATTATAAAAAATATCTTGCAATCTATTCTTTATAAAACAGAGTAATACCTTACTTTTGGCAATACACTATCTATAAATCTTCATTATAAAACAGAGTAATACCTTACTTTTGGCAATACACTATAAATCTTCATTATAAAACAGAGTAATCCTTACTTTTGGCAATATACTATCTATAAATCGTCATTATAAAACAGAGTAATACCTTACTTTTGGCAATACACTATAAACTAATCAAATCATTTCATTATCTAAAATCCATTATAAGAGTAATACCTTACTTTTGGCAATACACTAAAATCTTCATTATAAAACAGAGTAATACCTACTTTTGGCAATACACTACTATAAAATCTTCATTATAAAACAGAGTAATGCCTCACTTTTGGCAATACACTATCTATAAATCTTCGTTATAAAACAGAGTAATGCCTCACTTTTGGCAATGCACTATCTATAAATCTTCATTATAAAACAGAATAATGCCTCACTTTTGGCAGATGTGCAGGGTGGTGGTGGTGGTGGATAGTTCCGTTTTTGTTTTCCTCGAGTTCTCCTGGCTGTGAACAGAAAATAAATAAAATGACTCTCTGATTAACCTCCCCCCCCCCTCTCTCTCTCTCTCTCTATCTATCTATCTATCTATCTATCTATGTATATATATATATATATATATATATATATATATATATATATATATATATATATATGTGTGTGTGTGTGTGTGTGTGTGTGTGTGTGTGTGTGTGTGTGTGTTATGTGATGTAATGCGACGGGATGGG
This sequence comes from Monoplex corrugatus, assembly GCA_030674185.1. Lineage (NCBI taxonomy): Eukaryota > Metazoa > Mollusca > Gastropoda > Littorinimorpha > Ranellidae > Monoplex > Monoplex corrugatus. The sequence goes on from JAPXFY010000019.1 coordinate 47,252,219, forward strand.
ATGAGATGTGTGTACTCATGTGTACACAAGTACATGCAGAAGTGTTAAGTAAGCACGCATGCGAACGAGTCATATGCACACGTGCGACCCGTTATACTTTTGCTCTCAAAATTCAATTATTTCTCCCTCGAATTTCACAAAGATTTTACAGCATAGGTATTTGAAAACATCATTGCCCTTTGTGTGCAGTCCGATCTTTTACCACGTGCACATGCTTGTTTGTTTTAGCATGTGTGTGTTTGTGTATGTGTATATATTATATATAATTATATATATATGTACACATATATATATATACATATACATACATATACATGTGTGTGTGTGTGTGTGTGTGTGTGTGTGTGTGTGTGTGTGTGTGTGTGTGTGTGTGTGTGTGTGTGTGTGTTTGTGTGTGTGTGTATGCAACTTATTTAAAATAATATGTACATGCTAATTCTTCAACAGAAAATACCACACTGCATGTATAGGGTATTTAGGCCTACATACTATAAAATATTCGTCTGTCTGTCTTTGCGTCTGTCTGTATCTCTATGTCTGTACACTCAGACCTGTACAGTAACATAGTTTATTGGTTTTTTTTAATTTTTCTATTTTGTTGTTGTTGTTGTTTTCCTCTTAGTCTACGTATTTATACTGATCGATATTTCACACTTCATTACTAAATTTATTGATGCGAGTTCAAAATTACAGAGTTTACGTTTTTAATGTTTCTATGAACAAACAAACCCGGTATTTATTATAAGTTATGGTATATGTTGACTTACCGACGAGAACAGCAATAATAATGATGTTGACGAAGAGCACAGAGAACACGACAATGATGACCAACATTTTGATGGTGATGCCCTCTGCAAACGCTGTTACACACACACACACACACACACACACACACACACACACACACACACACACACACACACACAACACACACACACCACACCACACACAACACAACACACACACAACACACACACACAAAACACACACACACACACAAACAAACACACACACACACACACACACACACACACACACACACACACACACACACACACACACACACACACACAGATTGAAATGGTATCATAAGGCTCGTCTGGCTCAGTTCCATGCAAAGTCGATATAGTGCAATCTGTAAAAGATAATAGCATTATACCATCAACTTAACTTTACCACTGAGTACAGACTGCATGAATCACAGGTAGTCTTTATCCTCCCCTATCGTGTTAACGACCTGGACATTGCTTGCTGAGTCAGTTCTCCTTTACAGGTGTGAAACTTGGACACTGCTTACTGACGGCAGGGGAACGGTTATACGTGTAGCAGTACATTTGCATGATACTTTCATTTTTGTACTTACAATGATTAACCCTCCACTCCTGCACCCTATCCACCAACAGACAAACTTAACCCTTTGATTCGCTCACCCTATCCATCAGCTTTTTGCAGGAAGCTGGTGAGTCGTGTGAGGGAATCAGAGGGTTAATTTTTTGTTTCGGTGGCATGGTTGACAATGCAGGATGCTGGCGGACAGGGTGCGGTAGTCAAAAGTTTTAAGAGAGTGAGTAATATAGGTTCAAAGCCAAGTGGGAACAAAACCGAAAGATGTTACAAATTCATATAGATGTACTGCATTTTATTGCACTGTCTCTCTTTGAAATTGCAAGCTTACTGCTTTGCACTGGTTTGTGTTATACTGCACTGGATCATATATCGTATTGCATTGCATCAATTTGTATTGCGTTGCACCACATTGCAATTTTGCAATGGTAAGGCATTTTTCTACTCAGTGGATATGGGAAAGAAAGAAACCAAGAAACTAACCAATCAACCAACTAAGCAAGCAACCAAGCAACCATACCCAAGCAGCACAGGAGGCAGCAAGCAGGCGCTTCAAGACTATTACATCTGTATGGCGTGCTAACCTTCATCCAACAAATCCCTGCTCTGTTCTTCCTGTGCTGCACCAGGCTGCTGCTGTCGCGCCGTTGTCAGGTCTGGTCTTGGTGTTGGGAGGCCTACTGGTCTTGTCCTTGTGATAAGCAGCTCACCCATGATGGGTGGTGGTGGTGGTAATGGTGGCGGGCACAGTAGTCACTGCCTGACTTGTTGTGACATATGTTGTCGTCGACGCTGTCGTGGTTCTCAGAGATGTGCTCTTCGTGGCCCTCGTTGTTGTAGTTGTCAAGATGTCAGTGAAGAGATCTGTTTAGCAACAAAGCGGAATGACTAAGCATAAAGTGTGTATACACACACACACACACACACACACACACACACACACACACTCAAAAGCACTCGACAGAGATAATGACTACGAGTAAATAGGAGCTGATAGGGATGCTGGGTATCATTAAACGGGAGTGAATATTTGATTATGCGGCGTGGAGATAGGGACACATGAGTGGGGCAGAAGATGGGGCAGCAAAACCAAAACAAACAAAAAACAAAACAAAATAAAACAAAAAATTCCTAACCAAACGAAACTAACCAGCCGAAACAAAACAAAACAAACCGAAACAAAACAAATAAAAAAAAAAGTCCTAAACCAAACCAACCAACCAGTCAAACAAAACAAAACAAAACAAAACGAAACGAACTAACACACACACACACACACACACACACACACACACACACACACACACACACACACACACACACACACTAACGGACAAGGAATGAACTTGAAAGTTGACAAGAATGATGAGTACTAAAAAAAATGGAAGTGGACAGGGATACTGTGTAAAACTACGTAGAATATTGGACGGATTTGCAGGGTGGCTGAGGACAGAGAGGGTGGGAGATATAGGCCTACTTGCAGCGACAAGGGATAGATTCGTATGGAGGACCGCGATCGCCAATGCCATGCGGTACGACACATAATGATGATAAGTACCAGTCACCACACTGTCGTGGTTGGTGCAACGGACTACTGAATGGAAGGTTGTGGGTTCGAATCTCCATCAGTCCTTTCAAAATCATTGTGGGATTTTTCGGCCCCAACCGGCTCCTTCCCAGACTTGAGCACAGTATGGGCTCACTGCGAAGACTGGGACCACACAGTCGAGTCTCATCAACTTCAGATCTCCTGACCAACACCGCAAGTGTATGTATTTTTCGAGCTTGGTTGACGCCGGGATATATTATGTGATAGTAAACGTAGACTACAGCTCTGTCATGCAGTTTGAAATCCCAGACAGAACTTCATAGCACCATGATAATCATCCACATCAGTATCATCATCATTGCATTGTAAGAATTATCCCAGCTTCTGTGGCCACTAAGGTAGCGTAGAAAATGGGACAATAAAACATACCAAAATAAAGCAAAAAACAAACAAACAAACAAACCCCAAAACCAACAATACAAGGAAGTAGATAAGAATACTGGCTATAAACAGGTGAGGGTGGATATGGATATTGAGCTCCAATATATGGGAGTGGATAAGAATACCCAGTCCAAATTCTGTAAACTGTCTACTATTTTCTCCCTGGGTATACCTGGTGCTCTTTCCCCCTCCAGCTTTCCTGTTACGATAGGTACTCAAACTTCTCTTGCCTCATAAAATGTTCCATAAATATTGTTTGGCTTTTCCTCATCTTCTTCATAAACGTTCTTTTTTGTGTTTGTTTCTTTGGAGACTGTCTCGTCTGTTTTATTTGCTGTCCATGGAACTCTTAACATTCTTCTCAGAAACCACATTTTAGTTGCCTCAATCTTGTTCTGATTTTGCGTGTTCACTGTCCAAAGTTTGCATCCGTACAACGGTATTAGTTCTATTAAACACAGAGGAACTCTCTTCCTGAAGTTCACTGATAGGCATTCGTTGGTAAGAAGCTTTTCATTTTCTTGAATGCTATTTCAGCTTGCCCAATTCTGCTGGAAATTTCTAATGTGCATCTACCGTCAGGTGAGATGACTGTTCTCAGATATTTAAACAAGTCTCAGTGTTGTGTCATTTACTGTTATTTGACATGAGGGGATTTCTTGTTTTACTGATTACCATGACTTCAAGTCTTCTTGCTATTTAGTGTTAGCCCTGTATTTATGTTTTCAATCTATATCATATTCACAAGATTTTATAAGTCTTTTGCATTTTCTGCAGTCAGAACGGCGTCATTTGCGTAACAAAAACTGTTCATCATTTTCCTCCAACCTTAATCGCAGGGCGTTCTTCTAGGTTTCTCATAATGGTTCCGCTGTAAAGTGAAAACAAATCTGGTGACAGAATGCATCTCTGTCTAACCCTCTCTTTTGTTATTCTGAAAAGAACTTATATCTTTTTCTACTCTCATTGCTGCTGCTAGTTTCCAACACATATTCTTTTTCATTCTCAGATATTTTCCATCGATATTGAGCTTTTCCAGTTGCTGATAAACTCTCTGTGTCTTAGCAAATCAAACGCTTTGGTATAATCAATAAAGATAAACAGAAACCCTTATTCAACTCGACTGATCTTTCTATACGAGTTCTTAGGATGTATATGACATTAATAGTTCCTTTCAACAAATCCACACTGTTCTTTTGCTATTTCTGTTTTGATGCTATTTCTTACCCTCATTATGAATATTAAATTAATAGAATTTTTGTCATACGACAAGTCAAGCTGATTGTTCGATGGAGTTTGCTTTCTATAGCCCCTGCTTTTTTTGAAGGTGCAATGAAAATTGATTGTTGACATATCTTTTGGGAATTTTCCGGTACCATAAATTTCATTTAGAAGGACTGTTTTTTGTTCAACATCAAAATCATCTAGAACCTCAATCATTTCAATTGTAATATTGTCTGGTCCTGGGGCTTTTCCTTGTTTCATCCTTTTCATCGCTGCTCTAACTTCATCTTTCTTATTGGTGGTCTAAATCAACTGGACAAAATCTGGAAATCCAATCTAGCAGACAACCTGAAAAGGAACTTCTTCCGAGCAGCAGTAGAGTCCGTTCTTACATATGGCTCAATTTCTTGGACCCTAACAACGACATTAGAGAAGAAGATTGATGGAGCATACACACGAATGCTGCGTGCAGCCCTGAACAAATCCTGGAGAGAACATCCAACTAACAAAGAGTTATATGGTAAGATCCCACCAATCAGTAAATCAATACGTCAACAAAGACTGCGCTTCGCGGGACGCTGCTGGCGTAGCAAAGAAGAACTGGTGGGGGATGTTCTACAATGGAGACCCAGCCATGGCAAACAAAGACCAGGACGTCCAAAGAAGAGCCTTCATCGACCAACTGATGGATGATAACGGGCTGTCAGTATGATGGACTACCTACTGCAATGTCTGACAGAGAAGGATGGAAGAAACGTGTCATGGATAGCCGAGCAAGCTCGATATGATGATGATGATGATGGTTACTTCCTTCTGTCATCGTCAACAAGGTCTTCAATGCACTCTCCCCATCTGTCTTCCAGGAATACTATGCACCAATAAAGCAGAATGGATAAGGGTAATGGATGTCAATAATTGGCACCAATGGCTGGGAGTAAATAGGGATACTACATGCCAAGGAATGGAATGGATAAAGATACTGGGTGCCAATAAATGGCAGTGGTTAGGGAGACTAGGAACCACTAAATGGCAGCGGTTAGGGATACTAAGTACCAATAAATGGCAGTGGTTAGGGATACTAGGTACCGATAAATGGCAATGGTTAGGGATACTAAGTACCAATAAATGGCAGTGGTTAGGGATACTAGGTACCGATAAATGGCAGTAGTTAGGGATACTAGGTACCAATGACAGTGGTTAGGGATACTAGGTACCAATGACAGTGGTTAGGGATACTAGTTGCCAATAAATGGCAGTGATTAGGGATATTAGATACCAATAAATGACAGTAGTTAGGGAAACTAGGTACCAATAAATGGCAGTAGTTAGGGATACTAGGTACCAATACATGGTAGTAGATACTAGGTACCAATACATGGTAGTAGATACTAGGTACCAATAAATGGCAGTAGTTAGGGATACTAGGTACCAATAAATGGCAGTGGTTAGGGAACTAGGTACCAATAAATGGCAGTGGTTAGGGATACTAGGTACCAATAAATGGACTAAGGGATACTAGGTACCAATAAATGACAGTGGTTAGGGATACTAGGTACCAATAAATGGCAGTGGTTAGGGATACTAGGTACCAACAAATGGCAGTGGATGAGGACAATGAGTGGAGAAAGACTGACGCAGAACACAAATGTTTAGAAAGCTGGAGACTGTTTAAAAATAGTGTGAGAAAGAGATTAAGAAAGACTGACAAAATGAATGGAAAAAAAGACTGAGAGAGTGAGCAAGCAAGCGAGAGAGAGAGATGGAGAGAGAGAGAGAGAGAGAGAGAGAGAGAGAGAGAGAGAGAGAGAGAGAGAGAGAGAGAGAGAGAGAGAAAGAGAGAGAGAGAGCTCAACGGCTATCCTACCCAATAAGTTGTTAATCCTACCCTACCCAGTAAGTTGATTTCCTTTTGCAAATACGAGTCCTCTGGTTTACTATCATGACCGAAAGCATACACGTCACAGCGAAACTTGAGCGTGTCATTGGCGTGTAGTCCCAAGTTGGCGAATGCGTACCGGTACGTCTTCTTGGTGACCATGGTCCGGCTGTCCTAGTAAAGAACACACACAGGTATATGAGTTGAAGGTGGACCATTTGGTGCTTTTTTCTTTTTTTCTTTTCTCACTTTCTAAAATTGAGATTGTTTGATATTGACCAGTCAGAGATGCGTACGTGTATTTATGGGTGTGTGTAAAATTTCTCTTGCCTCACAAAATGTCCGATAAATGTTGCTTTGTCTTTTCCTAATCTGCTTCGTTAATATTCTTCTTTTCAAGTTTACCTGATTTTTTTAATCATCCACATAGCATAAAAGGATGAATATTCGTATGGTTCGATTACCCTGTGTTTTGATGTTCATACCAGCCAAGACTTCAATTTTCTAACACTTTTGCCCTTTTCTGTTGATATTCACCATTACATTTTCAATATTCATCGGCAGAACTATTCTTTTCAGTAGATCTACACTGATGTCGCAAAATCTAAATAACTGATCCATTATAACGAATAAACTGGACTGATATCTAGAGATGATGGTTTCTCCCATTGCTATGACCCACGTAAGGGAACCAACACACAAAAACTATGCCACGCCATCCTGAAGCATTAACTGTTACATACATATAAGTACATAAAGACATATAGCTTGTACTAACGATGTCGTTTCTTCTTTTGAAAATAATCATAGTGTCTACGTGCAATCCAGAACCAACGCTACCATGATTTTGTGTACAACAATGCACGAACGTAAAGGCTATCTTCTACGTGCAAATCACCACAACCAACGCTACCATGATTTTGTGTGCAACAATGCACGAACGTAATGGCTATCTTCTCTCTTTTTTACACACACACACACACACACACACACACCACACACACACACACACACACACACACACACAAACACACCACACACACCAAAACACACACACGCACGCACGCAGGCTCAATTCTTACACCTATATACTCAAGGCTAGAAGCTGTTACAAATAAACGCCCATGTGATTGTGACATGTCGAGCCCGTAAGGATACTCACTTCGACGGGTCTGGAAGAGCGAGCTGATTGCAGTGGAAAAGACCGGGAGTTTTGATGACGCTGGATGTGCACTCTCTGTAGCTTCATTCTGTCTGAGTCACCTTTGCTGATGTCACACCGACACGTCAGATCTATTCGCTGTAACGTGACGTTTACAGTGCTGATGAACTCTGCACACAGTCAATCCAAATCCAATTCAAATCAACAAAAATCGCTCCACTAAACCACTTTAGTGTCTCTTGCACGAAATTTGTACGTATCAATCTGTTGATAAGTAAAGAATAAATTAAACTGATAAAAAGTCAGTACTGGTTACGCAACCTGACAAGAAGATCCAGAAGCGAAATCCGAGTATGTCAGAAAACTAAATGATCGCTTCAATTACGAATTTACACACACACACACGTACACACACACACACCACCACCACCATCACCACCACAACCAAAAAAAAAACTACTACTATCATCATCCAAAATAAAACATTCTTTAACACCACTGTCGATATCACGCCACACCACACCCTGACCACCACCAACACTACTCTATCACCCCCGCCAACAGCCGAAATGAAAATACGTGACGGCAACAGGAACCTGACGCCATTTTCGTTTTTAGCTTTAAAACAGACACAGAAACACTAAACACAGCGTAGATTAACAATAACGTGTTTAATTTCTCACTGACCTACTTCTTTACTTGGTTTTGTGTCAACTATGCTTTATTCAATGCTCTGGTCATGGTCAAGAAATCTGACGACAACGTTAGAAGGGAAGAACAAGTGACTGCACACCATTCGGGCACACTGTTGTCTTTTAGTACTCAGACATACGCAGGAAAGTAGATCCAAAACAACGGGTTCTGTCAGGATTACTAATCTACATACTTGTGATGTTTTTGATGATATCACAGTGGGTATATACAGGAAAGTAGATCCAAAACAACGGGTTCTGTCACGAATACTAATCTACATACTTATGTTTTTGATGATGACACAGTGGGTCTGTGTGCCTGAAACACATGTCTGAATCAACTGATCAAGGCATAGCACATGGCATGCTGTGGACAGACAGTCCAGTATTTTCACACGCCACTTGTTTTGAATGACAATTTTTGACAGCCAACCGTTATGTGGTACGCCGACGGAAGGACAGGAAAAGGATCCATCACCAAAGGAAAGTTGTCCACCAACTACTGAACAAGAACTAGTTCTGTGGGAAGTAACAAAAGCCACCAAAACACAAAATCCTATATAGTCTAAATTTGAATTTTTGGTGACTGCAAATCCCTGACAGAGAGCCAACAATCGTCGCCAGTCGACAATCTGGCCAGGTCTACCCTGAAATAACAGTTACTGACAGAGTTAGTAGTATGCCTGTGCCAATCTAATCTGCAGTAGATTCCTGCCTACTTTTACCGTGACAACTTAAGTAATGAGCTGGAAGACTCGCTGACGAAGGCAAGGAGCAGACCAACGGCAAGAACACCCCACCTCCTTTAGAGAGGAACAGATCGTCAAAAGAGAACTGTCCACCCTGAACACAACAGAAACGATCCCATCTTTGTGTCTACAGCTGCAACAACAAATCACAATTCTCCACCAGCGAAGCAGACACGGTCTCTTGCTTCAACACATGTGTCGAGTGGGGATGTCCCACACAGATAAAGAGCCATCCCAGACAGGCCCACAGTCTCCAAAACACATGTTGTAGTTACCCCCATTGTTCAGAATTTAAAGAATCAAACAGTGGCCTTACGTGGTATAACTATGGAAGAAAAGTTAATTAGCAACATAGAAGACTTGTTAAAGATCGAATCTTTTGTCCAGATCATCTAACTGTCCGCTTGAAGCTTGACCATACTCGGACGGAGAACAAACAAATAATGTATGAGTAGCTAATTTTCGTCTTCTTTACAATGGTGATATACAAATAGGTAGATCCACAACCCTAAGCTGGATCCTAGGGGAGTAAACGCCTCACTACCATACTCTCGGTACAGCTGTTTGAGGGCGGGCCTCTATATCGCCGCTTTACCTTCCCCAACCATAAACAAGTTTAGTTACCTATTCACAACTGGATAGAATCAAGGCCATGCGTATATATTTTCCCGAGCAAGCTTCGAACTCGCGCAGTCAGACTGGACAGAGGAAGCTCTACCTCTACACTGACCAGGCCCTACTGAGTATGATTCAGGTTTGCTAAACCGGATGCATCCGGAAACTGCTTAAGCCATACAACGAGTTGATGTCTGGCTGTTCAACAACAAGGCTGGTGTATACAGTTAAAGTTTTCAATAACAATTACCAATGGCCTCCCTGACAAATGGGCGCCATCTAACCCCCTCCCCCAACCCTCCGTTCACTCCCAACTCACACAGCTTGTTTACTGGTTATTCCTATGTAAATTGCCTCAAGCTTCTATTCGTGTATTCGATTAAGATATCATGGATGCGATACGTACACGTCTGCGTCTACTAATATCATTATCATCATGTACCCTGCTGCATGGCATTGGCGATCATGGCTTCTATATGAATATGTCCTTTGTCGCTGCAAGTACTTCTCCTACCCTGTCTGTCTTCATCCACTCTAAAAGTCCATCCATTTTCTCCCTGGGTCTACCTGATGCTCTCTTTCCCTCCAACTTTCCTCTTTTGACTACTTGCTCTAATTTCTCTTATCTCATGAAATGCCCTATATATGTTGCTTGTCTTTTCTTAATCTTCTTCATAAATGTTCTTTTTGTGTCTGCCTCCTTCAAAACTGTTTTGTTTGTTTTCTTTGCTGTCCATGGAACATTCTTTTTAGAAACCACATTTCGGCTGCCTCAATCTTGTTCTGACTTTCCGCGTTGACTGTCCACGCATCACATACGTACAACGACAATATCGGTTCTATATAACACTTAAGAACTCTCTTCCTAATGTTAATTGATAGGAATTTGTTGGTAAGAACACTTTTCAGTTTCTTGAATGCTGTTTTAGCCTGGCCGAATCTTTTGGCCATGTTTGATATGCATCTGCCGCGCGCGCGTGCGAGCGTGTGTGTTGTGTGTGCGTGTGTGTGTGTGCGTGCGTGCGTGCGTGCGTGCGTGTGTGTGTGTGTGTGTGTGTGTGTGTGTTCCGCCCCTCTCCCCGTTGTTCAGATCAGTGTGAACCATAGACATATCACCAGGAAACGGAAAACATGTTTCCGATCATTAAGGAAGTCCAACAAGAGGCGGAAAACGACCGAAAGCGAAAACAAAACAAAACGATGTCAACATAGCAATGAAGTTTCATTCTAAAGAAGGACGGGTGCGGTGGTCAAGTGGTTACGACGTCAAACCTTCAATCAGAAGATCCAGGGTTCGATCCCGGCTTGTGTACGGGTGCGATGGTCAAGTGGTTACGACGTCAAACCTTCAATCAGAAGATCCAGGGTTCGATCCCGGCTTGTGTACGGTGCGATGGTCAAGTGGTTATGACGTCAAACCTTCAATCAGAAGATCCAGGATTCGATCCTGGCTTGTGTATCTCTCACCTGGTGGGTGGGCTAAGGGGTGGAAAATTTTTTTTCTGTCTTTCAAGTCAACACGTGTACAGATCTGTCTGTACCTAAACCCCCTTCGCGTGTATACGGATTCAGACCATCATCATCATCGTCATCATCATCAAAAGCCCCAAGCCACAAGGCGTTGGCGATCATGGCCTCCACATGCATCTATCCCTTGTTGCAACAAGCACATCTTCCACCCTCTCTGTCATCAGCCACTCTGCAAGTCCGTCCAATATTTTTCCCTGGGTCTACCTGGTGATCTCTTTCCTTCCAGCTTTCCTGTTGTGACCAGGTGCTCCAATTCCCCTTTCCTCGTAAAATGGCCTATAAATGTTGCCTGTCTTTTTCTAATCTTCTTTATGCATGATCATCTTGTGTCTGCCTCATTCAGACCATCATACATGCATATTAAAGATCCTGTAAGTCGTGTCAGCGTTCGCTGACTTATGGAAACAGGAAAACACGAGATCCTGTAAGTCATGTCAGCGTCCGCTGACTTATGGAAACAGGGAAACACCCAGCACGAAAACGGAGTATACAGATTCGTGCATGAACATACCCACCCGCACAGTGTGGACAAAACAAAGATCCCACGCGCACACGAGAGAAAAAACAAATATACAAACTAAATTTATCAAATCGAACCAAACAAAAACCGACGAGACACACAACATCGCAGTGGTGACAGTGATGATGGTGATAATAACAATAAAAACTCAATGTGAAATGAAAACCAACACCAAACATTTGAGATACGGTCAAAGAAGACTTGCCAAAGATGAAACCAAAATATAGATATAATCAGAAAAACAGACAGGAAGATGAGAGGAGAGGGGAGGGAGAGAGAGGGAGGGGAGAGAGAGAGAGAGAGAGAGAGAGAGAAGAAGAGAAGAGGAAAGAGAGAGAGAGAAGAGAGAGAATAAGAGAGACAGAGGAGGAAAGAGAAAGAGAGAGATAGAGGAGAGAGAGATAAGAGGACAGACAGAGAGAGAGAGAGAGAAAGAGAAGAGAGAGAGGAGGAAGAGAGAGAGGAGAGAGAGAGAGAGAGAGAGAGAGAGAGAGAGAGAGAGAGAGAGAGAGAGAGGAGAGGAGAAAGAGAGAGAGAGAGAGATGACTTAAGGAGCAAAATATTGAACTTATTTTTCAAACGTATTGCTACTACAGACGTCTTCCCTTCCACTCCTTCAATCGCCTCCGGCAAAAAGAAATATGCAGAAATCTTCCATGGGCGTGGTAGGCCATGTAGTGTGAAAGTGTTCAGAAAAAAAACAAAAACAAAAACAACAACGAAGGGCAGAAGGCCTGTGATGAATACCCTTCTCCTTTGTCCGCACCTATGATTCTCTGCGCGTGCGCGCGCGCGAGTGTGTATTTGTGTGTGTGTGTGTATGTGTATGTGTATGTGTTGTGTGTGTGTGTGTGAGAGAGAGAGAGAGAGAGAGAGAGAGAGAGAGAGAGAGAGAGAGAGAGAGAGGGGAGAGAGAGAGAGAGAGAGAGAGAGCGTCTGTGATCTCTCTGTGAATGTGTATGCTCGTTCGTTCTTTGATTTAACGTCTTTTCACTATGAGTGATATTAGACGGGGAAAAAAAAGTAAAAAAAAAAAGTATGTGAGATGAGAGATGGGTTGGTTGGTTTTGGGGCATAGAGGAGACATAGTTATAGACATAAGTAGGTGGGAAATAGAAAAATGGAACAATAACTTAACACTAACATTTAACATCAACAATGTGTATGGAAAATTTAACTCTAAAGTACAAACTTCATAAACTTAAAGTAATGCATTAACAGGACTGTGAACCAACGATTCTGAAATTTTAACTGACAAAAATTGATCGGAAGTTACTTCTTTAAAATGAGTTTCAGAATAATTTTCTTGTGTAAACATTTTTGGTAAAAAAGAACGTAGCATTTTGCAGTAAAATAGACAGTGAAACAGTGTGAATTGTTCGCCGCAAATACACTTGACATTTTTACAGTATTTTGTTTTCAATGCGTTTAGCTGAAT
>JAPXFY010000019.1:47270358-47287858 GCA_030674185.1 Monoplex corrugatus
GAGAGAGAGAGAGAGAGAGAGAGAAAGAGAAGAGAGAGAGAGAGAGAGAGAGAGAGGAGAGAGAGAGAGAGAGAGAGAGAGAGAAGGGAGGAAGGAGAACGGTTAGGGAGAGAATGACAGGAAGGCGGAAGAAGTGACTTTGCCTACTTAGCTGTTGTGTCGGTTCATCCGCATAGACACAAGTAACATTCAGTGAATAGGTCACTGTGTCATATAGGGCTTATTTGCCTGTTGAAAGAATGTCACTGCGACCTCAAATCAGATTCATCGATTAACCAACTATTAAAGAATCACACACCGAACACCTAACAAAACAAACAAAAAACAAAAACTACAAACCTAAAAAAATCAACAACTGCTGTTACAAAACCAAACAAAAACCAAACAAAAAAACAAAAACAAAAACCAAAAACAACACACACAAACAAAACTAGCAAACCTAAAAAAAAAAATCAACTACTGGTCTGTTTACAAAACAAACAAAAACCAAACAAAAAAACAAAAACAAAAACCACACACACACACACAAAACTAGCAAACCTAAAAAAATCAACAACTGGTCTGTTTACAAAACAAACAAAAACCAAACAAAAAAAACAAAAACAAAAACCACACACACACACACAAAACTAGCAAACCTAAAAAAAAAATCAAGAACTGGTCTGTTTACAAAACAAACAAAAACCAAACAAAAAAACAAAACAAAAAACCACACACACACACACAAAACTAGCAAACCTAAAACAAAAATCAACTACTGGTCTGTTTACAAAACAAACAAACAAACAAAAATCCTGGCCTGTTTGCTTCCCACCTTAAATAATTCAATCTTGCATTTCACAGATCCCAATACCATCCTCTCCAATTCAACACCTTGCCAGCACATCGGCTTTTGCTCAGGTTTGAATAGGGAAATGTCAGATAACTGCTGGCAGATTTGGGTGGAATGAGCACATATGTAATTGTCCGACTGTGTTGAACGAATTCCAAATCACAAACCTCCAAGTGTCGCGCTGACGTTGTTCCACGCGCGGTGCAGTCAGGTGGACAGGTTTTTTTTTTCTCATTGGAAATTTGATAATTGGTGGTGACTACACACAAACTGGGGACGGACCCGGTAGTCAAGTATGTTCCACATCAGACTCCCAATGGTACACATCAGACTCCCATTGTCACACGTCAGGCTCCCAATGTTACACATCAGGTTCCCAGTGTCACACGTCAGACTCCCAATGTCACACGTCAGACTCCCAATGTTCCACGTCAGACTCCCAATATCACACGTCAGACTCTCAATGTCACACGTCAGACTCCCAATGTCACACATCAGACTCCCAATGTTACACATCAGGCTCCCAATGTTACACATCAGACTCTCAATGTCACACATCAGACTTCCAGAGTTACACATCAGACTCCCAATGTCACACATCAGACTCCCAATGTCACACATCAGACTCCCAATGTTACACATCAGACTCCCAATGTTACACATCAGACTCCCAATGTTACACATCAGACTCCCAATGTTACACATCAGACTCCCAATGTTACACATCAGACTCCAATGTCACACATCAGACTCCCAATGTTACACATCAGACTCCAATGTCAAACATCAGACTCCCAATGTTACACATCAGACTCCCAATGTTACACATCAGACTCCCAATGTCAAACATCAGACTCCAATGTTACACATCAGGCTCCCAATGTTAACTCAGACTCCCAATGTTACACATCAGACTCCCAATGTCAACAACATCAGACTCCCAATGTCAAACATCAGACCTCCAATGTTACACATCAGACTCCCAATGTCAACATCAGACTCCCAATGTTACACATCAGACTCCCAATGTCAAACATCACACTCCCAATGTACTCAACTCCATGCATCAGACTCCCAATGTTACACATCAGACTCCAATGTTACACATCAGACTCCCAATGTCAAACATCAACTCCCAATGTACACATCAGACTTCCAAGTCACACATCAGACTCCCAATGTACACGTCAGACTCCCAATGCTCACTCAGACTCCCATTGTCACACATCAGACTCCCATATGTCACTCAGACTCCCAATTGTTACACATCAGACTCCCAATGTTATACATCAGACTCCCATTGTCACTCATCAGACTCCAATGTCACACATCAGACTCCCAATGTCACACATCAGACTCCCAATGTTACACATCAGACTCCCAATGTTACACATCAGACTCCCAATGTCACACATCAGACTCCCATTGTCACACATCAGACTCCAATGTACACATCAGACTCCCAATTGTCACACATCAGACTCCAATGTTACACATCAGACTCCCAATGTTACACATCAGACTCCATTGTCACACATCAGACTCCCAATGTTACACATCAGACTCCCAATGTCACACATCAAGACTCCCAATGTTACACATCAGACTCCCATTGTCACACATCAGACTCCCAATGTTCACACATCAGACTCCCAATGTTACACATCACTCCCAATGTTACACATCAGACTCCCAATGTCACACTCAGACTCCCAATGTTACACATCAGACTCCCAATGTCACAACATCAGACTCCCAATGTTACACATCAGACTCCCAAGGTTACACATCAGACTCCCAATGTTACACATCAGGTTCCATATGTTACACATCAGACTCCCAATGTTACACATCAGACTCCCAATGTCAAACATCAGAGTCCCAATGTCAACATCAGACTCTCAATGTTACACATCAGACTCCCAATGTCAAACATCAGACTCCCAATGTTACACATCAGGCTCCCAATGTTACACATCAGACTCCCAATGTCACACGTCAGACTCCCAATGTTACACATTAGACTCCCAATGTCAAACATCAGACTCCCAATGTTACACATCAGGCTCCCAATGTTACACATCAGACTCTCAATGTCACACATCAGACTCCCATGTTACACTCAGACTCCCATTGTCACTCCTCAGACTCCCATTGTCACACATCAGACTCCCAATGTCACAACATCAGACTCCCAAGTTACACATCAGACTCCCAATGTTAAACATCAGACTCCCAATGTTACACATCAGACTCCCAATGTCAAACATCAGACTCCCAATGTTACACGTCAGGTTCCCAATGTCACACGTCAGACTCCCAATGTCACACGTCAGACTCCCAATGTTACACATCAGACTCCGAATGTTACACATCAGACTCCCAGTGTCACACATCAGACTCCCAATGTTACACATCAGACTCTCAATGTCACACATCAGACTCCCAATGTTGCACACGACTCAACACCCAATGTTACACATCAACTCCCAACTCCCAATGTTACACATCAGACTCCCAATGTTACACATCAGACTCCCAATGTTACACATCAGACTCCCAATGTTAAACATCAACTCCCAGTGTCACACATCAGACTCCAATGTCACACATCAGACTCCCAATGTCACACATCAGACTCCCAATTTACACATCAGACTCCCATTGTCACCATCAACTCTCAATGTCACACATCAGACTCCAATGTCACACATCAGACTCCCAATGTTACACATCAGACTCCAATGTCACATCAGACTCCCAATGTTACACATCAGACTCCCAATGTCAAACATCAGACTCCCAATGTTACACATCAGACTCCCAATGTTACCATCAGACTCCCAATGTCAAACATTCAGACTCTCCAATGTTACACATCAGGCTCCATATGTTACACGTCAGACTCCCAATGTTACACATCAGACTCTCAATGTCAAACATCAGATCCCAATGTCAAACATGAGACTCTCAATTTACACATCAGACTCCCAATGTCACAACGTCAGACTCCCAATGTTACACATCAGGCTCCCAATGTTACACATCAGACTCCCAATGTTACACGTCAGACTCCCAATGTTACACATTAGACTCCCAATGTCAACATCAGACTCCCATTGTTACACATCAGACTCCCAATGTTACACATCAGACTCCAACGTTACACATCAGACTCCCAGTGTTACACATCAGACTCCAGTGTTACACTCAGACTCCAATGTTACACATCAGATCCAATGTTACACATCAGATCACAATGTTACAATCAGACTCCCATGTCACACATCAGACTCCATGTCACACATCAGACTCCATGTTACACATCAGACTCCCATGTCACATCAGACTCCCAATGTTACACATCAGACTCCAATGTCACACATCAGATCCCATGTCACACATCAGACTCCAATGTTACACTCAGACTCCAATGTTACACATCAGACTCCAATGTTAACATCAGATCCAATGTCAACATCAGACTCCAATGTTACACATCAGACTCCCAATGTTACACATCAGACTCCAATGTCAAACATCAGACCCAATGTTAACATCAGGTCCCAATATTACACGTCAGACTCCCAATGTTACACATCAGACTCCCAATGTCACACATCAGACTCCCAATGTTACACTCAGACTCCCACATGTCAAACATCAGACTCTCAATGTTACACATCAGACTCCCAATGTCAAACATCAGACTCTCAATGTTACACATCAGACTCCCAATGTTACACATCAGAATTCCAATGTCACACATCAGACTCCCAATGTCAAACATCACACTCCCAATGTCACACATCAGACTCTCAATGTTACACATCAGACTCCCAATGTTACTCATCAGACTCCCAATGTTACACATCAGACTCCCAATGTCAAACATCACACTCCCAATGTTACACATCAGACTCCCAATGTTACACATCAGACTCCCAATGTTACACATCAGACTCCCAATGTCAAACATCAGACTTCCAAAGGTCGAGGTCAAGGTCGCACGCCTCACAGGCTGAGTGACTGATCTCTGGTGTTGTTTTGTGTTTTTCGTTGGATTTCCTTCAGTTTGGTGCTTGGTTTTTGTCTATTGTGTTCGTCATGGAGCCGTCGACGTGGTGGTTTTTGTTTGAATCGTCCCTATTATTCAGATTCGTTGTGCTGTGTTTTTTTGTTTTCGTCAAGGCTGTGTATTCCATTTCTTCACTGTCAGCCATTTTTCGTTCCAACGTGCACAACAGGTCACAGTGACATTTCTGTTCTGAACTGTGCCAGTCAGCCATTTCCTCCAACCTACTTCACCGCTTACGTGCAAAACGCAGCATGCAACCATCGCCAGCATGTCGGCAGCTGTTGTCCGGGTGAGCGCACTGCCTCGCCTTCTGTTTACTATTCTCGCGATGAACTGGTTGCGATTCCTGCTGCTCCATTGACCTCTGACCTTGTCTCTCGGCTGCGTGAATTGGAGATTGGGTTCTGTTTGCCAAGGAAACGAACGCGCCGAGGAGGAAGAAGAAAACAGAGGCACATTCAAACTGTTACATCTGTGCGCCCTGCTAGTTTGAAAACTGACTCTTCTCCATCTGTTTCCAGCTTCAGATATGTGCTCCTTCTCTCACATCTTTCAAAACCGGTCTCAAGACCTACCTGTTCAAAAATGCTTTTGAGACAACACTCCATATTCACTCTTGATTCTATCATTCCTCCTTATCCCATTGTTGAAGAGGGTGCATGCTGTGTGTGTGTGTGTGTGTGTGTGTGTGTGTGTGTGTGTGTGTGTGTGTGGTGTTTTGTTGTCATGCATAGTTCTGTTTTCCTTTCCATATTTGTGTGTAGTGATGTGGTATGAGATGTGTTATTATGTTATCATGTGGTATTATGCGGTATGATGTGTTTTGCAGTATGAAGTGTGACATATCTGTCCATATGTCTTATGTTATATGTGTACACTATTTGTGGCTGTTCTGTGCGTCTATTATGTGAAGCGCCTTGTGCTCCCTCCTTGTGAGGGAGGAAGGCGCTCAACAAATGTCCAATATTATTATTATTATTAAACATCACACTCCCAATGTCAAACATCAGACTCTCAATGTCACACATCAGACTCCCAATGTCACACGTCAGACTCCCAATGTTACACATCAGACTCCCAATGTCACACATCAGACTTCCAGAGTCACACGTCAGACTCCCAATGTCACACGTCAGACTCCCATTGTCACTCATCAGACTCCCATTGTCACTCATCAGACTCCCATTGTCACTCATCAGACTCCCAATTTTACACATCAGACTCCCAATGTTACACATCAGACTCCCAATGTTACACATCAGACTCCCATTGTCACTCATCAGACTCTCAATGTCACACATCAGACTCCCAATGTCACACATCAGACTCCCAATGTTACACATCAGACTCCCAATGTCAAACATCACACTCCCAATGTCACACATCAGACTCCCATTGTCACACATCAGACTTCCAATGTTACACATCAGACTCCCATTGTCACACATCAGACTCCCAATGTTACACATCAGACTCCCAATGTTACACATCAGACTCCCAATGTCAAACATCAGACTCTCAATGTTACACATCAGACTCCCAATGTCAAACATCACACTCCCAATGTCAAACATCAGACTCTCAATGTCACACATCAGACTCCCAATGTCACACATCAGACTCCCAATGTTACACATCAGACTCCCAATGTCACACATCAGACTCCCAATGTTACACATCAGGCTCCCATTGTCACACATCAGACTCCCAATGTTACACATCAGACTCCCAATGTTACACATCAGACTCCCAATGTCACACGTCAGACTCCCAATGTCACACGTCAGACTCCCAATGTTACACATCAGACTCCCAATGTCAAACATCAGACTCCCAATGTTACACATCAGACTCCCAATGTTACACATCAGACTCCCAATGTCAAACATCAGACTCCCAATGTTACACATCAGGCTCCATATGTTACACGTCAGACTCCCAATGTTACACATCAGACTCCCAATGTCACACATCAGACTCCCAATGTCAAACATCAGACTCCCAATGTTACACATCAGACTCCCAATGTCACACGTCAGACTCCCAATGTTACACATCAGACTCCCAATGTCAAACATCAGACTCCCAATGTTACACATCAGGCTCCCAATGTTACACATCAGACTCCCAATGTCACACGTCAGACTCCCAATGTTACACATCAGACTCCCAATGTCAAACATCAGACTCCCAATGTTACACATCAGGCTCCCAATGTTACACATCAGACTCTCAATGTCACACATCAGACTCCCATTGTCACTCCTCAGACTCCCATTGTCACTCATCAGACTCCCATTGTCACACATCAGACTCCCAATGTCACACATCAGACTCCCAATGTTACACATCAGACTCCCAATGTTACACATCAGACTCCCAATGTTACACATCAGACTCCCAATGTCAAACATCAGACTCCCAATGTTACACATCAGGTTCCCAATGTCACACGTCAGACTCCCAATGTCACACGTCAGACTCCCAATGTTACACATCAGACTCCCAATGTTACACATCAGACTCCCAGTGTCACACATCAGACTCCCAATGTTACACATCAGACTCTCAATGTCACACATCAGACTCCCAATGTTGCACATCGGACTCCCAACACCCAATGTTACACATCAAACTCCCAACTCCCAATGTTACACATCAGACTCCCAATGTCACACATCAGACTCCCAATGTTACATATCAGACTCCCAATGTTACACATCAGACTCCCAATGTTACACATCAGACTCCCAGTGTCACACATCAGACTCCCAATGTTACACATCAGATTCCCAATGTTACACATCAGACTCCCAATGTTACACACGTCAGACTCCCAATGTCACACGTCAGACTCCCAATGTCACACGTCAGACTCCCAATGTCACACGTCTGACTCCCAATGTCACACGTCAGACTCCCAATGTCACACATCAGACTCCCAATGTCACACGTCAGACTCCCAATGTCACACGTCAGACTCCCAATGTCACACGTCAGACTCCCAATGTCACACATCAGACTCCCAAAGTCACACATTAGACTCCCAATGTTACACATCAGACTCCCAATGTTACACATCGGTCCCAATGTTACACATCAGACTCCCAATCGGAAGGTCTGGTGTTCAATCCATAGAGTATAAAAGGAAGGGCCTAGGGGAGTGACGATGTCTAAGGCTCACAGTGTGGTAGGGTGTGGAGGTCGGCCGCCACTGCAGGGTTTCCAGATGACCTGGCCACAGTCAGCCCACAATGTTCTTTTATGGCTGTACTGATGTCACCATAGCGGGCTGCGTTACAATTAATTACAGTAAGTGCCATAACAAAGAGAATTGGCAAAAAGGAATGACTTTCCACCAGTGACTATTGTATTTCCTTTCTAGTTTATATACTCGTATAGTCGCACGAGCGGGATCACAGGATTTTATTCGCTCTGTGCAGTTGAACGACTCCTGTATAAAAGCGAATGAAACGAAGAAAGGCAAACCTCCAATCTCATACATCGAGAAAGTAACCGATCTTAGTGGCCTAAATATTCAAGAAATTGTCCACGAAAGTCAAGACAGACCCGTTTGGAGAGGGGTGTGGCGGTGTCAAAGAGTACAGCGGCTAACACTGAACCCAGTGATGCCGACAGGTGAGGTGAGGCAGGTGAGGTTTTACAGGAGCATATGAAGGGTGTAGGTTTATTACAGTTGTAGCAGTTGTGTGTGTGGTGTGTGTGTGTGTGTGTGTGTGTGTGTGTGTGTGTGTGTGTGTGTGTGTGTGTGTGTGTGTGGTGGTGCCTCTGGTTGGTGTGTGAGTTTTTGTGTGTGTGTGGTGTGTGTGTGTGTGGTGTGTGTTTGTGGTAACCGACCGATAAGAATAAACGGGTCTATCAG
The DNA here is from genome assembly GCA_030674185.1 of Monoplex corrugatus. Taxonomy (NCBI): domain Eukaryota; kingdom Metazoa; phylum Mollusca; class Gastropoda; order Littorinimorpha; family Ranellidae; genus Monoplex; species Monoplex corrugatus. The sequence goes on from JAPXFY010000019.1 coordinate 47,279,152, forward strand.
TGTCACTTTCAAATATATGTCGAGTGTGATAGTCCCGGAATGCGTGATATACGTAAATTTAAGCACGGCACTTCAGCGCAAGTACCTAAGAGGTATTTTATACGGTAAAGAAGCTAAAATCGGCATGGATTCTTGCACTTCAGATTTCCTTTCAGCAATCCAAAACAACTATAAAACTGGATTGTTAGCATGAAAAGTGTGGACCCAGCTGGCCAAAAATTAGGTGCACATATTTTACTTCTGAAAGCTTCGATCGAACTGGCCACTCTGCCCAACTGGTCTTCAGGGAAAGGTTTTTGCTTGTTGACCATGTGTGCCGGACGAGTCAAGGGAAAAAAAAAAAAAGAGATGCCAAAAGACTTTCACAGTTCGCGACGCAACATAATTTATATATGATGTTGACCCGGTTGCATTAAAGAATTACATGTAAATTAAGAACACGTGTTTGCGTGATATTTGTGTTAAATGTTTTTCATACCCCCATCACAAGGAGTTATGGCTTGTTTAAATAATACATCCCGAGTTCTCTCTCTGTGCCTCTGTTCTCTGTGCATATGATCGACAGATATACAGAACTAGATGAACGTGACTGACGTAACTGTTACTACTTTTCCTGTTGCTGCTGATTGTTTTAGTGAGACAATTAAATTCCATTGTTTTTTTACCTAAAATTTTAGTGAGACACTTAAATTCCATTGTTTTCGACCTAAGTTCGATATGTATCGACAGTTTAACCGGGGTGGATTTTCCCATATTACCCTTCAACCTAATTTTCGGCAGCTAATATGTAACACCAATAACAGTCAAAGCCTGGCAACTGCGAATGTTGGCGGGACTGTGTGCGGGGGTGGGTGGGGGTGGACGGTAGAGTGGGTGGAGGTGAGATGATGAAAAAGAGAGAGGCAGAGACATAGAGAGCGCAAATAAACAACTATACATTTCAAGCATTGGGCGTTGAGCACGTGCCCATTTTCTTTCTCTGTTATTGTTTATTTGCTCTTTTCTCTAGTCTTGGCGACATTAGATTTTTTTTCTTTCAATGAAATGTAATCCTGTCGTATCGCCAGTTACATACTTGAATAAATTCACTGCACAGTGGTTAAATGTGCTCGTATACGTATACTTTTGTGTTTTCATTGTAGGATGCCTGCATGTATTCTCTGTTCATTTTGTGAATAGCTGTTGTGACAATGTATTATACAATGGGGTGGAGGCACTTAATGTCGATCCTCTCAGAAAACAGAGAGAGAGAGAGAGAGAGAGAGAGAGAGAGAGAGAGAGAGAGAGAGAGAGAGAGAGAGAGAGAGAGAGAGAGAGAGAGGGGGTTGTCATCAAGTTATTTATCAGTCAGTGATGAACTGATTGGCACGAGACGGTCTGAGTGGTGTTTTCAATGAATGCAGTCGTTTTCGTGTATTGTAAGCATTCTCTCTCTCTCTCGCTCTCTCTCTGATGAAGAGAGGAGAGAGTGTTGGGGTGCATATGCAAATCAGTGTGTGCGGTGTGCGACAAATCTGTCTCAGGTACAAGCATCACCATGCGACAAAACTGTCTCAGGTACAAGCATCACCGTCGACTAAGCTGCCTCAGGTACAAGCACCACCAAAAGCTGTCTGCCAAGCTGATTCTCTTATGTACTCAAGTTTGTGTTGGCCTTTCATTAAAGACACTCAACAGCCATAAGGGGGGGGGGGGGGGGGGGGGGAGGGGGGAGATCAAATGCCAGAAACATGAACACATAGAAAAGTTCAAATGCCGAAACATAACGAGCATAAAAAAGTTCAATGCAAAACACACTGCTAGAAAAGATAAATGCAGAAAATAAAAGCATATTTTACACTTTGTGAAGGTCCCACGTGCAATTACACACTCAACAGTACCTTAACCTACACACACTGTGTCCAGCTTCCGAAAGGTGGATACCCCAAGTGGCGGCGTTATAGCACGCGTCGCGTCGCGACATAGCCACTCTTCTTCCTTTTACGCTCTATGGTTCAATCCTGCCCAGATATTCCTCCCTGGTGGATAAAAGATGGCATCCCCCCCCCCACCACCACCCGAATTCCCAGGTCAGCAAGAGTGCACACCTTTGGTGCCAACCCTCTTCGTGTGTATATGCGCGCAAAACGTCAAAGAAGAAACACGTGAAAGATTCTGTAAGTCATGTCTGTGTCTGGACGACATACGGAATCATGAAAACCCCAGTATGCACGCCAACCGAAGACAGTGTCTGCAGACTGTGCCGAAAAATACAACATGCGCAGTCTGGGCAAAACTGTGTGTACATACACGCATCCGAGAAAGACTGGTACGCTAACAACAACTGTTACAGAATGCCAACGTTTCTTCTCTCTGTCTATATCAACATACAATGAGCTGAGTGAACAAAAATAATGACTGAGAAAAATAGACACTACAAAACAAAACAACACATACATTCATTCATGCACACATACACGTGCACACAATCGCGCGCGCGCGCGCACACACACACACACACACACACACGCACACACACACTATACGCAGGTTTATTCGACATATTATGGTGACAGCGTCTCATTCTGGCTGTTTAGCAACCTACACTTTCATCAGAAAGAATGTGATCTATGACAATATAATATGACAGATTACGTAGGTGGAGAAAAAAAATTCTCAGCGTGAAATGCTGCCGCTGGGACTTCATTTACCAGGCAAATGTATTACAAAACGCATCGGCAGACTTAGTCAAACTAGGCGTACTTGATCTCTGAGTCATGACCTGTGACAGCAAGCCCACAGTCTAAAATTAATCTATACAAAAGCCCGTCTGGTCCTAGTTCTACTTTCAGTTAGAGATGAAGTTCAGTGCGCTGTACTGACGGTTCTGGGTTCTAGTTTCAGTTTGTGAAACCTCAAAACACAACTTCATCCCCTCTCTCTCCTCCGCCATTTCAAGGCCTTCCTGTCGCAAGGGTTCTGCACAGATAAGTGCCAGCAGATTTTTATGAGGCTTAGGCGAAATTTACCGAGTGCAATGAATCTGTTTTCAGCAATCAAACTCCAAACTTTAAACCAAGTATGAACAACTGGGAGTTCCTGGTTCTACCACCAGTTTGTGAAAGTTTAATATAAATGACTAGGGGTTCCTGGTTCAGTTTCAGTTTGTGAAACCTCATTATGAAAAGCTGGAGTTCCTAAACCTAGTTTGTGAAGCCTCAATATGAAAGACCGGGGGTTCCCGATTCCAGTGTCACTTTGTTTGTGAAACCTCATTATGAAGAACTGGGGAGCTGTCTGGTTCCAGCTGTATTATTCTGAATAAGTTTTTAAGGGTTTGATCTTTTTAATGAAAATGTGACTCAAACGCTGTAGTAACTCAAAGGAATGAAGTGTGGTTGGGTTGCGAGAGGTGCTGTTCAGTTTTGCCCAGAAACTCACGAGTCACAAAGAAAAACTGCTTGTAGAAGGGTTTGGAATCTATCTTTTCACTGTGGAATTTTAGTTTCTCGGACAGTTCAAACGATTTCACAGTAACCCGCTTCTAGTTTGTTCCTATTTGTTTATTACTGATCAGGATGGGAGTTTTGTCTCAAGTCTCTTTTGTTTTCTGTCTCAGTCCTGGGCAATTTTTAACGTAAAGTTCTCCATTCAAAATAAATTTCTTACGACCTTGGTTTGTGGTAATTGTTTGCTTGTTTATAGCAGAAATTTACTACAAAATGAACTGAAGCTTGCTGAACAACACATTAAAGTGAATTACCTCTATATATTCGCGGGCTCCTTGGTATAACCAGGCGATCATATCAAACAGTGCCACAGACCTATCTCTCTCTCTATTCGTGTTGCTGTTTTAATTAATCGTTTCCAGTCCTCTCTTTAACCATCAGCTTCCTAACCCTTTCACTACTTTGCCCTACCCATCAGCTTCCTAACCCTTTCACTACTTTGCCCTACCCATTAGCTTCCTAACCCTTTCACTACTTTGCCCTACCCATCAGATTCCTAACCCTTTCACTACTTTGCCCTACCCATCAGATTCCTAACCCTTTCACTACTTTGCCCTATCCATCAGCTTCCTAACCCTGTCACTACTTTGCCCTACACATCAGCTTCCTAACCCTTTCACTACTCCGTCCTACCCATCAGCTTCCTAACCCTTTCACTACTTTGCCCTATCCATCAGCTTCCTAACCCTGTCACTACTTTGCCCTACCAATCAGCTTCCTAAACCCTTTCACTACTCCGTCCTACCCATCAGCTTCCTAATCCTGTCACTACTTTGCCCTACCCATCAGCTTCCTAACCCTTTCACTACTTCGTCCTACCCATCAGCTTCCTAACCCTGTAACTACTTTGCCCTATCCATCAGCTTCCTAACCCTGTCACTACTTTGCCCTATCCATCAGCTTCCTAACCCTGTCACTACTTTGCCATACCAATCAGCTTCCTAACCCTTTCACTACTTTGCCCTATCCATCAGCTTCCTAACCCTGTCACTACTTTGCCCTACCCATCAGCTTCCTAACCCTGTCACTACTTTGCCCTACACATCAGCTTCCTAACCCTTTCACTACTCCGTCCTACCCATCAGCTTCCTAACCCTTTCACTACTTTGCCCTATCCATCAGCTTCCTAACCCTGTCACTACTTTGCCCTACCAATCAGCTTCCTAAACCCTTTCACTACTCCGTCCTACCCATCAGCTTCCTAATCCTGTCACTACTTTGCCCTACCCATCAGCTTCCTAACCCTTTCACTACTTCGTCCTACCCATCAGCTTCCTAACCCTGTAACTACTTTGCCCTATCCATCAGCTTCCTAACCCTGTCACTACTTTGCCCTACCCATCAGCTTCCTAACCCTGTCACTACTTTGCCATACCAATCAGCTTCCTAACCCTTTCACTACTTTGCCCTATCCATCAGCTTCCTAACCCTTTCACTACTTTGCCCTACCCATCAGCTTCCTAACCCTGTCACTACTCCGTCCTACCCATCAGCTTCCTAATCCTGTCACTACTTTGCCCTACCCATCAGCTTCCTAACCCTGTCACTACTTTGCCCTACCCATCAGCTTCCTCTTTCACTACTCCGACCTACCCATCAGCTTCCTAACCCTTTCACTACTTTGCCTTATCCATCAGCTTCCTAACCCTTTCACTACTTTGCCTCACCCATCAGCTTCCTAACCCTTTCACTACTTCGCTGTATCCATCAGCTTCTTAACCCTTTCACTACTTCGCCGTATCCATCAACTTCTTGCAGCTTTCTTACTTTTTCACTACTTCACCCTATCCATCAGCTTCCTCAGTTCCTGCCGCTTCCCAGCTCTTTCATTAGTTCACTCTATTCATGAGCTTCCTTCAGTTTCATAAGCCATTCTGCGGGAAGTTAGCGGATAGGGTGAGGCACTGAAATGCCTTGGAAGTTGATGGATAAGGCAGCGGAGTGAATAATATGATACGAACGATTGAGACAACAGTATGTATCAGTCACTTTTATCTTTCGTCCTCAACTCTCTGTCCTCATTACAGTGCAGTGGTGTGACGCCGCATGCCTTCATTTGTCGTCCTGTAAGCTACACACTTAGTAAAGCGTGTTGACTGGCCTCAAGTCGATCAGATAGTGATCATTTCACCCCGATTTACAAAATGCAATACACTTCTTCGTAAAGACGTCGTAATGATAACGTTCATAAAAGTTATATTTACAGTTGTGCTCAAACTTGTATGTTATTCATTACTGTATTTCAAAATATCGAGTTGGATATTACAGAGTATTTTGAAACATCAAGCTGGATTTTCGCCAAGACATCTGATCGAAAATAGTGTGTGTACATGTATGTGTGTGTGTGTGTGTGTGTGTGTGTGTGTGTGTGTGTGTGTGTGTGTGTGTGTGTGTGTGTGTGTGTGTGTGTGTGTGTGTGTGTGTGTGTGTGTGTGTGTTGCTGGTGCCGGTGTTGTTGTTGTTGTTGTTGGGGTATATGTTCTCTGTAGGCTAAGTTTTTCCCTTTTTTCAAGTGTACTAACAAGATATGAGACACGGATACACATGTTAGTATAAAAAAGAAAAGTTTCGTATTTCCTGCTAAAAAAAAATGCAAGTAGTATAATTTTTCGATTAACCCTGGGGAGAGCCAGACAACAGGTCCCAATAGTAGAAGCTCCTCCCCGCCCCCCCCCCCCCCCCCCCTTAAGCAAGTGCCTCGGCCCTAATCTCCTTACATTGTAAGGCCAGGCCGCATCCTGGATGCCCCTCTACTGTTGCGATTTTTTTTTCTGAATCGATGTGGATGTTTTGCATTTGTTTATCACTATACAGTTTGAGTGGTTAAAAGAAAAGTCCTTTCCTTTCGAGGGGAAAACATTTTTAAAATCGATCATAGATCAAGGTCACAAGAAAAGTGTTTACAAGTGTCAGAAACGATTTCTAGGGGTCTGTTGACGAATCTGGAGCACATTGAAACCATTTGCCCAATTTAGTAGATATGTTTACATGTGTACTGTCCCAAGACACGTGGTCTAATATTTGGACCACTGTAGTTAACAATGTACACACAGGAAAGTACTTGTCTATTTCTGACCGAATTTGTATCACATTTAGGCTACACTGTTTGATGCCAATGGCAAACGCGTCACTAAAAAAGCACTTTTTTTTAGAGAAGATATCACACGAAGCGTGTTAACATTACGTGAATATGGGAGATTAAAAATATGGCTTGATTATCGTTTTATGTGTGTGTGTGTGTGTGTGTGTGTGTGTGTGTGTGTGTGTGTGTGTGTGTGTGTGTGTGTGTGTGTGTGTGTGTGTGTGTTTGTGTGTGTATGTGTGTGTGGGCCGTGGGTGCGTGTGCGTGCGTGCATATGTGTGTGTGTGTGTTGTGTGTGATTGGTAAACAAGTAAAGCCTTATTGATACATTTTCATAAGCCCATATGTACGCAAACACGCGCATGTACAACACGTCAAAACACACACACACACACACACACACACGTACACACACACATACGTAAATCACTAAATGCATACACCACAAGTCAATCTTAAATCAATCTATGACTGATGATTATTTTATCAAAGAGCGATTAAAGCCTGGCAGGGTCAAAACCCATAGAAGACGTACACCTGATAACCGTTTGCTATAATAATCTGTATCTATCTGATCCTATATCATGCTCGTGTGTGGCGTTCGTGTTAGAGTAGGTACGGTACCTTGTAGGCTATCATACACTGGTTCGATATCACACGCTGGTCTGATATGGTACAGGCTGATGGCTGGTCACTTATCCTTGTCAACTATCAGTTGTGTAGTTTCCTGATAGCAGACAATCACTGCATGCGCCTGACACTTTGAACAAGTTTTGATGGATGAACACACAAAGAACAAACACAAACACCTGGACAATAACAACAAAGAAAGGACCTGAACAAAAACTCATCAAGGGCCTCGTCACCTCCCGACACTTGGATACTAAAATTCCTCTGTAACCACAACAAAAGGTATGAAAAGACCTATTATTGCCTTCGTTTTATGATAGATATAATCATGTCATTTCAGACTGGATATGTGATGTGTCAACTACTTGCGTACTGGACAGCCACTGTTGGTAATACATGTAAATGGCGTAGTGACTAGTGAGTTGATATTGCCTACTGAGCTGTTACTTACAGCGGATCTATCACTGTAATAAAGTGAACTGCTCCTTGTAATAGACTTATGCTACCTTACCTATAATAAACTGGTACTTTTAATGATCCGATCATCTCATAATACTGTTACACACAATCAATTCATCGTAATAATAAGTGAACTGCTCCTTGTGATAGACTTATGCTACCTATAACAAAATGGTACTTTTAATGATCTGATCATCTCATAAGACTTTTTACACACAATCAATCCATCGTAATAACGATAACACTACTACTACTACTAATTATAATAAAAACAACGATAATAAACTCCGACAACCGTCTGGACTGCGATTGCAGCGACCAGCGCATGAATGACATAATCATAATGCAACAACAGCCCCTCCCTACCTGTACACCTCATCCTTCTGCAAATCACAAGATGCACCAACACATTTGGGGAATGTTTTTTTTGTTTTTTTCAACAGTGAATGATCATGTTGTCATCGTGACCCAATCGTGGGTCATAACGCTCAATGCTTTTAAATAAAGCTTTGGTATATTTTTGGGCTGAAGTGTTGCAATAATTGAAACATCAAATAAATTCTCGGAAATTCGTTTGATACAAATGTAAGAACAAAAGTAGGTTAGTTTGCGAGCGCCTTATCTAAATATTTCTGTGTTTCTGTGTAGATCTATGCGTCGATTTAAGTCATCATCGTATGTCTCTGTATGTTCATGTTTATCCAATTAAAAATAATTAACGCAGGCTATTGGTTGTTCTACATTAATTCTTTTTAAATCGGTAAACACATTTTAATACCGGTCATGTGTATAAACAAATGGGATCATGCACCTTGTGAAATCAATGTGATTTAATTAATCTAGATCTATTTCTATTAAAAACAAAGTGATAAGCACGCACATTTACAAGCATTTCACACACACACACTGAATGTCTGAGACAACAAGAGATATTGATATAAGCAACAGATCTAAAATCGCATTTTTTCTCGCAATTGTGTATTGGACAAAGCCAAAGGTACAAAATATAGCTTTTGATAAAGTGTGTATATATACACCGCCCTCCAGT